>CM070634.1:29797259-30144204 GCA_036346255.1 Ampelocalamus luodianensis | reverse complement strand
TAAAAGCTTTTGGAAAATTCCAGAATTCTGAGCAAAATTTAGTTAAATTCTTATTTCAATAAAATTGCAACTTGAGGCTATTGGCAAAATTATTTATCACGATAAAGGTTTCCACAAAATTTAATTTGATAAGTTACTTCCAAGCGCTTCTACAAGATCTTGTAGCGGCCCAAATATCTAAGTGAAGCCACTTTTGTCTCAAAACCCGTGACGGGTAAACTCTATGATTTAAGACGCCACACAAAACTAGCCGCTTATGAACGAGAACTCATCGGGCCTAACATCCTAAATTTTGAGTTTAAAAACAAAATAGTTAGTAAAGTCACTATTGGATTTATTTGAATTTTAATTCAAAAGCTTAATATTGACTTTACAATCAAAAACATTTAATGTGAATATTACCAATAACAATAGCCAAAACTATTTTATTTGGGTTTATGTGCTCACATATATTTTCTAGATTTTTCTAGAATTTTTCTGAAGTTCATTTGTTATTTTTGCTTATTTGAATTTTTGGTATTCTATAAAATAGAAAATCTATTAAAATTCTAAAACCTTCGACCAATTCCTAACTCGTCCCATTTTCCTCCGCGCAATTTAATTCATGCAAACGGGCCGCCTATACGCCGCTCACGACAGTGGACTCCCACGTTAGTCTCCGCTTCTCTTTCTTTTCCGAACGCCTCTCACCTCCACCGCATGTATCAAAAATGGATGGCCGATGCGTGATGTAATCGGGGTTCCAACGCCCATTGATTGCGGACCGTTAGATCTTGACGAACGGGTCGATCTTCGAGTCCGCCGCACTCGCCGGCCTACACTTGTCCACGCCGAGCCATTGCCGCCGACGCGTGGGCACTAATGCCACGGCTTGCCTCTAATCTGCAACCCCAAAACTAGGGTTTGTATTTCACATGTATAAAGTATTAAAGATTAAAAACTTTTGTTGTATCTCTTGGTCATGCTCTTGGTTTTCTTCAAACTTGTGCATAATTTAAACTTTTGATGTTTGTATTAAAGTTGTGTTGAGATTTCAAATTGTTTTAAAACTTAAATTCCATTGCTATTTGAATTCCGCATAAATATGTGAATGAAAGTTTCAAAAATAATTTATTCAAATACTAGATTATTTATCTTGAATTTTAATTATTTTACTAAATTTTAGAAGTCATTTTACCTTCACCAAAATTCAGATAAAACATTAATGCAGCTTTGAAAACAAATTAATTCTGATAAATTTTAGTATATAAAATGTCTCAAATTATTTTTTCCAAGTACCTTGTGAACCTCAGAGTGTCCACAAAAATTTTCAGGATTTTTAGAATTTTATTTTTTCAAATCACTAGGTCAAATCAATTGTTTTGTGAAAATTAAATCCAAATCCTAAAACTCGCATCGCTCTTCGACCGCACTCAAGTCCGACCGGATCCCTTCGCACAAGTCTAGCCGAACCAGCCTTCGCCGAGCCACCCTTCTCTCTCACGACGACACGGCCCCACCGCAGACCTTTCCTCCGCGCGCTGGCGCGCCAGCCGCCGGGTCGCCGCCACCGCGTGCTCTCCACCACACCCGCGACCACCCTTGGCTTCCTTGACACCCCTAAGAACCCATTTTGGCCATCGCCGCAGCCTCCACACCACTCCTCGCCGCCATACGAATCTGCACCGAGCTGCTCTTCTCTGCCTGTATGTTTATATCCTCTGTATATTGTTGTCCCGATGGGGCCACCTAGTGGATTAACTAATCTTGATTGGTTACTAGAATGATTAGGAGGTTACTTAGCAATTTGCACAAGCATTTGAATTGGGTGTTCGAGATAAGAAATTGAGGTAAAAGTTCAGATTGTCGTGATATCTTCTAGCAAGATCCCCAAAGGATGTTTGTTTAGAGAGGGCAATCAATATAAATGAATTGTCAAGAATTTAGTGCCATTCTAATGCAAAGACTAAGAAAACCTCTCGACTCATTTAGTACTTTAACTAAGTGTAAGATTAGAAATCACTTAAAATGGTTTAACCAATTTGAAGTTGAGTTTTGAAAGAAGATAGGTTTGCAAAGACTTTTCAGAATGCTTTGTGATGTCCGCATTGAATAGTAAAGGTGTTGAGGTTTGATGCAAGGGCTAGCAGATCAAGAGGCTTTTGGTTTTGGCTGCTAGTTAGAAAATGTCATTGATTTGTAGTTAAGGAGTGTTGTGATGATAGCTAGAGGTTCAGATCAAGGGGATGATTTGATTAGTGGAATTGTCATAGCATATACACTTATACCTCTTTAAATCAGCTTAGTGTTTAGTTTAAGAAATCTAAAGGAGAGTGAATAGCGGCGATAGTTTTCAAAGTAGTTTGGCACTATGGTAGTGCATGTCGAAAAATTAGTTAGCATCCACATGTTAGTCGGTGGTGCTTCTGACAGCATAGTTAAGTGTCAAGAAGGCCGATTTGCTGAAAATCCGATTAGCATCTAGTTGGCTAATTAGCTAGTTTGTCCTAATAGCATATTGGTAGTCTAAATGAGCTTATAGCAGAATAGTTGCATAGAATAGTTAGTTAATTAAATGTGATAATATGTCAGATAATAGATGTGCACAATCACCATCAAAGTCCATAAAGAATAAAATATATAAGAAGATTGATTTTGACCGTATGATTATCGTGGGAAAATAAGTGAGTTGGAAAGAACAATCACAAGAAACCTATCTAATTTAAATAAACCCAAATCAGCTAATTTGTTGTTCCAAATTCATGATCTATCTTCTGTTATTGATTTTTGATCCTCGTCATGCCTCGTATTTATTTGCTATTTTTCACGGCGCTTTTATTGTTAGATGACGTTGATATCGAGAGTGATCCTCCGCAAAGAAGTCAAATATCTCTAACAAAGCAAAGGCAAGCAGCTTGATCATATCCACTCAATCTCATTACTTTTAAAATCTAATACTTTGTTTTACCTGCATTTATGCATGCTTTTGTGTCAATGATTAATTTTGTCAATTAGAGTAGTTAATCCTATCGCATTGTTGTTCGGAAATTGTTCACCGCCACTACCTTAGGAATATTATTCTCACCGTGAATTAGAGCCCTGAATGATTTAGGCCTTTTATTTGTATTTACGATATGATGCTTAGCCATGCTTAGATAATGGGATTCACTAGTATCGACTTAATGATAACCTTGATCACACAAAATTATTATAACTTTACATTTTCAGCCTTTGTGCTATGTTTATTTGTGAAAACTAAAATGAAAACAAATGATTTGGACTTGGGCACAACCGTATGTTGGTGTGCTTTTGGGTGACGAATGGTGCCCAAGTCATTTAAGGACCGAGTTATTGGCGCCACCGTGATCGAGCATTTTATGGCTAACCACACTAGAGTATATGGACCTCTTGACTTAGTACTTTGGCGTATTGCCCGGCCCAGGAGGTCGCAGAGGGATGGTGTTGGGAGCATGGTAGTTGTCCGAAAAGCTTTATCCCGAGGGTAGTTGTCTTTTCTGGCCACATGTGCGCATGGATTTCTATCCACACGAGCTGCCCGAGTTAATACACAATATTGGAAAACGCCTTGTTAGACTTAGCCGCGTCTGCATACCAAAGGAAGTATGCTAACCGTGGCCGTGGAAAGGCGCCCAAAGTGTGGTACATTGGTACACCTCACAGGTTAAAACTATTCGAATAGCCTTGTCCTAGGTTATGGACACGCCTGATACGCCCCAAGAACTAGACTACAACATTTAAATTAAAACTTGATGCTGGTATGAACTGTGTTCATACTATTGCTGTGATGGCCACATTGGTCATCTCCGTGATGTCTTTATGTTACTACTCATCAGACGTTGTTATTTCTCGCAAATAAAATTTGGATTGTTAAACCTTTCTTCAAAACTATTACATTATTGCAAAAGAAACCGCTTTATGCTAAAAGTAAGTCCAGAGCCCTCCACTTAAATAAAGTTTGCATGTAGCTAAATTATAGTTCTGCTACTCTTATAAATACTTTAAGTAGTACAAAACAATTTTTGTACTCGCTGTTTTCTTAATGTTTTTGTTGCAAAGGAAGATGTAGCCCCAAGGGCTTTCTTTGAGATGTGATACTGCTTGACGACTAGCTTGGCGGTCTGCTGGTTGCCTTGTGGTAAAGCACACTAATTGGTTTTATTTATCGCCATCTTATGGCTTTGCTTCACTGTAGTTTGTTATTTATCTTGTAAGTTCAACTGTATATTATGAAGTTTTGATATTGTAACCTCGTGGTATGGAATTGATGCATAATTTTGTGAAGAGGTGTGTATACCGCACTTCCGGGAAGTATACATATCTCGAGGCTTGGTTTATTTGATTTGTGATGCTAGGGCTAGGTGGTTGGTTACATTACGCCAAATAAACTCGTCCCACAACTGCTAGGGATACGACGCCGCCGCCGCATGCCGCTTTTGGGTGTTCGTGCTCGACTTCCCAGCCTCCGGTATAAAGGGAGAGGAGCCCCGCGCCCGCACTCTCAACCCTAGCCTCCTTCGCCGCGCGAACCCCAGCGCGCAGGAGCTCGTGGAACGACCGCGCCACGCCAACTCCGGGACAGTCCGCACGCCGCCATCAAGCCGCCGAAGCCGTGGTCTACACCACCGCATCGCACGGAGCGTGGCTACCTCGTGGTCGCCTTCGCTTTCCCAAAGCGCCGCCGAACCCCGATCCCGCCGAGCTCAGATCCTCCGCCGCTAACGCCGCCGCCACCACGCACGCCCCCGACACCGAAAGCACACCCACGAGTTCCCTGCCACCCTCTTCACACCACCTTTGTGTCTTTGTGGAAAATAACTATTAAATTAATATTGTCTATTTGTTTTGAATCGCATTTCAATCTATTATTGTATCAATTGCAAATATTACTTTGTGCAAAGAACCACTGTTTTTGGAATAAGCCTACATCTATAAATTGCATTCGTGGTATGATTTATAGTACGGTTGTGTACTCACGGTTGTAAAACTTGCGCCAAACCTACGTAAGAGGAGGAGTCCACGCCTTTGAGGAGGAGTTCGCCAAGGTTGCCGATCGTTGCTGTCCGATCCCACCGCTACCCGTGGTGAATTGATGGGATCTACGCCAAGTTATTTCCGCTCTATCATTGCTTTATTCTCTCATCTTCTACGTGGCTTAATAAGTGTAACTCACCATAAGGTCAAAACCTATTTATTATTCAAACTAATCGCTACATTTTAGTTATCGCCAGGAATTGATATTCACCTATGTTGACACCGCACTAGCTGATCCTCGACTAGTGCAAGAGGCACGCAGGGTTCCGTAATCGTAATTTTGGGTCCCGACACGGTTCATGCAATTCGACATCGGCGCCATATCTTGGGGTGGCTCATTTATCGTGCGAACTAACCACTACTACACTTGAAATTTTGGATCAACATCTCTCTACCATCCTCATCATCAATGGGTGAGCAAATTGTTCGCATACTTCACTAGGAATATCGCCGCCGCTTAAACGTTGTCGCCGATGCACTATCACGCCAAAAGCGCATCAATCACGACATATGCATTATCAGACCCACTTTTTCCTCGACAAGTTGCGCAAGGAGATGCTAACTCAACCGGTGCAATCTCACTCGCATTCAACCGCGGAGTTGGGAACCTGGGCATGGAACGATGGATTGTTGCTACATAACGAAAGTTTATGTTCTGGGCTTCTCATCTTTGCCGCCATACCACAAGAGTCATGTAGGACATGAAGGCTTCAGAAAACCTTACATCGCCTTATTCGATTTTTGTGCCATGCACAAAAAGGAAGTCTAGGATTTTGTGAGCCTCAGATGACTTGTCAACACAATAAGACCGAGCACCTCCTCCCATCAAGCCATTTCAACCATCGCGCCTCTACCACGCTTCGATATATCAATGGATTTTGTTGAGGGGTTGCCTTGCATTCACTAAGAAATCGCCATCCTTTGGCTATTGATCGTTTTCAAAATATGGGCACTTCATTCCATTGGGCCATCCGTGATACGCCCATGACCGCCGCCGTGTTTTCTTCCACAAAATTGTACATCTCCACGGAATTTCATTTGATCGTTAGCGATCACACCTCTTTCACCAACTTTTGGCAAGATTTATTCCTTGAACTGATACTAAACTTCATATGAGCTCAGTTTCACCCGCAGCTCGATGGATAGACAAAGGCAATCAACAAAACACTGCATGTACCTTTCTAGACACAGAGACAGCCACAATTGGGTGGAATGGTCACGGCATGGAGTATTGTTATAATACATCCTATCATACGGCTTCCAGATACCCTTCAAGGTCGCTTCTATGGACGCACCTCTACACCGACAACATATGACAACCAAGATGGCACAAGTGGCTACCAAGCCCAAACTCACAACCGAGATGACTTCATCGCCGAGGTATGTGATCGCTATCCTGCAAAATATTATGCCAAACACTACTATGATAAACACCATCGGAAATTATTTTTGAGGAAGGAGATCGTGTGGTTATACCGCTTCATCGACAAAGGCTCCTGTCCCGGCGACTAGCAAATTGGGACCGAGGTTCTACGATCCTTATCGATTTTAGCTCGCATTGGTTCTGTAACATATCGCCTTCAATGCTCAAGGATCACGACTAAATAATGTGTTCCAAGTCGGCCTCCTTAAAGTGTAATGTTCAAATTTCAAATTCCAGTTGAAAATAAAGTTTAATTATTTTGTTGATTTTTCCGAAATTTTTAAAAGCTTTTACTTAATCAATTTGAAGCTAAACAAAATTATTTGCAAAAGATATTACCAAATAATAGTTGGAAATATTTTATTTAAGTCCTAAATGCTCTAGATAATTTCAAATTTTCTCAAAATTTTGGACTTAATTTGCTATATTCTAAAGCCTAATTAAATTATCAAGATTTAATTAATTAGAAATTAAAAGAAAATCCCAAACAATTAATGGGTCAAACCTAGCCCTACCACCCATTTCCCATGCAGCAGCAAACAGACGCACTCAATCCACACAAGCCTCCTCTCTCTCACCGACGTGCCCACGCCACCGCTACTCTCTTTCTCTCACTCGCCGCACCAACCTTACACCGCTTGATCAAAATCCAATGGCCACCTTTGTGAGACGTCGAACCTCGAACTCAACGCTGCAGACCGCCTGATCTAGATCCATCCGCTCACGGCATCGCTGACTTAACTACTCCCCGCGACACCGATCTATCGCGACCATCGGATTAAAATCCAAGGTTGCGATCTACCGTGATTTCAATTTCTCGCCCCACCCTTGTCCACCGCATTTCGATCAAAATCCAACGAGCCCGCTATCGCTTCACCTTTCTTTCTTCCCGCCGCTTCTTCTTTCACTGACGCCCGCCTATTGATGTGCGGCTCGACCTTCCAAACCCGGCTAACTGTCTAATCTCGCGACGCGCAGATTTAAACTCGGGATCTCATCCGCCCGCCACGGCCTCGTTTTCCTTCCGCACATGTAATACCATCCCCGCCGACATTGCCGCCGGACCTTCTTGAGCGCTACCACTCGAGCTCGCCTTCACGCTTCTAATCAGCGCCGTGCGCCTCCTCCACAAATACCACCATCCACTACTCCTTCTCTCACCGTAACGCCAATTTTGAGCTTCTTCGCCAGGACTGCGGAGCTTCAATTGTTGTTTGCGCCAAGCCGCCCGCCCCGCCACCACCATCGCCAACGCCGTCATCGCGGCCGCAGACGCTCGCCTCGCCGAAGATCTTGAGTCCGCGCATTGCCTGCGACCGTATCTCGCGCTGGCCGCCGCCGCTATCTCCGCCGCCAGTGACAAACAGCGATATTAACCCTCACGCTACCTCTCTCGCTTGGCACCACCACTCCTCCGCTGCGTCGCTCGCTAGCAAACCCGCGACGGCGCCACCGCCGCTGCTAGGTGATGTGGCACCACCACGTGGATGCCACTCCCATACCACGAGGCGCCACCACCTCCGCCGGCATGGCCGCTAGTCACCGCTATGGCGCCACACACGCACGCGCGCCCACCAACTCACTCCACTGCCAAACCAAAGATGGACTTAGTCCATACAGATCGCGGTTCATGACACGTGTCCACATGTTAGGAATTATTTTAACCTTTGTAATTCCAAAATCTCACGACGCAAAGATTATGCAAGAATAGATTTCCTTTAGAAAATAATTCGGGAAATTCATTTAAATTGCGATTTAGGTTTAAACTTCAAAATTCATATATTTTGCATCCGACTCCAAATTGGGTGTTCTGTTGCAAATTTTATAAAATTATAATCTAGCTAACTAAACCAAAATATTTCAATTTTGAGTTAATTTGAGTTGTCTTTTTGAATTTATTTGAATTTGAATTGAATTTGTTGTATTTTCGCAGATAGATTTTAACGATTCCTGAGAGTTTGACCACCAAGACTTAGATTTTCGTGACGCCACGCACAAGTTATACCATTGATCATGTTGATCCCATTAATTTAAATGTATTTTCGCTTTAAATTACTTAATGCATGCATATGTTTATACAATTGTTTGAATGTCTCTGCTTTGTATATAGTTATTCTAATCTTCATTGTATGGCAAATTGATTATTGAATATGAATGCCTTGTCACCCTTAGGTAAAATACCACTAAAATTAATCATATGCTTAGCCATGCTTAGATCACACTTATGAATTTGGGAAGGTTTAGCCAAATCTTTGACAAACTTATTTTTTAATTTGTTTCGTGGTATTGTTTTACCACAAAAGGTTTATAAAGAAGATTTTACTCTAAATAAAATAAAATAGGTTTGACTTTAATAAATGGATGAATGGTGGGTGCAGTTTATGCACGCTTAATTAAGGTTAAGGCCTAGGATTTTAATTGGAAGTCGCTCAGCCGCTTAAAGACCGGCCTTTGAGTGTATTTTGTTACGCCTTACCGTACTCACCACATGTCCGGAATGGACGGATTTGGCAATAAATTTGCGCCTTAGTGTTATTTGTGCTATGTTGTTTGTGTGGGGCTTGGCCGACATTAGTCCCACTCGGCGCAAGAGGGGCTCCTGAGGATGGTTAGTCCAATGGTGGCGAAACCTTAGCGGGCATAAATACATTAAGACGTTGCATTGTAACGGCCTCATGATAATTGCTTAGTCACACGCCTTCAAAAGCGCTGCTTTGGCCGACATTAAAAGCAAATTATCTCGTAGTGGGTAAAGTCGCATAAACTCAGAGAGTAGAAACTATTCAATAGTCGCGCCCACGGCCATGGACATGCTAGCAAAGCCACTCGAAAGTTAGACTTGTTTTTGGTTTATAAAATAATTTCATCAGATGATTTTAGGATGGTTAATCCTATGGTAAAATTCGCAAGTAGCCAAGTGTTAGGAGGGTATCCTTCACCATTCAATCAATGGAGGTTATCCACTATAAACTGCTATTTTAACATCATTTTTAGTTATAAAAATCGCCTTAGAAATTAATATGAGTATTTAACTAAAATGTTGTTTATAAAATGAACCCTACCATTATCCTTTGTTTACCTTATGCATGCATTATCTCTCAATATTGGGTATAACTCTGTGCACGGAAGTTGCGCTTACTTGCCGAATAATCTTATTCAGTGAGAAGACCTCTATCGTGACGGTGAGGATCTTGACGATTAGGCTCACGCCCTGCACGCATTTCCCTCGTGGGTGTCATGTGGCTCACTATTTTGCTTTCGCCGTGTTGTTTATTTATTTGGCCTCGTGCCCCTTTGTAATAAACTCGAAGTTATTATTAATAAATTATGTGATATGATTGTGCTATCACTTTTGTTTAATCGGTACACTAGAAACCCCGACTAGTGTATGAACACAAAGAATTTGGGATCCTTCGCTCAGGTTCAACAAAAGGTTCCATGGCACACCCTCGATAATGCCCGCCTACCACCAATTGAGAATGGTCGCAATCCCGCCTCGCAAAGATATTGAAAGCTAGTCATCACCGGATATTTCGCACGCTCGCACAAGGTTGGTTTGCTTGCAACCGATGCTACTTGGGAGCCCGTGGATGATTTTCAAGATGTCTTACTCACATTTCAAATGAGGACGAGGTTTGTTCACCGTAGGAGAAATGTCATGTGGGTGATTCTCATCGAGGCGCAATAGGAAGGAGATCCAACTAGCGATCAAAGATTGACATCACGCGAAGAAGAAGAAGTATCCAGTAGAATACTTATGTTAGAACGATCCCTTCCGGATTCTTATAGATACATTAGACTATTCCTTCCTGATATATTAGTTAGCCTATATAAGAAAAGCCTTCAATTGTATTTTGAGATCAATCAATCAAATAGTATTATTCTTCCCAATCTTGATTTCTCTCGCTCGCCTCTCGCTTGTCGCCGATAATCGATCATCACCGCGTCTTATCGTGTTCGCCGAGGTTGCTAGCTCACGGCCACCGCTCTCAAGTCCTACCAACTGCATCGAGCCACATGGAGATAGGGAGAGGAGGAGGCAAGACGGGAGGTCGTGACTCAGAGTCGACTCGTGGAGCTCACCACGGGAGTGGAGGCGCCACCGACCGAGCCGCAAAGCCGTCGCCGAGGAGACAAGCTATTGCCGGCCACCGCCGGTCGTCGCCGCGAGGGCGCCGCAGATGGACCCTCACGGCCGGAAAATGCACAAGTGGACTCGCGCAGGGGGAAAACAATAGCGGCTCAATCGGTGGCGCCAAGGGATGGACTCCTGTCCTCGCCCACCACCCAAGGTGGCGCCACAAATCACCCGGCACGATGGATTCGGGTTAGGGAAAAGTGAGAGAGGGATAGGAGGACGGAAGGCCTCGCCAGATGGCTAGGCTGATTTCAACCGGCCAATTTTTTGTCTTGCATCACATCTGGTCACACCAGAAGACCGAAATCGGTAACCACCAAAATTTCATCGAAATTGTTTTCATTGGGCTTACACCATTTGTTATAGTGCTACATTTAAGGGCTTGTGGTCGAAATGTGGAGGTTGCCAAGGAGCTTGTAGTGAGATGGTTAGAAAGAACTACCCCTATATGAGGTCACATTTAGTATACTAATTAATAACATGTGCCAAAAAGGGTTTGTTGAGTATGCAACTAAAGTTTTGGAGCTAATGCTAAAGTTTTAAATTACCTATTATATTAAATTCCAGCAGCATATGACTAATAAAATCCCATCCATGAGAATATATGAAATAAATAAGGCATCCGAACCGCTTAATGATCAATACAATAAATGTTAATATCGTAATAGGGAATCAATGGAGGATAAACCAAGCCATCTAATGAATAATCAACTTATAACAATCACCTAAGCCTAAGCCTAAAATAATATTATCAAGTCCTAGAAAGAATTATTCATCACAAAAATAAACGCTCACAAGGTCAATTAATTCATTTGAGTGAAGAAAGTGTGATTGTTCATGTGTGATAGCCATTCCATACGAGATGTCGCCAACAACCACCTAAAGCAATAAAATAAACAAGGATGAGTCCATGACTCAGAAGCACTAGATACAATAGTAAGAACACAAACTCATTAACAATCGATGCATTATCAAAATCTCATCATTCTCATTCTCAACAATATAACTCTCATTCTCAACAATATGCGCTCTAATCAAAAAAATCAGAGGTGGAAAGAGTTAACCGAAGGGTACCCAACACGACGTGCCTCTCGTGGCTCTCTCCATGAGATGAGGTTGACGCGCCACTCACGCCTTGGGTAGCGGACAACCTTCTCGATCCTCGGGAGGACACCTCCCCGCCCGCGCCCTCCATTAGGACGCAGGCCGCCTCCAACTCGTTAGGCAACTATTGGCATAATGCCCTCCGTTGCATGAAAGCAGTGACCCCGGCACCGACATGGGGCCACTCTGGTTCGCAGCGCACGGATCGGGCACGCCATGGAGGGCGCAGGAGCAGGCCGCGGCCTCGCGGTAGTGTGGCTGCCGCACGGCCTCGTAGGCCCGACACGGGACGAGAGGCCGACCTGCGCATCAGGGCTTCCCACTTGCGCTGCGGGATCGCCCAGCCGCTTCGCTTTGTGCTAAGAACAATGGCCTTGTCCACCAAGGCCGGAAGTCAAGAAGTCCACAACAGAGCTTGTCTTGCGCTCTCGCATTTGCGCCTCCATGAACTTCTCCCGCTGGCCTCATGGCACACTCGATGGAGCATAACGAGCCAAGTGGTTGAACTCATGTGTACTCCATCACCGATTTACGCCTTGCTTGAGCGCGAAACTCCTTCTTCTTCGCCTTCACTGCCGGGCAGGATGTGAGCTCGACGTAACGCCGTCCGAACTCATCCCAAGAGACAAAGCGCGGCCGGCGGTCGCATGGCAAGAAGTTCTCCCATCAGAGAGCCACGCCTCGCAATGATGGGAGGCAAAGAGTGCCTTGTCCCGTCCAGCATCGAGCAACGCCGAAGCAGACGCTCAACCTAACGCAGCCAATATCCGCGCCCAATGGGTCCTCAGACCGAGAACGTGGGGCCGAAAGCAAGAAACTTAGCAAGGCCCCCACGAGGCCGATGTCCACCCGCTTGCCTGCATCCCGAGGCACCGCAAGGGCGGAGGTGTTGCGCCGCACAACATCCAAACAGACCCTCCGTCCCTCCGAACGGTTGCGCCGATCAAGAAGGACTCACCATGGCTCAGGGAGAGACGGAGCTCCTCATCCAAACCAGTCGCCGACCACGCCGGGCCTGAGTACCTCCAACCATCCTCGTTCAAGAAAATTAGGTTAGAAACCAAAGCACTAATACTAGAAGTTGATGAAAGCGAAGCTAACGATTAGGGAATGAGATATCATCCTAACCGAAGCCAAAAATAGCAGTAAACCTAAACCAAGCTCAACTCTCAATGCCATTAACCCAGATTGAATGAACGAGTAATAGTGTGAGAAGGTAAAAATTTCAGCACACTACAACAAGTCTAACACTACTCGAGAAGTTAAACTAGCTGACGAACTTGTACTGTTTAACCATCCACTTGGTCCTAACAAGACAAATAAAATAAACCAAGCCTCGAATATGTATACTTCCCGAAATGTAGTATACACACTCGCTACAAAATCATGCATCAATTCCATTCATTCACATAGAACCGAAGCACAACAATAACTTAAAGACATACGTAATATAAAGAGAGTTAGTACAAAAGAGAGGCCGCCCGGCCAAAAGACATACAATAGATAAATACACAGCGGAAGCAAAATGACCATAAGATGGCGATAAACAGAAGCCAATCGGTGTGCCTTTCACCCACAAGGCAACCAACCAGACCGCCAAGCTAATCGTCCCAGACAGCGCCGCAACACAACTCACAAAAGTGAGGCCCTTGGGGCTCACCTTCTTTCTCTTCAACAAAACAATTAAGCAAAGCAGTTGAGTACAAAAATTGTTTTTGTACTCGCAAGACCAACGTGTGAGATAACAGAACTATAATTAACTACATGCAAGCTTTATTTAAGTGGATGAGGCTCTGGACTTATTTTCAGCATAAAGCAAGTTTTCATTTGCAATAGGGTAATAGATTCAAAGCAAGTTTGCAATTAACTTTTATTGTTCAAATAAAAGAGAGACAATTATAACAATAGATAGATGACAACACCAACCTAGAAGTGACTAACCCATAGTCACCACAACAATAGCATGAAGTACCCCATCATACCACCCATGTCAAGTTTAAGTTTTTAAAAGGTTGTACTCTAGTTCTTGCGGGAAATAACCAAGCGTGTCCATAACCTAGGACGAGGCTATTCGAATAGTTTAAACCATGCAGGGGTGTACCAATGTACCCACACGATAGACCGCATTTCCACCAGCCACGGTTAGCATACTTCCTTTGGTATGCAGGCACGGCTAAGTCTAACAAGGCGCTTTCCAATGGACGATGCTAATTAAGAGCCGCAACCCACGGGAGAAAGACACATTAGATAGCCTAACCGGTCCGCTAATGCTCCTCAAACACCACAAACACACACACACAGAACACACCCACCGACCAGCTCATAATTAACACCTCCCGAGTACTTAGTCAGAGAGGTCCCATATCCCCCCGTGTGGTTAGCACGCAACAATTGCTTGGATCAATGGCACAAGTAACTCGGTCCTTAGGGACTTAGGCACCTTTCCAATCACACCCAACAGATCACACCAACATACCATTGTGCCCAAGCCAAGATATAATTTTTGTTTTCAGTTTTTGATTTGCAAATTGGTAAAACACAAGGGTTGGACATAATGGAATAATAATAGCATTTGTGTGATCAAGATCACCGACTGAGTCGATGATCGCCCAATACTACCGATACTAGGCATAGCTAAGCAATATTTATCCGAAATCTACTAAGTGATAAGAGCTCATCCAACGAACTCTAATCACAGCAAATAACCTAGGCTCAGGTAGTAGAGGATAATCATTTACCTACAGATTATGCAACTAGAGGTCTAACTAATCAATTTAACAACAAAATAGCAATGCATACATAGAAGTTAAACAAAATATTAGACTTTAAAAGTAATGGGATCAATGGGAAATGATCAAACTGCTTGTTCAGGAGTTCTTTGTTGCTCAATAGGCTGCTGAGGGTCACTCTGGGTTACTGCAAATGTCGGCCTAAGCGAAAAGCAAAAAGAAGCGAGAACAACCAATAAGACGAGCAACACTTAAACAAAAGAGTAAGCAAAAATTATCCAAATGCGACGAAATTTATACACAAGGTAGTCTAAGGTCCTATCTAACCTTAGGAACAAGAACTAACTAAAAAGGATTAGTGAAGAAAAAGATATGATCTAAATACTCATTTTCGGCCAAAATGCTACACTTAATTAGTACTGTTCATAAAATATTTTCTAGAGTGATTTTGAAGCTGAAACTTCTATGGTAGTTAGCTACTGGTATTATAAGGTTACATGCAAATTTTTGGGTCATTTGGAGTTATATTGAAAGAGTTATGATTTGTCTAAATTGTTTAGGGTATTAAACTAAAATATGATCCTTATGATTTTTAAAAATAGTAAAATTTGTGAAACTAATTTTCCTAGCAAATACACTAGCAGTGGAAGCTAATACAATCGGATTCATACAAAAATGAGCTATAGATAAAAAGATATGCATTTTACAAGTTTGCTAAAAGTTCTGAAAAACAGTATTAAGTTCACTTGCTTACTATTTTTGAGAATGGTTTTCCAGGGTTGATCATGGTCTCTAATTATTTTTCCATCTAAGTTCAAGTTATAAGGAAGCTAACAAAATTTGTTTCACTAAAAATTGATTTTCAGAGAATTAGTTATGCAATTTACAAGTTAATTGCCAATTTTAGAATAACAAGTAAAACCTATTTCTAAACCAATTTTAAAATCTGTTTTCTGGAGCCGAACTAAACTTCTATCCATTTTTAGATTAAAGTACAGTTCAAAATAAAGCTAAAAAAATTTGAATCAACCTAATTGGATTTAAAATGAATTAGCTATACATTTTTGAAGTTTAATACCTTTTTCAGTTTGCAAATAAAGCTCTCGGGATAAACCAAAAATCCAAACCGACGTGGCCGATTATGGACCGTCGATCCTGGATCGGACGGCTCAATCGCCCGGGGCACAGCGCAGCACTCGCGCGAGGTCAGCGACGATGGACCGTTGATCTGGGATCTAACGGTCCAGATTGAACCACGCCGACGTGTTTGAAAACGCGCGCAAGATGGCGGCCGTGGACCGTCGATCTCAAGATGGACGGCTCACAAGCAACGCGACACGCGGCACGCGCGCAGATCTAACGAAATCTTGATCGTAGATCTACGGACGGACGGCGCACATCGGGCCACGCCGCACGCGCGCGCTGGCGCGTCGACGCGCCCGATGGCTTCACCGGCAAAGCGCCGGCGACCAAAGGCACGGCCGTGCCAGAGAATACCAGAAATGGGTGCGCAATAGCATTGCGCACCCTCTGGTACCACCCACACCGACGGTGGTGGACCAGAGCGGCGGCGCGACGGCGAGGGGCGGCGCGGTAAAAGACGGCAACGACGACAAGCGACAAGGAGCTCCACAGCAGCTCAACCAAGCGGTGCCCGAGCATCTACGGACTACGGCGATGCTACCTGAGTGACGCGGAGGTGCAGAGGACGACTGAGCAGCTCCGGTGACGAAGCTCCGCGACGGCAACAATGGCGGCAACGAGGGGAAGCTGTCCTGGACAACTAGAGAGCGACCGCATCATCAAAATAGGTCCTACGTGCCACACTGATGCTCCCAGAGAAAGGAATTGAGGGGAGATGGACTCACCGGCACTGGAGACGAAGAAGGGCGCTCGCGGCCGAATTGGGAACACTGAAATTAGCCTCCCGTGACGATAAACCCAAAATTAATTGAGGTTAAGCCGGGGAGTAAGTAGGGAGCAGAGGAGCAAGAAAAAGAGGAGAGCCACCGTGGTACCACCTTCACCAGAAGCCCGAAGCTCGGCAATGGCGCGCGAGTGGTTTCGGGTTTTGGAGCTCAAACACGCCGCAGGCACACAAGAGCTGCGGAAAGGTGAAAGGAGGTCAAGGAGGAGCAAGGGGCTTAAGTAGTTGCGAAGGAAAGGGAGAGGAGCACGGAGGATCCGAGGCGAGCTCGGTCTTTGCTACCACCAGACCGGCGAGAGGATGGGAGCAGGTGAGCAGTGACTTGCGAGGGCGGTGCACTGGCGCGCATTAAATGCACTGCAGAGACCCGTTGCGAGGTGACCAGGCGCTGAGCTCCAACCACTCCCCTGCCATGGCGCCGTTGACGCGGCGCTGGCGCTGCGTCGCGCGAGCGAGAGGAGGACGACGATGCGGCCACCGTCCGATTTCCATCCGAGGGTCATCACGCGACGCGCCGACGCTGGATGGGCAAACGTGGACCGGCGATGGAGATCCAACGGTGACGACGCGTGCGTGCCGCCGCCGCGCCAGTGCGATTAGTGGGCTCGGCCGAGTCAAGTGACTCGAGCCCGAGCGTGACTCGAGTCCAATGAACAGTGCAAACCAGATTAGGTTTTGATTTTTGAACTAAAACTTTGGGGATTTAATTGAGGCATCAAATCAACTCCAAAATTTATGAAATTTTAACTGGAGCTTCCTGACTTAAGGATTAACCTTCCATAAAATTTCCAGAGATTTTTGTGCACTGGGATTCTCTCAAGAAATTCCAGAAGGCTAATTCAAAGGTTTGACTTGCCTCTAAAATATTTCAAATAATTTCCAAAAATTATGAAATAATTCAGAGGTGTTATCAAGCAACCTTAGAACCAATGAAAATTATTTCCAAGGGTTTGACATAAGATTTGACCAAGGAGGTTGTTGACTTGATAAATGAGGGTTTTGATTTTGAATTTTCCAAAATTCTTTTACAAGAATTTTCAGAAAAGTTCAAAAGCAACAAGGATGGAAGAAAAGTTTTAGTTTATCCTCATTTTATTACATTTGAAACACAAGCCAAAATGGGGATGTTACAAACCTCCCCCTTACAAAAAATCTCGTCCCGAGATTTGGTTCACTCTGAAAAGAAAGAGGGGTAGTCTGCACTGAGACGATCTTCTCGCTCCCAAGTAGCCTCATCCTCGGAATGGTTTGACCACTGAACTTTAAGGAACTTGATGGTCTTGTTCCTTGTTCTTCGCTAAGCCTCCTCGAGTATGCGAACAGGGTGCTCGCGATAGGTCAAATCTTCCTGAACATCCAGGGTTTCCAACGGAGCTTCCTCAGTTGGAACACGGAGGCACTTCTTTAGCTGGGAAACATGGAACACATCATGTACCCCCGCAAGGGCAGCAGGCAACTCCAACTTGTAGGCAACAACTCCCTTCTTCTCGATAATACGGTAGGGACCGACATATCGAGGAACTAACTTGCCCTTGACACCAAAACGCTGGTGACCTTTCAGCGGAGAAACCTTGAGATAAACGAAGTCATTGGGCTCAAAGCTCAATTCACGATGGCGACGATCCGCATAGCTCTTCTGCCTAGATTGAGCCGTGCGCAATCGATCTCGAATAAGCTGAACTTGATTTTCAGCCTCATTGATCGAGTTCGGGCCAAAGAAAGGTCTTTCACCGGTCTCAGACCAGTTCAACGGGGTCCTACACTTTCTCCCGTATAGGGCCTCGAATGGTGCCATGCCGAGACTGGCTTGGAAGCTGTTGTTATAAGAAAACTCGGCGAATGGCAAGCACTTCTCCCAATGCTTCCCATAGGAAAGAACACAAGCTCATGACATGTCCTCCAAAACTCGGTTGACCCTTTCGTCGACCATCTGCTTTGGGGTGATATGTCGTCTTTGAAGAAAGACGAGTCCCCATAGCTTCTTGCAAGCTATGCGAATCGGAAGTGAAGATGGAACCACGATCGAAATGATCGTCTTCGCACACCATGCAAGCTCACTATCCTCGGCAATATAGAGCTCCGCAAGGTGACCTGATTTAATCTTGGTCTTGATTTGGAAGAAAATGCGCCACTTTTCGTCCAACCGGTCAATGATAACCCAAATGGCATCATTGCCCTCGGTGATCTAGGTAGGCCGGTGATAAAATCCATCCCGACCGAATCCCACTTCCACCCGAATGGGCAAGGATGAAGCAATCCGCAGGCGCCGATGCTCGGCCTTGACACGACGACACATGTCGCACTCGACAACGAACCTTGCGATCTCCTCTTCATTCGGGTCCACCGTAACCTCTCGCGGAGATCCCGATACATCTTAGTGGCCCGGGATGAATGGATAATGGAGAATCGTGGGCTTCGCGGAGGATCAAATCCGCAACTCCATGTCCTTTGGAACCACGAGGCGTTGTTCGAACCTCACGACACCAAGCTCATCTACGGAGAAGCACTTGGTCGTTCCATTCTTGACATTTTCCTTGATGCGGTTCACTCCAACATCCGATCACGAGCGGACTGATCCGATCCACCAAGGTTGGTCAGTACAACCAAGGCGGCGAGGGAATCATGCTCAACCAAACCCAAGTTGAGACGAACTCTCCGTAAGGGGGTGATGCTCTGAAGCAACAATGTATTGCAATGCGCTTATGCGACTAAGCGCGTCGCAAACGACATTGGCCTTGCCGGATGGTAGTGAATACCCATGTCATAGTCCTGATCAACTCCAACCATCTCCTTTGCCCGAGGTTCAGATCTGGTTGGGTGAACAAATACTTTAAGCTTTTGTGATCCGAATACACTTCACAACGACACCGATTAGGTAATGTCGCCAAATCTTAAGTGCATGGATCACAAAGTACAACTCCAAGTCATGGGTAGGATAGTTGAGTTCATGAGGTCTCAATTGCCTTGATGCATAGGCCACTACCTTGCCTTCTTGCATAAGGACACAACCGAGGCCTCGACGAAGCGCCACAAAAGATATCAAGCTTCGGCGGACATCGGGAGAACAAGAACGGAGCGG
The DNA here is from genome assembly GCA_036346255.1 of Ampelocalamus luodianensis. Lineage (NCBI taxonomy): Eukaryota > Viridiplantae > Streptophyta > Magnoliopsida > Poales > Poaceae > Ampelocalamus > Ampelocalamus luodianensis. Next base: position 30,124,773 of record CM070634.1, on the reverse strand, counting down.
TGGTCAATCGCTTCTAAGCACTTGGAAACTTTCCTCGCAATCGCAGACCACGAGAACTTCTTGTCCTTCTTGAGCAACTCCGTCATCGGCCGCTATCTTGGAGAAGTTCTCGATAAAGCGGCGATAATATCCCGCTAAACCAAGAAAACTCCGAACTTCGGTGGCCCGGTGGGTCGACTCGAGAAAGCACGTCGATCTTGCTAGGATCCACGCTACGCCTCCCGCCGAAAGAATATGGCCTAAGAAGGCTACTTCCTTCAACCGAATGCGCACTTGTGAACCGCATACGACTTGTGCTCATGGCTTGCCCAACACAAGCCTCAAATGCTCTGGTGTGTTCTCATCGCTCTTGGAGTAGATAAGGATATCATCGATGAAGACCACAACGAACCTATCCAAATACTCCATGAACACCGAATTCATGAGGTTCATGAACATGGCCGAGCATTGGTTAACCCGAATGACATGACGGTATACCGCACAAGCCATAACGAGTAGAAAAAGTCGCTTTGGGATATCCTCAGTCGAATCCGAACTTGATGATATCCCACTCTCAAATCAATCTTGGAGAAGACTCGAGCTCCAGTTAATTGATCAAGAGGTCATCGATACGGGGCAAAGGGTACTTGTTCTTACCGTTACTTCATTAAGTGGATCGGTAATCAACGCACATGCGCAATATCTTGTCCTTTTCGACAAAGATTGCCGAGCATCCCAGTGAGATGAGCTAGGCGGATGAAACCCTTCTCTTGAAGCTCACCACCGCTTCTTCAACTCCACCAACTCAATTGGGTCCATTCGTAAGGCCTCTTTGAAATCGGGCGTACCGGAACCAACTCAATGACAAACTCGAGGTCTCGAACGGTGGCATCCACGGAAGGTCGCGGGAAGACATCAACAAAGTCACATACCATCGGGACTTCACTAATATCTAGAGATGGCTTCGCCGGCGCGAAGAGATGCGGACCGCAGCCTTCTCGCGAAAGCGAACCCGCCGCTTGAAGGATCGTAAGGTAGATGAGCCTCCTAGCGCAATCAATTTGTCCCAAGTGCTGAGACAACCAATCCATGCCTAGGATTACATCTAAGCTCGCCGATCGGAGGAGGATAAGGTTTGCTAAGAATCCTACCCCCTCTATCTCAACAGGGACATCCCTACACTCGGACTCAGCCCTCAACTCCGAACCGGGAGAGCGAATGAGCAGTGGGACCAACAATGGAGTAAACCGAAGACCCCCCACCACAGCAAAAGACTCAGAAACAAACGAATGAGATGCGCCTGAATCAAACAAAATCAGAGCGGTGGAAAGAGTTAACCGAAAGGGTACCCAACACGACGTCGGGTGCCTCCTGTGCCTCCTCCGCGGAGATGAGGTTGACGCGGCCACTACCCACGCCTTGGGTAGCGGGGACAACCTTCTGATCCTGGGGAGGACCACCTCCCTGCCCGCGTCCTCCATTAGGATGAGGGGCCGCTCCAGTCCTGTTAGGGCAACTATTGGCATAATGCCCCTTCTGGTTGCATGAAAAGCAAGTGACCCCGGCAGCCGGATTGCGGGGGCCACCCTGCTGGTTCGCAGGCGCACGTGACTGGGGCACGGCCTGCGGAGGGAGAGGAGCTGGTGCTGGCGGCCTCGGTGGTAGTGAAGCCACAGAACGGGCCCCTGGGGTAGGCCCGACACGGTGACGAGAGGCCGGCTGCGCGCACTCACCGGGCCTCCCACTTGCGCTTGCGGGACTCGCCAAAGACCTTCGCCTTGTGCTCGGCAACAATGGCCTTGTCCACCAAGGCCCGAAAGTCAAAAAGTCCACAATGGAGAGCTTGTCTTGCGCCTCTCGGACAAGCCCTCCATGAACTTCTCCCGCTTGGCCTCATCGGGGCCACCTCGGATGGAGCATAACGAGCCAAGTGGTTGAACTCGCATGCAGTACTCCATCACCGACTTACGCCTTGCTTGAGCGCGAAAACTCCTTCTTCTTCGGCTTCATCAAGTCGGGCAGGGATGTGAGCTCGACGGAACGCCGTCCGAACTCATCCAAGAGACGGTGTGGCGGCGGTCTGCATGGCTAAGAAGTTCTCCCACGAGAGAGTGCGCCCCGCGTGATGGGAGGCAAGGAGTGCCTGTCCGGTCCAGCATCGAGCAACGCCGAGCTTACGCTCAACTCGACGCGACCGGTCATCCGCATCCAATGGATCCTCGGACCGAAAAACGTGGGGTGAGTGCGAAGAAACTCACCAAACCCCACGAGATCGATGTCCACCCCTGCCCGGATCCCGAGGCACCGCAAGGGCGGAGGTGTTGCGCGCAATAACATCCAGCAGACCCTCCGCCCTCCGAACGGTTGCGCTCGATCCAAGAAGGACCTCGGCCATGGTCTGAGGAGGCGGAGCTCCTCATCCAAACTGAGTCACGACCACGGCCACGAGTACCTCCACCATCCTGGTTCAAGAAAATTAGGTTAGAAACCAAAGCACTAATACTAGAAGTTGATGAAAGCGAAAAGCTAACGATTAGGGGAATGAGATATCACCCTAACCGAAAGCCAAAAACAGCAAGTATACAAACTTTAAATGTCTCCAAAGAAGCTCCAAAACAACAAGGAAACTCCAAACCAAGCTCAACTTCTCAATGCCATTAACCCGTATTGAATGAACGAGTAATAGTGTGAGAAGATAAAAATTTCAGCACACTACAACAAGTCTAACACTACTCGAGAGCAAAGTTAAACTAGCGAAATAAGTGTTAGATACTTAGCTAACTAGTATCACATCTTACCCTTTTATTCCCACAAGTTTTTAGTTGATTAACCCCTCATTTTCTATCCTATTTAGAACCATTGAGCTTGCTGTCCGGAAATTGAATGATCGCTGTCCAGATTTTGCATCCAAGCCTCCGAGTCGATATCTTCAACTTCAGAAGCTTCAAGACCTAGTGAAGGGCAGTTAACAATTCAATTTGCCAAACTCATTGGTTCCCAAAACCCAATTAATTAATAACAACTATCTTTGGAGGGAAGGAGAGGAAAACAACTCTTAAAACTTAAATTAGAGCAAGGTGAGATAGAAAGCTAAGATAGGTAAGGAGTAAAATCTGAGAACTTACTTAAGCTTTCATAAATTATTTGATACTTTGAAAATAAGGTTTTCAAAATATCCTAAGGACGACCAAGCTTGGGTTACTACGGTCGGAATAGCTCTGATACCAACTTTGTGAGGACCCCGGTTTATTTGGCTTGTACTGTTTAACCATCCACTTGGTCCTAACAGTACAAATCAAATAAACCAAGCCTCGAGATATGTATACTTCCTAGAAATGCAGTATACACACCTCACTACAAAATCATGCATCAATTCCGTTCATTCACATAGAACCGAAGCACAACAATAACTTAAACACATACGTAATATAAAGAGAGTTAGTACAAAAGAGAGGCCGCCCGGCCAAAAGACATACAATAGATAAATACACAGCGGAAGCAAAATGGCCATAAGATGGCGATAAATGAAGCCAATCGGTGTGCCTTTCACCCACAAGGCAACCAACTGCATCGCCAAGCTAATCGTCCTGCATAACGCCAGAACACAACTCACAAAAGTGAGGCCCTTGGGGCTCACCTTCTTCCTCTGCAACAAAACAATTAAGCAAAGCAGCTGAGTACAAAAATTGTTTTTGTACTGCAAGACCGACGTGTGAGATAACAGAACTATAATTAACTACATGCAAGCTTTATTTAAGTGGATGAGGCTCGACTTATTTTCAAATAAAGCAAGTTTTCGCTTGCAATAGGGTAATAGATTCAAAGCCGTTTGCAATTAACTTTTATTGTTCAAATAAAAGAGACAATTATAACAATAGATAGATGACAACACCAACCTAGAAGTGACTAACCCATAGTCACCACAACAATAGCATGAAGTACCCCTTCATACCACCCATATCAAGTTTAAGTTTTTAAAAGGTTGTAGTCTAGTTCTTGCGGGAAATAACCAAGCGTGTCCATAACCTAGGACGAGGCTATTCGAATAGTTTAAACCATGCAGGGGTGTACCAATGTACCCACACGATAGACCGCCTTTCCACCAGCCACGGTTAGCATACTTCCTTTGGTATGCAGGCATGGCTAAGTCTAACAAGACGCTTTCCAATGGACGATGCTAATTAAGAGCCGCAACCCACGGGAGAAAGACACATTAGACAGCCTAACCGGTCTGCTAATGCTCCCCTCCAAACACCACAAACACACACACAGGAACACACCCACCGACCAGCTCATAATTAACACCTCCCAGAGTACTTAGTCAAGAGAGGTCCCATATCCCCCCGTGTGGTTAGCACGCAACAATTGCTTGGATCAATGGCACAAGTAACTCGGTCCTTAGGGACTTAGGTACTTTTCCAATCACACCCAACAGATCACACCAACATACCATTGTGCCCAAGCCAAGATATAATTTTTGTTTTCAGTTTTTGATTTGCAAATTGGTAAAACACAAGGGTTGGACATAATGGAATAATAATAGCATTTGTGTGATCAAGATCACCGACTAAGTCGATGATCGCCCAATACTACCGATACTAGGCATGGCTAAGCAATATTTATCCGAAATCTACTAAGTGACAAGAGCTCATCCAACGAACTCTAATCACAGCAAATAACCTAGGCTCAGGTAGTAGAGGATAATCATTTACCTACAGATTATGCAACTAGAGGTCTAACTAATCAATTTAACAACAAAATAGCAATGCATACATAGAAGTTAAACAAAATATTAGACTTTAAAAGTAATGAGATCAATGGGAAATGATCAAACTGCTTGCCTGGGAGTTGCTGTTGCTCAATAGGCTGCTGAGGGTCACTCTCGGGGTTACCACAAATGTCGAAGCCTAAGCGAAAAGCAAAAAGAAGCGAGAACAACCAATAAGACGAGCAACACTTAAACAAAAGAGCAAGCAAAAATTATCCAAATGCGACAAAATTTATACACAAGGTAGTCTAAGGTCCTATCTAACCTTAGGAACAAGAACTAGCTAAAAAGGATTAGTGAAGAAAAAGATATGATCTAAATACTCATTTTCGGCCAAAATGCTACACTTAATTAGTACTGTTCATAAAATATTTTCTAGAGTGATTTTGAAGCTGAAACTTTTATGGTAGTTAGATACTGGTATTATAAGGTTACATGTAAATTTTTGGGTCATTTGGAGTTATATTGAAAGAGTTATGATTTGTCTAAATTGTTTAGGGTATTAAACTAAAATATGATCCTTATGATTTTTAAAAATAGTAAAATTTGTGAAACCAATTTTCCTAGCAAATACACTAGTAGTGGAAGCTAATCCAATCGGATTCATACAAAAATGAGCTATAGATAAAAAGATATGCATTTTACAAGTTTGCTAAAAGTTCTGAAAAACAGTATTAAGTTCACTTGCTTACTATTTTTGAGAATGGTTTTCCAGGGTTGATCATGGTCTCTAATTATTTTTCCATCTAAGTTCAAGTTATAAGGAAGCTAACAAAATTGGTTTCACTAAAAATTGATTTTCAGAGAATTAGTTATGCAATTTACAAGTTAATTGCCAATTTTAGAATAACAAGTAAAACCTATTTCTAAACCAATTTTAAAATCTGTTTTCTGGAGCCGAACTAAACTTCTATCCATTTTTAGATTAAAGTACAGTTCAAACTAAAGCTAACAAAATTTTAATCAACCTAATTGGATTTAAAATGAATTAGCTATGCATTTTTGAAGTTTAATACCTTTTTCGGTTTGCAAATAAAGCTCTCGGGATAAACCAAAAATCCAAACCGACGTGGCCGATTATGGACCGTCGATCCTGGATCGGACGGCTCAATCGCCCGGGGCACAGCGCAGCACTCGCGCGAGGTCAGCGACGATGGACCGTTGATCCGGATCCAACGGTCCAGATTGAACCACGCCGACGCTGTTTGAAAACGCGCTGCGGCGGGATAGCGGCTGTGGACCGTCGATCTCAAGATGGACGGCTCACAAGCAACGCGACACAGTGCACAGCGCAGATCTAACGAAATCTTGACCGTAGATCTACGGACGGACGACGCACGCGCAGCCGCGCCGTCGCTACCGCGCGCGCGCGCGCAACGAGCCCGATGGCTTCACCGCAAAGCGCCGGCGACCAAAGGCACGGCGGTGCGAGAATACCAGAAATGGGTGCGCAATAGCATTGCGACCTTCTGTACCACCCACACCGACGTGGTGGACCGAGCGGCGGCGCGCGGCGGCGGTGCGGTAAAAGACGGCAACGACGACAAGCGACAAGGAGCTCGCAGCACTCAACCAGCGGTGCGAGCATCTAGGGACTACGGCGATGCTACCGAGTGACGCGGAGGTGCAGAGGACGAATGAGCAGCCCGGCGCGAAGCTCGCGACGGCAACAATGGCGGCAACGAGGAAGCCGGACAACCAGAGAGCGACCGCATCATCAAAATAGGTCCCACGTGCCACACCGATGCTCCCAGAGAAAGGAATTGAGGGAGATGGACTCACCGCGACCGAGACGAAGAGGGCGCCGCGGCGAATTGGGGAACTCGAATTAGCCTCCTGTGACGATAAACCCAAAATTAATTGAGGTTAAGCTTCAGGAGTAAGTAGGGAGCAGCGGCAAGAAAAAGAGAGGAGAGCCACTATGGTACCGCCTTCACCGAGAAGCCCGAAGCTCGGCAATGGCGCGCGAGTGGTTTCGGGGTTTTGGAGCTCAAACACGCACAGCAGTGCACACAAGAGCTGCGGAAAGGTGAAAGGGAGGTCAAGGAGGGAGCAAGGGGCTTAAATAGTTGTGAAGGAAAGGGAGGGGAGCACGGGAGGATCCGAGGCGAGCTCGGGTCTTTGCTGCCACCAGGACCACACGAGAGGATGGGAGCAGGTGAGCAGTGACTTGCGAGGGCGGTGCACTGGCGCGCATTAAATGCACCGCAGACCCGTTGCGAGGTGACCAGCGCCGAGCTCCAACCACTCCCTGCCATGGCGCCGTTGATGCGGGCCGGCGCCGGCGTCGCGAAGCGAGAGGAGGACGACGATGCGCCACCGTCCGATTTCCATCCGAGGGTCATCACGCGACCGCGTCCGACGCTGATGGGCAAACGTGGACCGGGCGATGGAGATCCAACGGCTGACGACGCTACGCGCCGCCGCGCCAGTGCGCTTAGTGGGCTCGGCCAAGTCAAGTGACTCGAGCCCGAGCCTGACTCGAGTCCAATGAACAGTGCAAACCAGATTAGGTTTTGATTTTTGAACTGAAACTTTGGGGATTTAATTGAGGCATCAAATCAACTCCAAAATTTATGAAATTTTAACTGGAGCTTCCTGACTTAAGGATTAACCTTCCATAATATTTCCAGAGATTTTTGTGCACTGGGATTCTCTCAAGAAATTCCAGAAGGCTAATTCAAAGGTTTGACCAAGGTTTGACTTGCCTCTAAAATATTTCAAATAATTTCCAAAAATTATGAAATAATTCAGAGGTGTTACCAAGCAACCTTAGAACCAATGAAAATTATTTCCAAGGGTTTGACATAAGATTTGACCAAGGAGGTTGTTGACTTGATAAATGAGGGTTTTGATTTTGAATTTTCCAAAATTCTTTTACAAGAATTTTCAGAAAAGTTCAAAAGCAACAAGGATGGAAGAAAAGTTTTAGTTTATCCTCATTTTATTACATTTGAAACACAAGCCAAAATGGGGATGTTACAGGACATCAGCCGTTGGATCTTTGCACTACAGCTTGGATCTTCGGGAGCTCCTCAAAGACCTCCTCTGTGTCTTTGTAAAAAACCTCCCACTCGCACGACCACCTCGTGTTCTTTTTGCAAAGAACACCCTCCCGGACCTCCCCTTGGACCACCCTTTGCACCTTTGCAAAGAGCACCCTAGTCGTCTTCGAAGACCTCCTCAGAAGACCTCCTCTAGACCACCCGCAGACCACCTTCGGCGTTTTTGTAAAGACCACCTCGTTTGTCTTTTGCCAAAACAACCCTCCAGACCACCCTTGGGTGTGTGTGTAACGCCTAGGAGATCGTGGGCCGTCCATGTCTGGATCTGGGGCTCAGACCTCCTCGAACAATAGCGACCTCCGATCACTTCTTTAAATCAGGGCCCTTCTATTCATATCCAACCGTCAAGACCTCCCCAGCTCGAGCTCCACACTTAACTCAAACATTGTGTTCCTTGACCGGTCCACTTTGAGCTCTTTCACTGATTGGTGGGACCTCCCCGGGCGTGGTCATCATCGTTTTCACGCGCATGCGTGTGTGCCAGAGCCATGGCAGTAGGCAGTAGTGCCTTGTCATTTTATGTCCTTGTCAACGGCTAGTTCTGCCAAACCTAAATGCGTGTCAACACCTTTTCTCCAAAGTATCCTTTCCACCTACCCTGTCATTTCATGTACTTCCATGGCAGGGACTTTTGACTCGGGTTTCACTTGCTTCCTCTTTGCGCTCTCAGCTATTTAGGTTCCATGAGCTCCTCCTTAGCTCCTTTTAGGCACCATTTTGCCAACCCGAGCTCCTTCCTGTGTTCTTGTGCTTAGAGCACCAGAGGACCTCCTTTTCGCCATTGCCGGGCCTTGGAGCTCCTCGAGGACATCTGAGCTCCAGTGGTTTAATTGCAACTTTTGGCATGCCAACTTGTTCAATTGTCCACCTTGAGCATCCCTGACTTGTGTTGTTTGACCTTCACAGAGGTTGACAAATTGGGAGCTTGCTCTTTGAGGCCAGATTTGCCTTCTTCCTCATCTCCGACAAGCTTTTGGGTCGCCAGAGCTCCTCCTACTATCTCCTTGCTTTCACCGAACTCAGGTACACTCTTATTAGTCCCTTAGCGCTTGAGCTTTTTCTCTGTTACATGGTGCGGGGCTACTTTAGTTTTGCATTTTTGTCGTATTTGTCGCCGGCGGTCTTCTCTGGCTAGCCGCCGGTAGAAAGCTTCTTAGTCCTAGCTTTTGGTACTTCTAGGTTCGCCTTGCTATTTAGGATCTGTTCCTGCCCTTGGTTCACGCCGGCGTGGTCCACGTCGCCGACGTTGAGCTTTTCTTTGCGTTCAGCTTGTTGTCGTGCCTTACTCGGACAGCTAATGTAGCTCGAGGATTGGCATTGAATGGCGGTCGGAAATCAATGTTGAGTCATTTGCTTGTGGGCCTCGATCTCCTAATGTCGTTCAGTAAACCACTTCCTTGACAACCCCTAGGACCTCCTAGATTGGATTTCAATCGATAAAGACCTCTGTGGGTTAAGTCTTAGCTGTAGGATCTTGTTTGTTAAAACATTAGTGCTAGGACCTCCTCCTCGGTTAGATCCTAGCCGTTTAGGTCCTCTCAGGTTTAATCTTCACCGTTAGGATCACCCCCGTGCAAAAAGAAACCACCCTGATTAGTTTTGCGAAAACTGACCCTAAGACCACCCTCGGGGTCCTCTTTGCAAAAGACCACCCCTTGGCCTTTTGCAAAGAAAACCTCGGGACCTCCTCCTCGCGGAGATCTTAACCTTACAGACCACCCCCCGAGCAGATCTGGGCCGTTCAGGATCTCCCCATGGGGATCTGAGCTGTCCAGATCCCTTTCTGTCTAAGCACTGTCTTAGAGGACCTCCCCGTGAAGATCCTGACCATTAAGATCTCCCCTTGCGAGATCTTAGCCGTTGGGATTTTCCTCTGTTAATTTTTGACCCGTAGGACCTCCCTCGATTAAATCTGGACCGTTCAGGACCTCCCCGTTGAGATTCTAGCCGTCCCTGACTTCCTCTATTAGATCCTTAGCTTTAGGACCTCCCCTCAGCTCTAGACCGTTAGATCTAGATCTAACGGGCTAGACCTCCTCGGCGCATTTAGAGTTCTAAACGTTCCGATCCTCTTTTGCCGTTCATCTCTAGATCTACGGCTCAGGTCTCGTGAACATTCGGACCTCTGAATGTGATCTTGATCTAAGCCGTTCCTTTTGAGATTCATGGCCTAGACTTGGTGAGGCATTCGGGAAGTCCGAATGTCCCATCTCTCGTGGGCCGTTGGATCTAAATCAATCGGTGGAGACCTTGACTGTTAAGATCTCCTCCGGTAAATCTTAGCCGCCAGGACCTCTCCTCCCTCAGATCCCACCGTCCAGACCTCCTCTTAGTGTTAACCTTAGGACCTCCTCGTGGAGCTCTGGACTATCAAATCTTGATCTGACGGTCACGACCTCCTCAGTGCACGGGAAGATCCTTCAAGTGCCCATTGGATTTAATCTCAACGGCTTGGACCTCCCCAGTGCGCGCCGTGCATGTGCACTGTGCTCTGGAGCCGTTGGATGCGATATCGACGGTTACGACCTCCCCGATTTCATCTATTCAGTTGGACCACCCCCCGAGAGCTCTGGTTTTTTTCAAAGTATTTAAGTGTTTAAATTTCAAAAGTGCATAACTATTTCATTTTAACTTCTTTTTGGGTGATTCAAACTGTGTTAGCTCTGTAATGAAATGAACTTTAATTTGAGCATGAGTTTAGGCACTGTTCTGTACTAGAACATGATTTATGATGGATTAGAAGCTTAACATGAAATGATGCTTAGAAATTACTTCAAAATTTGTAAAATGCATAACCTTTTCTCTGTAATTCCAAACTGAGCAAACTAAACTTTGTTAAAATCCTCTAGTAATGTACTTTAGTGTAGAATAGGTTTTAATGTGGTCCTTGCCACTGAAAGTAATGATACACTAGTTCTACAACTTAGAAAAATCATAAGTAATTCATTTTAACTCCAAATTGAGTAAACTCAGTTTTGCTGTTCTTAGAATAACATTATCTACCCACTATAAAAATTGCAGGTTCTAGGTCATTCTATAAATTTATGCTATGAACAGTAACCAAAATTAATTTAATTGGATTTTCCAGGCTGAGATAAATTGTTTAGGGCATAATTTTTTCATGCTTAATCCAAATCAAATGATTCTTGTTTCTAAATTTGTCTAAAATCAGGCTCTACCTGTTGTATCAATTTCATGGATTTTGGATGACTTTGGCTTTTGAGTTTCTTTCGGTGTTCTTCGTTTTTATTGGATTTTATCGTTCTTTCGATAGGTTCCGACGATCATGTTGATTTCGTGAGTGATCCTCTGCAGCAAGATAGTGATATCCATCAAGGCAAGCAGATGTAGCATCATTTGATCATATTGTTTCTATTACTTTTAAAGTCTAATATCTTGTTTGCAAAACCTAAGTACGCATGCTTCTTTGTGTCAAGATTAATTTTTTCGATTAGAGGTAGTTAATCCCATTGCATTGTTGCCCTGAAATTATTCACCCTTCCACTGCCATAGGTTATTATCCTCACTGATGAATTAGAGCCCAGTGAATGATTTATGGTCTTTTTATTGTCTTTGCGATATGATGCTTAGCAATGCTTAGTTACTGGTAGAATTGGGCGGTTATCGACTTAGTCGATGACCTTGATCACACAAAAACTTGTTATTACTTATGATCAATACCTTGTACTTTGGTTATTTATGAAATCCAAAACTCAGAATAAAATGTTTTAGGCGTGGGCGAACTTTGGTTGGTTTCATGGTGGGTGCACTGGGAGTGCACGGGGGGTCGTGGTAATCCGACTCTGCAGGGTTGAGGATGTTGCCCATGCCATGTAAGGACCGAGTTACTTGTGTCACTAAGTCAAGCGATATTTGCGTGCTAACCACACTAGAGATATATGGGACCTCTCTTGACTTAGTACTTTGGGGGGTGTTAATTAATGAGTCGCGTGGAAGGTTGTATATTTCTATATACAAGATGGGTCACATGATTGAGGGGAGCACCCGCCGAGGCCGGTGTATCCTACTCTACGTATGGGTCCTTGTGATCCATATTTCGCCGGTAGATCACTAAGGGTTAACCCCCATGCGTGCGGCTCTTAATTAGCTCAATCCATTAGAAATGTCTCGTAGGACTTAGCCATGCCGGCATACCAAAGGAAGTGTGCTTAATAGCTTGGCAAAAAGGCAGTCTGAAGTATGGGTACATTGGTACACCCCTACAGGGTTTTGATCTATTCGAATAGCCTCGTCCTAGGTTGTGGACATGCTTGGTAAGGTCGTGCAAGAACTAGACTACAACCTTTTTAAATTAAAGACTTGACATGGGTGGTACGAATGGGTAATTCGTGCTATTGTTGTGATGGCTATTGGGTTAGTCATCTCCAGGTTGTCTTTATGTTATTACATTATTGTCTCGCTGTTATTTATGCAAATAAAATTCAAATTGTTAAAACTGCCTTCAAATTATTACTTATTGCAAATAAAACTTGCTTTATGCTGAAAATTAACCTTGAGCCTTCTCCTTTGATTAAAGCCTGCATGTAGTAGTAACTAGGTCTGTTACTCGTAAGTCTTGCGAGTACATTTTTGTACTCATTTGCTTTGCTTAATTGTTGCAGAGAAGGTTGATCCCCAAGGGATCAACTTTCGTGAGTTTTGCTGCGGTGTGGACGACTAGCTTGACGGCCCGGTCGGATTGCCTTGTGGGTGTCGGCAAACCGATTGGCTTTTGTCTTAGCCATCGTATTGCATTTTGCTTCCGTTGTCTTTCTAACTCTTTTAGCTTGTTCTTGACCGGTTGGTCTCTGTTTTGTAATAACTATTATTTATGTCTTTCGCTTGTAGAGTTTAAGCTTTGGATCTGTGTGTTGTATGGAATTGATGCAATGTTTTGTAAAAGGGTGTGTATACTGCAATTCTGGGAAGTATATATTTTCTCGAGGCACGATGTATTTTGTTTGTGATGCTAGAGTCAGTGGATGACTAAGCATTACAAGTTAAATAAATCAGGGTCTCACAAAACCCTAGCACTATTCCTTGGACTCGAGTCCGACCCGAGCCACTGGGGTAGACTCAACCCCCTAGCTTCGCCGAGTGAGCCCAACATGCGCGGACCGCCCGATGTGAATTTAATCGTCCAGATCGAGCGGAAACGTTTGGACCACCCGAACACGCTTCGAATCTGGAGCATTGGATATTGATCGGACTGTCCAAATCGAGTAAAGTCGTTCGGACCACCCAAACGAGCAGCGCATATGGGACGTTGGATCTCGATAGAACAATCCACGTGGGTCGCGTGTTCGGACAGTCCGAACGTTCCTCCGCACTTAAGGTGTCCGATCGTGATCTAACGGACTGCATGGACTTGATCGAGCTAGACCACCTAAATGCACCGACCGAACCACTTTCGGGTGCGTGCGTGTATGGGCAGCTGACTCCTCGGTCCCACCTGTATGGCCTTTCTTCTTCCTCTCGCTGATGCGCACGTAGATCTCCTTCGCCACGTCGCCGCCACATGCTGCGCAGCTCCGTCAATGCCGTGAGCCACCGCACAATTTGAGCACTCCTGGAGCTTCTCTACTTCAGGCCACCTCCTTTGTCGTCATCTTCTTCGAGATAAAACTCCTCCTTACTCTAACATCCTCTTCACTTCTCCTCTGTTGACCGAGGAGAGGGAGGCTGGTTTGAGCTCCATTGCCGAGTAAGCTACTCCCGGTTGCATCGTCTAGACTCTACATTCCATACACTTTCCATTTTTACTAATCTTAGATCCTACCTTACCTGGTAGCACCCGGACCTTCTTCGTGCTCTCTGAAGCTCTAGAGCTCGCACCCGAGAGCACCACCTTGTCTCCTTCGTTGCTGGTGAGATTCTTGACCTTTCTTTTGCGTCATATCGTGCCATCTAACATGACATTGAAAACTCCTAAATCTTTTGGGACAATACATGGCAGGATTTCGTGAATTTGGAAGGATTGTATTTTTGGCTAAAGAACAGTCCTTCGTCTCCCACTTTGATTCGGTAAGTCATTGTCCGATTCATTGTTTCCTTAGCATCTCCGTAGCTTCTTTGAGCTATCCTGACCATTCTTTATCCGTAGGATCGCTCCAGTCGACCTCTCTGCGTTGAGCCATGCTGCCGCTGTCATCTTCTCCAGCGTCGACGCACCTCCAGCCGCCTCCGAGTTCCCCGAGCACCCTTCTTCGCTCAGGTAGCTCTCTCGTAGTCCCTAGGTGCTTTGGCACTCGCTAAATGGACGCTGCGGAGCTTTACTTCTTGCATGCATGTTTGCCGTAGTTAGGAGCACCGCCCATCTCCGGCTAGCCACCGGTACGGTCCACCTCCAACGTTGCCATTGGTCCGAGAAGGTCTGCACTACTATTGCGCATCTATCTCTGGTGTTGGCTGGCTCCACCGCGGTGAGTAACACCGGCGAGCCACCGGGCAAACACATGGGACAGAAAAGTCGTTGTCGTACGTGAACAGGTACTGTAGCTAGGATATTTGGCGTTAAGTGTTAATCATTAGCATTTAAGTGTTGTCTTAAGGAAATGAATAAGACGCTTGCATGCGGGTCCCACGCTCAGAAACTGATGAATTAAATGAAACGTTAGAGTGGCTAACTTGTGGGGCTGGCCGCATAAGCGCCGTGCGCTTTGTGCATGTGCGTATGGACCGTGTCACTGACATGGGGTCCCACATGTCAGAGCTGATTTTCAAATCGAAAGTAAAAAAAATGAAAAACACGCTATTCGCTGGCCCCACTGTCTTTGACTATAGCTTGAGTAGCTTTCGGTAGAAAAAGTATTAAAAGCTTTAGGAAATTCGAAATCTATTTATTTGCACACTGAAAACTTGTATTAACTTCTAAAATACATAACTAATTCATTTTAACTCCAAAAACAGTGAAACCACTTTTGATAATTTTCATTTTGAGTAAACTTATTTCTAGAAATGGTTTCAATCTTACATCTGTCAGAGAAGATATAGTTTGGGGAAAGTGATCCCAAAAACTAATTATTTTTACACTATAAAATGCTGATAACTTTAGAAATTCATAACTAAATCTTGAAAACTCCAAATGAGGTAAACTCAAATATTTTTGTCTTATGTTATTATTCTATATTTACCTATATAATTCTTTGTCCCACTACTGCTCTACAAATTTTGCCCAAATAATTAAATTAAATGAACAATAATCGATTGTATTTAAATTGGATTTTTCATCAGAATGAATTTCAAACCACTATAACTTCTACATACTAAATCCAAATAGAATAATTATTTCACCTAAATTTATCTAAAATCAGGACTTAGCCATTGTACAAAAATCATGCGTTTTTGAGCAATTTGATTTTTGTGGGATTTCTCAGTGTTTATCGGTATCTTTATTCTATAGATCCCGAAGAAATCGACATTGGCTCGTACGCCACTGAGAGAGAGCAACTAGACTACCAGCAAGGCAAGCATTATTTGAACTTTCTTTTGCATCATATTTGATCCTAGTTTTGTTAAGTTAGTGCAATGATAATTGCTTGCATGCTATTTTGATAATGTCGCTATTTTTGTGATGTGTAGATTAGTTATCTCCTATTCATTGAGGTTATCCTTGAATTATTCTAGTACCACATGCTCAAGTTAGGTTATGTGAAATATGTTATATGGGATTTCTTAGCCATGCAAGTCTAGACGCGGTAGAATTATTGTTAGGAATAACACGACAATTATGGGATACACAAATTTACTATCTTCTTTCTATTCCAGATCTTTGTATCTATTTCTTAAGTCAAAATTTTGTCATTTTAAAAGAGTTTTGAGGTCTGGACAAGTGGTTGCTAGTGAGGGTGCCAATCGTGCACGAGATTGGGTAATTGATGGACTTGCTTGGACCAACAAGGACCGAACTTTGGTAACGTCGTTGATTCAAGTAAAACTCGTGCTACCACACGCGGGATATGGGTACCGTTTGGTCAAGTAGGGGGAAGGTTTTATTGGTTTAGACCGCAGGTGGTGTGAGGACATAGAGACCGTGAAATCCTATGTTCCTTAGGAACCCAGTGCAATATATACTATACTTAATGAGCACGATTACTTATGTTAAGGAAAAACAACATACTAACTACCTTACATTGGCCCCTCCGACACAAAGTGCATGCCCGCTTAGCATTTTCTATATGCTTATGTCTAAGTTGGGATTCATCTCGTATGGGTGGTCTATCTCAATGGGTTCATCTTGCCGAAAAATACCGAATCTCGATTTTCCCATCCGACACACCATAGGAACTGTGTTAATTTCTGGTGGCTTACGGGCTAGTTGAGTCGTGTGGGTAAAGTAGTGCACCTCTGCAGAGATAAATCTATTCGAATAGCCGTGTCCGCGGTTATGGACGATCGCTTGAGTTTGGGAGTTACTATTGTTAGACTTTGGATTTAAATTATGGTTAAACTTGGTATCCGGCATGAATGGGATGTTCATGCATTTTTGGTTGTATCAAACTGGGCTGCCACTTTGTTGTTTGTTTGATTCATTTATTATTCAATTTATTACTATAACACATGCTTTACTTCTACTTCAAATCTAATTTCAAAATAGCAAATGAAAAACTAGTATGTGTAGGTTGTAAACTGTTGCGTCCTTTCGCAAAACTAAACCAATATGAGCCATCCTTTGGAACAACCTTATGCATAACTAATTTTACCTTTGTGTAAGACTTGCGAGTATCTTTGTACTCAACCAGTTTGTCTACTGGTTTTCAGGTAAGGAAGACTTTGAGCCCGTTGAGCTCGTTAGCGCCGATTTAGGCGATGCTAACGAGTAGCGCTATTATTTAACTCCTAGTCGGTTGCCGATGGGTTATGGGCATACCATGCTGGACTTCTGGTTTATTTACTTTGCTTCCACTGTCACTTTAAGTGTTTTTATGGAATTTGGCTGGTCGGCCCATTTTGTAATAGTTGTAGACTTGAACTATTATGATGTATGTCTTTTGAACTATCAATGTATGAATGTTGTATGGATGTGATCAATGCTGAATGTGAGTGTGAGGCATGTTGGTCACTGATCTTGGGAGCCAACATGATCTCATGCTCTCTATTCGTGGCTTCCATTTTAACTCACTAAGTGTAGTGCTTGGACCGTTGGAGAACCGACTATCATATAGTGCTCGCAAAGGAGCAGCACACATGATCGTCGAGACTCTAGTTTTCGGTTCACCCCCCTTGCTTAGATGGAGTTGAGTTGAAATCCATTTACTTGAGGCCCAGAGTTACCTCTATAAGATTGGGATTTACCCGGCCTTACGAAGATAACCTAGGGGTCCTCACAATGAGATAGTGTACTTGCTTGCGTAATTTTTCTATAATTTTATTCGTTCTGAATTTTTCTCGCAATTTCATTTAAGTATATTGTTTGTAGGAATTTCTAGATATAGAAAATGAGTTCCAAAAATTATGAATTTTATTTTGAAGGCTCCTTACACAGTGTACATGCTTGCATAAATTTTCCATAATTTTATCCATTATGGACAACGCGGTGCCCATTTAATTCCTCTCCTCTCCTACTCTCTCTCCATTTGTCCAGTGACATGTTCTCTCTTCCTGCTCACTTCCTAAAAAGCCAAGAGTAGCAGCACAACAGTAGGAAGATTCTCGCACTCTCTCCGACTCTCTCTCGCAAGTGAGGAAAGGGAAGGGAATAAAAGTGAGTCACATCGTCAAATCACTCGTGTCACACGTCTTTCATGTCCCATCATTTGTCCCATCGTTTTCTGATGTATGCATGCATGATGCGCCCGATTCCTTCCGTCATTACCGGCGCGTCATGAGCGCGCAATTTCCTCTCACTCTCGCTATAAATTCCGAGCTACATGCACTCTTCGGTCGTGCTCTTGCACTCGCATTCTTCGCGATTTCATTTTGTCATCGCTGGCTCTGTGGATTTCATTTTTGGAGACGTTTTAGTGTTATTAATTACCGTCATTAGAAGCCATATTAGTAGGTAATTTTTCCTCATTTGTAAATTCTTTATGAACTGCGTTGTTATGCATGCGACAGACAACGATGGGAAAAACTCCACTAATTCTCCCTATTTAATTAGTTACGATTTATGTAGTCATAATTAGTTAGTGTCAGTTAGTTAAGCAGTTGTAATTACTCAGTAGTTGAGTAGTGCTAGTTACACCCGGGGCAAAATAAGTGGTCGAATTTACGTTACCGTAATAAATTTGATGACACATAATGACTCGTAGTTAATTAGTAACCAGCATGCAGTACGTACAACGTAGGGCTACCGGCAAATTTGTACAGTTCTTCTATCTCCTTAGCTCCAATATATATGTGTGTGTATTAGCATTTAATACAAACAAATATCCAGGAGTAAATGCTACGTGGGGGTTATCGCAAAACTGCATAAGTGGCTAGGGCTTCCCACGTGCCTTGATCCGAGCCGTTTGGGCTAGATCCGATGCTCCTCGTTGGCATTAGCACTTTAGCACCCAATTAGCCATTAGCACTAGATATGTTCCCCCATATATATATATATATATATATATATATATATATATATATATAGGAAAATGGTATGATACTCCTAGGAGTACGTACTCCCACCTCTCATATACCACTTAAATCGTATGATGATATCTCTTTATCAATTTTAGCATACTCCAACAATGATTATAAGATACTCCAAAGTGAGTCCTATAAAAAAATTCATTAAAATCCACTTTTTATAGCAAAAATTGTGTATATACTTCTTTATATATGAAAAATGGTATATAGCAAAAAAAAAAAAAAAAACAAATGGCTCCAATAATTTTTTTCCAATCAAATCGCATTGGAGTATCTAATAATTGGTATTTAAGTATACTAAAGTGATAAGGAAGTATAATATGTTCATTTAAGTGGTATATTTGAAGTGGGAGTACATACTCCCAGGAGTACGAAATGGGTATATATATATATATATATATATATATATATATATATATAGGTGACATGGTTGATGGTTCCTGTTTGAAGTAGGGTGGGTTCAACTATACTCTGCACTACATTTTTTCATTGTGAATTCAATGTAAGTAGATGCACACACGATGAATATGTAGCACTGTTGCCTTTCCATTTTTTTTTGAAAAAAAAGATAGTAGTCCTGTTATTTCATCTTGAACCATCCAGGTCTCTAAGAAGAACTTGTAACATGACTAAATTAAATGCGTTGTTAGTTTAAATTCTTGAGGAATCGTTAATTAGTTACCAAATAATTAGTCCTAAATAATTTAGTCATGTTTAAATAGTTGTAATTAATTTAGTCATATTTAAATATTCGTATTTAATTTTGTACTAGTAAATTAGTGTACATTAATTTGTAGTGTTAATTTGGTCGTAATTTTTAATTTACAATATTTTATGGTCATTATCAACCTTCTTTCTAATATTCTATCTATTCCATTTGTTGCAAGCCATGTCTCTATCATCGCTTCTGGAACACTTCTACGATGAAGACCACCGATGCAAGCTGTGGATTGTTGGTGACGCGGATGACCCTCCGTCCCTATGGCTTCGGTTAGGGAGGGATTACTAGGAGTTAGACGATCACTATGTTTCAATCCTTCGGGACATGGGCTTGTTGCCCATTGCGAGGTTGGTCTCCGTTGGACGCCGGTTCACCCTAGATGCTAGTCTACTTTCGGCACTTGTCGACAGGTGGAGGCCCGAGACGCACACCTTCCACTTTCGGTGGGATGAGATGATGGTCACTCTGTAAGACATCTCGTTCTTAACCGGTCTCCTGATCCGGGGTGAGGCACTTGTTCTAGGCTGTCCGTCGGTGGACTAGAAGGCCAAGCTAAAGCATCGGTTCGGCCTACCTGTCTCGGAGCATGCACGTGGCATCCCCTGGACTAGGGCTGAGGCACTTCAATCAATGCACGCAGGATGTACTTGATGAGCTCGTTAGGACACACCTCGTTGCTTACCTTCTTTAGCTCTTTGGTTGTGTCATGTTTTCTACCACACAGGGTGATTGGTTCTACCCAACTTCGTTCGCGTCGCCGAGTCTTTGGTTGACGCGAGGCTGGGCCGATGCCTCAGTATAGCTGGGGATCAGCCGTCCTTTGCGCCACATACCGGGGGTTATGTGATGCTTCACGACGCAGCACTGGTGCTACCCCCAACCTAACCGTCTGCTACATGCTCCTGCAGCTGTGGAGTTAGAAGCACTTCCTTGTTGGGCGGCCGATCTTTGAGAGAGCAGTGCACCCATACGTCGAGTTGGACGACCCGATAGACGGGCCCACTATGGGCTTACGGTGGACTGCTACCCATTTACACTGGGCCAAGTGTAGACCGGCGAGGTGCTACTCATTGTTCCACAATGAGTTCGAGTTGTTGCATGATAACGACATCATCTAGGTTCCATGGACTCCATATTTCATGTAGACGGTAGCACCACATGGGATGTCGGTGCAATGCACCTAGGACATCGAGTTATGGGCGACGACCTGCCATCTGGTGTTCGCACATATGATAGAGCCTTACGCACCGCAGCGTGTAATGCGACAGTTTGGTTTGTACCAGGTCGTGCCCCTTCCAGACGGCAAGGTCATGCAGTGAGCCATACACCTGTGAGTCAAACTTTATCCGAGTAATGTTTACACTTCATACGTCTTATTTTCTAACATCAATCCTTCCGGAAATGTAGGCAATCGAGGGCGGGTCAGCATACTCAAGACTGGCAAACAGTCCAGCACGAGTGGATTATGGCATAGGCAGAGATGACTGTAACATCCCAATTTCAGAGCCTTTTTAAAGTTTTAAAAATAAAATGAATCATTTGTGATTTATTGGATTAATTTAAAGCTTAATTTAAAATTATTTTATTCAATCTATTCAGGTTCCAAGGATTTTTGTGTTTTTTTCTTGAATTTTATAAAATTTGTTTTATTTTTGGATTAGTCTAGATTTTCTTTTCTCCTTTTCTTTCCTTTTCTCTCTCCTACTTCATCTTCTTCCATTGGTGTTTCT
This sequence comes from Ampelocalamus luodianensis, assembly GCA_036346255.1. Taxonomy (NCBI): domain Eukaryota; kingdom Viridiplantae; phylum Streptophyta; class Magnoliopsida; order Poales; family Poaceae; genus Ampelocalamus; species Ampelocalamus luodianensis. The sequence continues at coordinate 30,103,938 of CM070634.1, read as the reverse complement.
TTCTTTCTGTTTTGTGCTTGTTTTTCTTCCCGAGCGCCTCCATGGCCACTGACCTCGCTGCCTAGCGCCACCGGCCGCTGGCACCACCCCTCACCGCGCCGCCCCCAGTCCTGGCCACCGCTGCCCCTATCCGCGCCTAGCCCCTGCCCAGCTGAGCCACTCGAGTCCATAACCACCATGGCCGGTCTCCGCTCCCATCCCCTGTTCTTCGCACACGATGCATCAAATTCAATTCCGTCAGAGGCGTTACTACCCCGTCATCATCACTCATAATCCCCAGCCATAAATTGCACGATTCATCTCTCAATTGCGTTCAATTTCACCGTTTCTCCTACCGCATTGCAAACCCGAAACTGTCCCATTTTTGCCGTGGCATTCCCCGTCGATTCGAGCACCGCCTTCGCATTATAAAAGGAGCACCACGTGTTCTTATCTCCCCTCTTCGATTCGTCCCAAACCTCTCGACATAACTCTCCACCGTTTGCCTGGAACGCACGACACCACCCGTTGTCTTCCGAAGTCCGGCAACGACATCTTCACCTTGATCTCTCTCTCCGGTGATCCTCCGACCAAACCAACCGTGACGTCGTGTTGCCGTATCACTCTTCCAATCCCCCACCTCAATTTTATTTTTCCCGTTGCCGGAGTATGTCACCACCATGAGCTCCTCGTCGCCGACAATGGCCACCGTGGGCGCACCTCCTTGGCCACTCTTGAGCCGAACCATCTTCACTATCGTGTTCCCCTCGCCAAGGCACACCCCGTGCTCACCTTTGATACTTGATCTTTTATTTAGTCGATCCGCCTTTGTATTGTAAACTATGTAATCGCTTAAGTTTATATACCTTATTTGTTTCATGTTTTACTTCCATCAACTAATGTTCCACTTGAAGTAATGCTAAGTTTATGAAAAGACATTGTAGCTTTTAATCTATTTACACACTTACCATGAGTGATATAAACTTATGTAATTATGTTCCATCAACTTATGTTCTATTGGAAGCAGGGGTGGACCTAGGGAGGGTAGGGGGAGCCGGGACTGGCGCACCCCCTACCGTCGATCGGCTCGTGGGTACCCCCTAGCACCGCCAGACCAGCCATGTTGCATGACATCAAGCTTCGATCGGTGAATCTAGATTCTAGAGGTAGAAGAGGAAGACTAGGAGATTTGGGTTGCATGGGCCGCACCAAAATCAAATCATGTGTTGGTAGTTAGCTGTTTCCATGCGGGGCACCTGGTAGTTGGCAAGTGGGAAGCACGGCAAGGGGCAGGGATGTCATGCATGCATGCGGCACGTGGACACAACAAGGAGGTAGCCAGGCAACATCGGCAGGTAAACAGGCAGGGGTGCAGGGCAGTGCGCTACGTCGAACTCGATAGGCAAGCGGTAGGCTACCGCTGACCAGCAACTCGATATTAGGCAAGCCGTAAGCAGGTGAGCAAGTTCCATTAGCATGGCATCCAGTATAATTTGGTCATGGGTCTACCACTTACTGGAAGCGTTATTTACTTTTCGTATTTTTTCCATTTTCAGAAACGATAATTTCTCTATCCTAAACTTCTGATTTCAGGTCGCAGAGCTCCAAATTGCAAAAACCTCCAAATGATTGGACATGTTCTGGCGCTGCTGCTACTCGCTGGAAAAACTGCAGCAGCAGTGACTTGCATTTTAGCTATTTAGTGAACTTGATGTTATCCCATAAGATGACAAAATCATTTGTGAATTGCATTAGTCCGTTAAGTTGTTTTCTTGTCGTAAGTCCCTCAATTTGAAATGGATGAGCATTTTCTTTCAGTAATTTTTCTGTTTGGTTTTGCTGCTTGAGTAGAATGCTGCCTCGAGGACCTGTGATTTTTTAAATTTCTAAGGGTCTGGAAGTGATTTTTTTAAATGTAGCAATGATCTTACTTGTATTGTATTTGCGTGAATGAACTCGTACTTGATGCTTGATGTATAACAATTGGGCATAAAAAGTAAGTAGTGTTTGTACTAATATTTTGTGTGGAAAATGAGTGCATTGTTAATAACTAGTGGTGGTGTAATGGCTGTGTACATGTTTAGTTGGTACAGAGGCCGGAAGTTATACTTTCATTATAAAAAAAAAATCTGTTAATGACTAGTGCTATTCACTCGAAAACTGCAGCAGCAGTGACTTGCTTTGAAAACACAAAACAAACTGAAATGCTAGTATCAGCTGGACCATATGATTCTCTGATAGCAGGATGTTTCCAGTTACTTTGTGAACCACTGCCAGAACTATGTTCTTGATTGGTTGCAACCTGTCCCTGAATTTCTCCAGAAATTTCCATAGTACTTCAAACATGACAGTACAATGGCACACATGTACATAACACAAAGACCTCCAGTATGTAGTGTCTTTCACCATAAACCACCTGTGCGAATTGTAGACGTCAGACACGACGGCCAGCATGACATGTATTCATACTTCCAGGAACGAAGGCGGTCACAACAAGTTTTGCATCTGATATAGATTTGGATTCAGAAACTGGCTGATCATAGACGGACCTAGTACCCCATCTGCAGGGGGAAAAGTAGTACATGCTTTTCAAATCAGGGGCAAACTAAGCATCAAAAGGCAGCAGCAACCTAGAGCACATCGTAAACTCTCGCTCGACATGCTGCCCGGGGTGGTCCAGATGGTCGCTGCAGTTGGTCGACGGGACGGCGGACAGATCTAGCCTCCCCGTCCACTCCTCGCTGGCTAAAGTGTGATGGCGCTCTTGACCGCAGAAGCGTCCACACAGAGCATCTGTTTCTACTCCTCGTTGCAAGTCTGCCATGGTTTTCAACTTCTTCTCCAATGGGTTCCACACAACTGATGGCCAAGATAAAGGGCATGAAATCCTTCGTTAAGTTACAACAATATTTATCTTTCGTGATGTTGCAGAGAAATAAGGAGATCATCTTATCAAATATCAGGCTGTCAGCTAATACCACTCAATCTCAAAGCTTTGACTTGGGTTCTATAGACCATGCTGGAGCTTTAACTTTCAGGTTGGGCTTCTCAGCCTCCTCGTCATTCTCCTCTTCTTCCAAAATCTCCTTGGAAAATGCCTCTGGATTTGCTTTCATCTAGTCCTGCAATGCGATAAAGAGCTTAACACAATCTGATCCCTGGAAAGGAAGAAAAAGCAAAGCTTACTATTAGTTAATATTCAGGAGGAAATAGATGCAAACAAACACTTACTAGTATTTAGCAGCATATGGTTGAATGTGATTTGGATGTGCGGATAATTGGATCTTAAGACAAGGGATTCAAGCTTTGTGAAATACTACAACAACAGGCAGAGCATAAAGATCCATACATCTGAAAAAAGAACCAAAAGAAATTGTGTCCAATCAACTTAGAGCACGTGCATTTTTAAACTCTTTCAACTGTGAACAACAGACAAATCCATAAACCTGAATGGGTACCTTTGATTAAATCAAGTTACCTTACAATCGCCTTACATTAACGTTGTTATCTAACCAATTGACAACGACTGCGGTACTTTTATTATCATTTAGGTTATAAAAAGAATTGGCCCTAGGACAATGGATTTTTTTTCTTGTGTTCCATCAGATCAACTAACAACTTGGGGCACTTTTTTAGTTTATACACAACACATTTCCTACTGCACATTGTAGCAGACAGCACATTGGACTGTATCAAGCAGTGATGAAATTCCTGGCCGGTAACCGGATACCAGATGCCAGGCAGGAGACAAAAACCGGCCGAAAAAAAATTCAAATTTTTTCTTTTGCTTTTTTTTTATTCTTTTCACATGGGATGCTGCCCCCCTACCCCCTATTGCTGTTTGCTTTGGCTGCATGTGAAAATGAGTGGAGATGCATGTGAACTTGTCCCCATCTCTTTCTTTTGTGTCTTTTCTTTTGCAGATTCTTTGCCTCCCTCTGTATCTCCATTGCAAGCAGCAGAACTTCCCTCTCTCGTCTCCCTTCCAACCTCCATTTGCAGCAGCATCTCTTCCTCCCTCCCTCCCTCCATTTGCTCCCTTTTTGTTGCCTCTCTCCCTCCATTTGCAGCAGCAGGGCAGCAGCCTCCCTCCCTCCATTTGCAGCAGCACAAGCAGCCCTCTCGTCTCCCTCCCTCCCTTCATTTGCAGCAGCATCCCTCCCTCCATTTGCTGCCCTTTTCTTGCCTCCCTCCCTGCATTTGCAGCAGCAGGACAGCACCCTCCCTCCCTCCATTTGCGGTGGCAGCAACAGGTATATCCATATATGCTCAACTTCTCAAGTACTAGCATGTGTATGCTCAAGTTCCGAAGTTTATTCATGTAAGCAAGATATGAAATGATGCAGATATACATCTCTTTTTGTTGTTAATTGATGAGCATGTAAGCAAAATGGTGTCATGATACTTCATAGTTCATATGGACATATTAATCTCATGATATTGTTTGATTGGCCATGAGTTAGTTATTTAGTCACATGACAATATGTTTAAACTGATAGACATATGTTGAGTAAATGTGTAGCTAGACTCAATTTTCATTTGTTCTCATCATTGCTATGCTGCCCAACATCAGTTTAAGTGTCATGACTCATGGGTGTTGTGTTTCTTTAGTCATCGATATTTACAAAATTGACCTATTTTTCATCCTATATGGATTATGGTAGGTGATGGCTTCTAAATCTATCAATGTTTGGGAACATGGAGAGAGATTAGGAGGTGCTGGTTAGAAGTGCAGATATTGTAATCTAACAAAATCAGGCGGAGGTGTGACCCGCCTAAAAGAACATCTTGCTGGGAGACACGGAGATGTTGTTGCTTGCAGTGGGGTTCCGGCGCAAGTCCGCAGGCTCATGCTGGCAAGTCTTGATGAAGCGAAGGCAAGAAAGAAAGCTATTAAAGAAGAACGACCGAATGGAGCAAGTTGCAAGAGAACTCAGAGCTCGTGGCCCTTCATCTCAAAATGTCTTCGATGATGACGAGGAAATGCAGATGGAATGGGCTCGCCGAGAGTCGTTGGAGATACACCAGCTCGAACAAAGGGCAAAAGCCAGGGGTGCAACGTTTGAACATGGTGGTGGCGGTGCAAGTGGTAGAGTCGCAAACAAGATCGTTCTCAGCCACATGACTCTTCTTCCTACGAATCCCATGCTAGCTCAACGACTTATGGACGTCGAGATGCCAACCTATTACCTTCTGGTGATGATTCTCATTCTTCAGAAATTTCTTCTTATCCTACTCACCATTACGGTCTTGTACCCCTCGACAACAATTCAAGAATGGTTTATCAGTGGGTGGAACCCGAGTATTACCAACAAGTTTATAATCATTGGCTACAATATGCCCATAAAACATACACTTGGGATCAATACAAAGCCCACCTTGCTCAATATAGCGGACTTGTACTCATTGATAATAATGAGTATATTGCACAACCTTCGCGCTTCTCGACAATGTATTGGTATGCATTGCTAGTTTCCTACACCATTATTGTTTATATTGTTTTTAGTATGCTAGTCAAGTTATTGTTCATTAGTCATTACCATTATATTATGTTTTTCTTATTTTAGATGTCACGAGTCCTTCGGGAGGAGAGAGCTACGCCAGAGAGTGAAGCTAGCAAGGTTTTCTCTGTTTTTTGCAATTGCTACTTCATTAAACACTCTACAATTGCTATTAAACAATTTTCCTTCATTTCCGCTTCACCGTTTTTCTCGTTTTCTTCCGTTTTTTCCAAAGAACCGTCCTAAGCACGGTTTGAGCAGATTTGAATTCGAATCGCGTTTGATGAAATTCGACTGGTTTTTTTCTGGTTTTTCCGGTAACCGGCCAGTAACCGACCGGGAACCGTTACCGGGCCCCGAGCGGGATTTTGCCCAGTAACGGTTCTTTGATCCTTGGTATCAAGGCTGTACGTGAGAAATGGCATCAATTAACCAAATTTTTGATAAATATTACTGGGCCGGTGGCTCCAGTCTCTCCAGCAGCCCAATACGATCGTGTACCCAACCTTAAGCCCACTAGGATTGCCAAGATTACTGTTTCCCTTTAAAATTTTACCTAGCATAAATAGATCATAACTAATGTAAAACATTGGATAAAAGAAATGTATGACTCATATTGAATCGAGGATACCATAAAAGCGCCCTTTTGGTACATCAATGTATTTATTAGCTGAGGTGCTCTTATTTGCCACTGAAAATAGACCGAGCCATTGTGGATAGTCAACATGAGAGAACCAATGTAATATCCCATTTAAATATAAAACAAATACGTGATTAGTACTAAAATTAAATAGAATTAGAGAAGGAATTGGAGGTTTTAGAGGGACTTTTATTGAAGAACCTGGGCCGCGGGCTTTCGGCCCATGGTGTTTGGTTCAAGTGGGAAGCTAGTTCAAGAAGGGGGCACCAACCCCTAGATGGTACTGCAGCACATGGTCACCGTAGTGCCGCCAAGATCAAGAGCACGCCGAGATATCAGAAGACCACCTCCCGGTCCTTGCGCCGACTAAGAAGAGGAAGATCAGCAAGAGGAAGGAAGAAGGGAAGAAAAGAAGGGAGGAGGAGAAGGATTTCACGGGATTTCATGATCGGCTCCGTGTTCTTCGAGGGTGACGATCTGAAAACCTCTAGATGCCGCAAAATTTAGTCGTTGTTCTTTCGATAGATCGTTTGGGCAATGGGAAGATTAATTTCTGTTCTGTCCAGATTCGTCAGGTTTAGAGCAGAATGTTGCGGGGACGATTAGGGATATTTAGACTCCGAATTAGAGTTCAGTGTAATTAGAGAAAATGTAGATTATCGCGTTAGCTTTGTAGGAAGGTCTAGATCGTTAAAATCGAAGTAGCGAGCGAAAAGTTATGACCTCCAGAATGCTGCTATCCAGATTCTAGACGTAGTTGGCAGACTTCTTGTAGTTGGGTCGATTTCGTGTATAAATTGGTAAAATTAAATATTTGTGTCAACTTGAATATTGTAGGAAATCTTGTGTATTTTCCAAAACTTATATTATTTATATATATTCAAGTTGTAGAATTAAAGTTATAAAATTGTGAAACAGACTATTTTGTCATAATCTGGAACGGTCTTCGGGTAAAGGAATGGAGTACAAAATGATAGAATCAAATTTTCTTCGTAACTAGGTAATTGTAGGTTGTTTTGTGAAGATTCCAGAAAGTCTTGGATGACCGAATTTAGAGTTTGAATAAGTAAGATATGACCATTTTACTACTGGGACATCGGGTAGTGTTTCCGATAGTTTCGGGTTAAAAAGGGGCGGTTTGGCGTAGGCGTGCGTTGACGGTTAGAGTAAAGTGTAGGTGTTGTAATGTATGATTTTGAGTTGTGTTTTGGATTGTTTGACCAGGGAGTTTGGTCTTGTGTGCAATGCCGCCGTTTTGCTATCCCCCGTCACGAGTGTAAACAGGCAAGTACATGGTAGACAGTGTTCATTGGTTGATCAATGTATGCTTTACCATTTATTATCATTATATTGCAATGCTTTTACTTATTTAATTGCAAGTAATGTTAATGGTCATTATTTATTCCTTGTGGTTGGATATGATATTATTAGACAATGGTAATATTGATGAAACTATGAATATTTGTGAATTTATAAACATCATTGCATATAAGAAGGTGATCATGTTGATCACAACTCTACGAGAGTAGAGGAGGTCCCCGATCCTTGAGGAGGACGGGCTTGAGAGTGTGTCATCGACGGGTGAACACTCATGCTATACCGGTATACGTAAAAGAAGTGCATGTGGATATGTAGTGTATAGATGCAAGGAATGAAAGGTAGTTGATGATTGTGTATGTGAATAAAGAAAGAGAATTGAATGATTGAGCATGAGAATAAAGAAAAGTGAACAATTGATGTTAATGATGATATTGTGTACTGCTGTTAAAGCAATATTCATTGTTTATTACTGTACTTGCCGAATCGTGGACTCACCCTTGCTCTAATGTTGTTTTTAGGTGATCGTTGACAAGACTTCACTTGGGAAGGGTTAGCACTTGCAACACTGCATGCACTCACTTGCCATGAGAAAACTTTACCTTAGTGTGATGGTTTATTCCTTTAGGACATGATAGACTTTGAATAATTGTAGATGATTGGTTGAAACTCGTTTACTCATCAATAGCCTTCATTTGATTTTTATTGCTTGATTCTTGAACTTATCCTGCTTACAATCCAGGGTTTAAATATCTGTGCTTGCCATATCGTTATTTGTACGTTATTGTAACCCGTGGACGGGTGTTAGTATTGAATTGCTTGCTGAAATCCATTGTTAATTGTTGATAAAATTAGTAGTTAGGGTAGTTTGATGGTATTCCAGGCTCAGTGTTGAGCTGGGCTCAGTGTTGGCACGGCTAAGTCCTACATGACGTTTTCAAATGGAATGTATTAATTAAGAGTCGCACGTATGGGGGTTAATCCTCTGTAAACCCGAGGACCTATACGTTGTGTCAGAGACATCGGTCAGCTAAAACGACTATCGATGCTCCTTGGGTATGGGAACCTAAAACCAGAACCCACCCCTCACATGCCCAACAACAACATAGATCATTTTTCTTCTACAACTACCACCAGCGACTCATTAATTAACACTTCCCAAAGTACTGAGTCAAGATGGTTCCCATATACCCTCATGTGGTTGCACACAATAATGTTTGGATAGTATGACACAAGATGTTTGGTCCTTGTTGACTTAGGCACAAGCACACACCCAAAAGCACACCATCTTACCAATGTGCCCAAGTCTAAAACTTTTTATTTTTAGTTTTAGTTTTCCAATTACAATACATAAATGAGTACCCTGACTCAAATACTTAGAGTGATGATATACTAACCATCGCTGAGGCGATGATCCCCGTTCTACCGTTCTAAGCATTGCTAAGCGACATCAACTCGTAAACTACAAGTAAAGTGACTAGAGCCCATCCATCGAGCTCTAAATCACAACAGATATAAACCTAGGCTTAGTAGTAGAGGATGAACATTTACCTACTATTTATGCAACTATTTAGGGTCAACTACTCGAACGATAATTTAAATATCAAAATAGAGCATTCATACATACAATTTGCAAACAAGATATTAGAATTTGAAAGTAATGGGATCAACATGATCAAATGAAAAAAATCTAGTTGCCTTGCTGGAGATAACTTTCTTGCTGCAGAGGATCACTTTCGTACTCAACAAATTCGTCGGAACCTATCGAAAGAATCGAGAAGACCAATAAGAACGAATAACACCGAAAATACTCAAAATTCAAAATCATCCAAAAATCATGAAATTCGTACAAAAGATAGAACATGATTTTAAATGAATTTAGCAATAAAAATCAATCGATTTGGACGTTGGATACAAAAGTTATAGCCAAAATAAAACCAGATTTTGATAAAATGCTCAAAAATCAACTCTTTGTACTATTCACCCAAAATTAAATATTTCGGCAAAAATTTCTAGAGAGGTGGTGAACATGAATTTTTTATGCTAGACAGAGCACCACATGAGATGAACAATGCAATTTGATTCACCTCATTTCGAGCTAAGATGAATTTTCTATGATTTTTTAAAGTAGTGCACAAATCATATGTAAAATAAGATTTTCAGTGGCAGTAGCATACTCGAAACCTATTCTACATTAAGGTACAGTAACAGAGGAATCCAACAGAATTGATTTCACTCTATTTGGAGTTACAAAGAAATACTTATGCACTTTTCAAGTTAAATGAATTTTTCAGTGCAAAAAAATAATAAACCGAGAGTGATTCTACTAACAAGAATTTTTGGAATAGTAGAAAGCCTAAAAAATTATACCAAAATAAAGTATACTAAAAATCTAACCCAACAAATTTTGTTTCATCCAAAAAGGAGTTAAAATAAAATACTTATGCTATTTTGAAGTTTAAAGCAATTAACAGTACACAAATAAAGTATTTCAGAAATCATATAAGCATTTAATCCATTTTATACCCATTCTTTTTCTAGCCACGGTCATCGACCCGTGGGTCCAACGCGTGAGGGCTGCCCAGTCAGTGAACGAGCGAGAGCGACACGGTGAAAGGGTTGGGCTGAACCGCTGATCTTAAATCGAACGGTCCACGCGATAGGGACATTTGGAATGAAATCGGCCCAACCAATCCTGACGGTTGAAATGAAATCGGACAGTTCAAAGTGATGGGAACGTTAGGGTGGTCCAAATGTTCCAAGAGATCTAGAACATCGATCTCAAAATGGATGGTTCATAGTGAGGGGTTGCCAAGCACTTAACGGCTGGACCCACAAGTAAGCAAAACATTAACTCAAAACTACTGGATCTACACAGACAAGTGTGCTTAGGATAGTGATTAAAAACTAATCATTGAGCTACAGTGCGTGCCCAAATCCGACAACACAGAGGTGCTTTCGGCCGCGATCTTCTCCGGCTAATCACCGGTGAAGGAGGTCATGGCGATGCCGGCCAAGGGCCAAAATGGAAACCCTACACTAATGCACACCTACCGGTGGCCGGAGCATCACCAGAGATGGACTCTAGCGGCAGCGCGACGAGGTGGAGCGGAGGTGAAGGTATGGCAAAAACGACAACGTCGATGCGGCTACGCTTTAAGGCATCTAATGCGTGCATTCGCATCAGAGAAGGGCTAGGAGCATACCAGAGTGGAATGGAGAGGACCAGATAGCCAAAGTTGTCCCGGCAATGATGGACCAAGGGCGGCGGCGGCGCTTCCACGTGGAGAGGGTGACCTGAGGATGGAGGGAGGGAATGGGAAGTAGGAAAAGCATCAGAGATGTCCAGAGATGGTGGAACAACGACCAATTTGGTTATTGACTCACTGAAATTGTTGCGGCGGTGAACATTGAGCTTCTAGCCAGAGATGGAGACGAAAGCGAAAAGTGGTGCCTCCTGTGAACCAAATACCGAATTAGGTTAGGGGAAAGTCTCCTCAGAACCTAACACACAATATGACGCAAAGAGAAAAGGGAAGGAACCCTTGTGGTGCCGGCGGCGAAGAGGGGCGTCTTGGCTGAGCTCTAGTGCTTGAGCTCCAAATGTGCTCAGGCTCTAATAAGCAGTTGAGAGGGTGGAAGAGAGCTAAGGATGTCTTAGGGTTGCGGAAAAGAAAGCTAAAGAAGATCAAGGGGCTTTTATAGCCGGAGACGACGGAGAGCACGAGGAGAGGCCGACGAGGATGAGCTCAGTCCATGGATGAGCTTGAGTGACAGTGATGCGATGGCGAGGTGATGGGAGCAGGTGCGGGTGCAAAACCATGGGCAAAACCATTGGTGACCGTCGCAAACCGTGGGCATAGCCGTTGAAGGTGACACACTGGCAGAGCTACCATGGCTCTCCCTCGTAGGCGTTGGCGAGGAGCGAGTGACCGTGTGGAAAAGAAGCCCTATGAGCGGGGCCCACAAGTCAACGGAAGAGGTAAGGGCTGGGTCAGTGTTTTAGCAAACAGGTTAGGTCGAATCAAGCGACCGAGTCGAACGTTCGGGCGGGCCGATTAAAAATGGACGGCCTCGATCGAAAGTGTCGTTCGGCGGTCCGAACATTCACACGCGATGCGGACGGTTAGATCGGCATTGGATGGTCCAGATCACGGTGCTAGTTCGATGGTCCGAACATGCGCGAGTAGGTTGGGTTCAACCGCGACTTGAGTCCAACCGAGTCCAAACAGTACTAAGCCAGGTGTTTGAATAATAGGTTGAGAGTTCAAGGAATTTTAGAGGTAGAAGATTAGCTCCAAAAATTATGAAAATTTTATGGAAGGTTACTGGAGCTAAGGTCAACCTTGTGAAATTTTTCCAGAGGTTTTCATGAAAGGAATTTTTTTGCAAGAAAGATTACAAGGTTAAGGCCCAGGGTTTGACTAAGTATTTAACTGGTTTGACTAGCCTTTTCAAAATAGCAAATAATTTCTAAAAATTTTGAAATTTTTCAGAGGAGTCATTAGGGAGTTCTAGAAGCTAGGGAAAAAAATATTCCCAGAGGATGATCAAAAGATGTCCCTAAAAGTTTCAAAGGGGTATGCTTCTAGTCAAATGAAACTTTTAGTTTTTGTATTCAACAAATCCTTTGAAAGAATTTCCAGAAAATTCAAATAACAACAGGATGCAATAAAAAGTTTTAATTTCTCCTCATTTTGATGCATTTGAAATACAAACCAAGCCTTGGGATGTTACAAATATTTGGATATTATGATTACAGCCGCTTGCGGTTGATGAACTTTTTTTGGATAGTGGTTACAATGCAGTTGATGGGTTTCAATTGGGCTTTATTTGTTTCATAGAGCAATTATTGTCTTTTTCGACTTCTGAGCTATTCATGCTACTTGTAAACATTTTATTGGTAATATTGTTCTTCTCCATGAGAGATCTACCTTCTTGTTGGCAAACGTGACCCGTTTATTCGCTTTGTGTTTTAGATAATGGAAATTACCTTTTACAAACTTCATTGAAGGAAGTTTTGATTCTACGTATTTCTTTTCGAGTAGTTGGAGTATTGAAATTTAGTGCATCTTCTTTAAGAAAGAAAGTGTCAAAACTCTTTTTTTATTGTTTTGCTGTATTAAGTGAGAGGTTTTAAGCATAGAAGATAAATTGATAATATATGAGATGTCTAGTTGGGTCAGTAGCGTAGTGCATAATTAATTTTAACCAAGATCCTTGGAAGTGAAGTTGATAAATTTGATGTTGTCTTGGAGTAGTTACATGATGAACTATGATTAAGGGTATGTCCATACCTACTAGTAATTCGAGAGTTATTAAGAAGTGTGGGACATTGATGAACTGATCTGATCATTAAGATTGTTGAATTTGGTAAACTTTTTAGATAAATTGGATTAATGGGTCTCAATGGAATAATCTAACAGTTTGGGATGGTTAAGCTAAGAGGGTGTTAGATTATTGACTTAGTGGATATTAATCTTGGAGTTATTTTTTTCTGTGGATACTTAGTGATCATATATAATTGCTAGATTTACATAATCTATAGTATGATTAATTGTTGGAATTGTGTACAAAAGATTGGAGAGGTTGAATATCGGTGGATCTAAAATTTATGGGAGGAGTTTCTAGATAGTTATTCTAGCTAGAATGATTGGACGAATTTGGTTGTAGTGTTGTTGAGACTTTTGGTCGATGGAAGATTTTGACTCTTGAAGTTTTAGCGTGATTTTGCCTAAATCTAAACATGAGGAGGAAGAGTTGAATATGTATTTGTAAATATTCATGTGATTTGCAAAGAAAAGTAGGTAGCAACTAGATTTCATGATGAAGCCAGTTGATAACAACGATCATTGGAGTGCAATTTATTGTTTGTTGAAGTTTGGTGTTGAGCATCACTAAGAGTTGAATTGATGGGATTTAATAGGTGGCTTATGTTTACATGATTATAGATTTATCGGATGATTGCATGTCCTTGATGAAAGGGTTTTGGTAAAACCTTTTAATCTGTGTAGCAGATCACCTCTAGAACAAAGTTATTGTTGTAGTGGGGTTGTAAAGTTTTGGTGGACTCTCAATTTGAGGATGGTATGATAAAGTAGTATGAAATAATTTGGTTAGTTTCTGGAGAGCTTTATAGTGAAAGAGTAGACTATGACGATTCTTGTTAAGAGTGTGTTATTCTTGATGTTAGTAAGATTATCTGCAAAGGATTGTGACTTGTGAGGGTGTTGTTGATTCTTATAGAAAGAGTAAATTTGATCGTCTTTCGTAGTATCATTCAAATGAAATATCTCGAGCTTTGCATTCGTGATCTTTTGGAGTTCACGATTTATGTGGTATCTGAAATTTGTGGAGCAATACGATGTGTTAGAAAGTTCTATTGATTCTTAAGTGATTAATGTGATTTGGTCTTAAAAGCTCTTCTTGTTTGAGGTGGCAAAGTGATGTTGTAATCAAAGAAAATTATTTTCTTTGTTAAAGGAAAAAGTGTAGTAGAAGTATTTGAGGTTAGAGTTAAGTTTTGTAACTTGCAAGTTATTGAAGTTTGTTTAACTTTTCTGTCGTTGTCGCTTAAGAGTTTCTCGATTTTCTAAAGTAATACTTTATTCTTATTGGTTGAGATTTGATATTCTCTTCTTGTGGAACTTATGCCCTCAATTGTGGTCTCCTATTTTGCTTTTTTGAGATCATTGTTATTTAACTATTTCTCTTAGTCTTGTGTTTACTGTGAAAGGTAAAATATTTTTTTGTGTGTGGAAATTTGTTTTTATTTGTATGTTATTTTGAAAAAGGAGTAACCGATTTGTTTTACAAAACCCTATAGAGTATATAGTGGTAACTGGTTAGTAGTGGTCAAGTATAGTATGTGGTGAGACCTTAGATTGTAAGTTATTTGAGGAGCATTGGAGGATGAATTGATTTCGTGATATAATTCTTGGAGGGAATTTGATTTAAATGGAATGATTACTGTCGAAATAAAACTTATTATTGTTACGACTAGTAGAACCTATAGTGAATGGTGATCCAAGAATATTTGTTCATGTTGGTGGAATATTAGAATTATCAAGAGTTTGAATCTTGGTCAATTAGTTAAGGTATTGCATTTGTGTAATTTGCAAGATGGCGTAGGTGAAATTGAATGATGTGGTTTAGTGAGTGTCCAAGATTAGTGAAATTAATTGTTTTGGGCAGTAAATTGATTAGTGATGATTGTTGATTTTAATGATTGAGGATATTGTTTTGATTGTGGGGATTTAGTCATCAAATCTCATGATTTTCTTATCAATTATACTAGAAGTTCATTGTAGGAGTCTTAAAAATTGAAATTGAGCTTGTGTTTTATGCTGAAACCTTGGTTGCCCAATGATTATGTGTAGAAGTAGTAGAATAAAAATGGATTTCAAATAGTCTGATAATCATTTATATAATCCTTTGGTTGTTGTAAATGAGTGTGTGTGCTTTGAATTTCAAGTTGATTATTCTTAAAGGATTGAGGTGATATGATTGTGGATGAAATATATATTTAGGTGCATTGGAAATTACTTATCAAAATAATTTCTTTGGTAGAGGAGTGGACTAAAGTATCTATTTGGTGGATTAGTAAAGCCCTCTAGATGAGTGCGGTTGTTGCTTTCGGGTTGAGCATTGCTTTGAGTTTGCCAGTTAGGAGGAAGGAGTTAGTGTGATGATTTGGAATCCCATGATATGAGACAAAGTTTATTCCCTAAAAGAAGAATTGAGAAAATGATATTTTCTCGTGTAGTGAAATGCTCTCTTGATTCTTATTTGAGCTGGGTGATTACGACAGAGGTCATTTGCAATTTGAGTTGGCTTTGTGTTGGCAAGTGTGGTTCTTTCTAGTTCAAAAAATCGAAGGAAATGATTGATTTGGGCATTCGAGTGATTTCTCCTTTGGCTTACGTAGTGTCTATTTGCAAACTGTCTAATTGGAAAGTGGAAAGGTTTTCGTGATGAATTTTTGATTTTGAATTTGACTATTTTGGTGGAGATTTGGTAATGTGTGGTTGCGATGAGAAACCTTTATTTTCAGTTGGGCTCTGTTTGTAAAAGAGTTTATTTAAAGCGAGTCCCGTTGTGCATGCCTGGTTAAAGGAGGTGCTCCTTGTTAAGGTGAAGAGATTGATTGAGAGATGGAACAAGAGTTCCGTGTGTTATATACTAGTTGTGTGGTTTGTGGTTTGATATCAAAAGGGAAGGTTGACCCAAGATACATTGGTTTGTTTCTGGAAGTTGCGGGGATTTTGAAAGGTAGCGTTTCGTTTGGACCGTCTTGAGTCTTGGAGCATGGTTCACAATGTTTTGTATGACCCGGTGTCGAGGGAGTACTTAGGAGATCTGGAGTGTGAGTTTTGTTAGAGCCATTGACCAACGAGTAAGACTGTACCTTCGAGTCCTGTCTGTTAAGTATACCTAAAAAGGTCGAGACGAGTGTTGAGGTGTAAGACGTTGGTATCTTTCAAGGTGATGTGGTCCCATAAGTTCGAGAGGGAAGCGACTTGGGAGTTGGAATCTCGTATGCGTGAGCAGTATTAAGAGTTGTTCACATCGGGTATATGTTAATTGTGATTAATTTCAGTTGTGGTTTTCTTACGAATAGAACGACAAGTAGAATTCGGGATCTCTGTTTAAGGGAGGTAGAATGTAATATCCCGTTTAAACATAAAACAAATAAGTGATTAGTACTAAAATTAAATAGAATTAGAGAAGGAATTGGAGGTTTTAGAGGGGCGTTTTTGCTTTTATTAAAGAACTTGGGCCGTGGGCTTTCGGCCCACGGTGTTTGGCCCAAGTGGAAAGCTAGTTTAAGAAGGAGGGCACCAAACCCTAGATAGTACTGTAACACATGGTCACTATAGCGCGGATGGTACTATAGCACCACCTCCCGTCCGCTGCTGCCGACCAAGAAGAGGAAGATCACCAAGAGGAAGGAAGAATGGAAGAAAAGAAGGGAGGAGGAGAAGGATTTCACAGGATTTCATGATCGGCTCCGTGTTTTTCAAGGCTAATGATCTGAAAACCTCTAGATACCCCTAAATTTAGTCGCTGTTCTTTTGGTAGATCGTTTGGGCAATGGGAAGATTAATTTCTGCTTTGTCCAGATTCGTCAGGTTTAGGCAGAATGTTGCGGGGACGATTAGGGATATTTAGACTCCGAATTAGAGTTCAGTGTAATTAGAGAAAATGTAGATTATCACGTTAGCTTTGTAGGAAGGTCTAGATCGTTAAAATCGAAGTAGCGAGCGAAAAGTTATGACCTCAAGCATGCTATTGTCCATATTCTAGACGTGGTTGGTAGACTTCTTGTAGTTGGGTCGATTTCATGTAGAAATTGGTAAAATTAAATATTTATGTCAACTTGAATATTGTAGGAAATCTTGTGTATTTTCCAAAACTCATATTATTTATATATATTCAAGTTGTAGAATTAAAGTTATAAAATTATGAAATGGACTGTTCTGACGGAATCTGGAACGGTCTTCAGGTAAAGGAACGGAGTAGAAAAATGGTAGAATCATATTTTCTTCATAACTAGGTAATTGTAGGTTGTTTTGTGAGGATTCCAGAAAGTCATGGATGACCGAATTTAGAGTTCGGATGAGTAAGATATGAACGTTTTAGTACTGGTACAACGGGTAGTGTGTCCGGTAGTTTCGGGTTAAAAAGGGGCGGTTTGGCATAGGCGTACGTTGACGGTTAGAGTAAAGTGTAGGTGCTATAATGTATGATTTTGAGTTGTGTTTTGGATTGTTTGACCAGGGAGTGTGGTCTCGTGTGCATTGCCGTGGTTTTGCTATCTGGCGTCACGAGTGTAAACAGGCAAGTGCATGGTAGACAGTGTTCATTGGTTGATCACTATATGCTTCACCATTTTATTACCATTATATTGCTGTACTTTTACTTATTTAATTGCAAGTAATGTTAATGGTCATTATTTATCCCTTGTGGTTGGATATGATATTATTGGACAATGGTAATGTTGATGAAACTATGAATATTTGTGCATTTATAAATATCATTGCATATGAGAAGGTGATCATGTTGATCACAACTCCACAGGAGCAGAGGAGGTCCCCGATCCTTGGGGAGGATGGGCTTGAGAGTATGTTATCGACCGGTGAACACTCATGCTATAGCGGTATACGCAAAAGAAGTGCATGTGGACATGCAGTGTAGAGATGCATAGAATGAAAGGTAGTTGATGATTGTGTATGTGAATAAAGAAAGAGAATTGAATGATTGAACATGAGAATAAAGAAAAGTGAACAATTGATGTTAATGATGATATTGTGTACTGCTGTTTAAGCAATGTTCATTGTTTATTACTATACTTGCCGAGTCGTGGACTCAACTTTGCTCTAATGTCGTTTTTAGGTGATCATTGACGACGCTTCACTTGGGAAGAGTTAGCACTTGGAACACTGTATACACTCACTTGCTATGAGAAAACTTTACCTTATCGTGATGGTTTATTCCTTTAGGACATGATAGACTTTGAATAATTGTAGATGATTGGTTGAAACTCGTTTACTCATTCAATAGCCTTCGTTTGATTGGTATTGCTTGATTCTTGAACTTATCTTGCTTACAATCTAGGGTTTAAATATTAGTGCTTGCCATATCGTTATCTGTACGTTATTGTAACCCGTGGACGGGTGTTAGTATTGAATTGCTTGCTGAAATTCATTGTTAATTGGTGATAAAATTAGTAGTTAAGGTAGTTTAGTGGCATTCTGGGCTCAGTGTTGGATTGGAGTGTTACAGCCAACACATGCATAGCATGAAGATGAACAAAAGAGTAAAAAGAAGTAGACAATGGAGGATCAGGCAACCATGAAGCAAGGTTTGGAAATCTGTTCCAGGACCGATACCCTTTTGGGAGCTGTTATAGCGAATTCATAGACTAGAAATTAATGCGACAATACTAAGAATGTGTAAGAAAATAGAAATTCTCTCATTGATTGAGAGAAGAGAATGGTATGCACCTTTTATTTTGCTAGGACCAAAAAATAACAGTGCAGATTAATTATAAATAGATATATAGTCGTTGCAATTGTCTAACATTATAGTTTTATTTACAATTTTCAATCATAAGCATTATAGTTATATATCAAATAAAATGTATTACAAGATCTAGCCACACAATTGTACGGATAGTTCAGCTAGTTATATTTAAGGCTAGATGTTTTTCTCTTTTTTTTTGAGATTTTTTAGCATATTTATCTCTTCTAGTGCTCAAATTTTTTAAAGAACTTCTAGCGTATTTATCTCTTTTTAATAACATCCAAGGATTGAGGGCCGGATTTTTTTTTATATAGAATTTCTATTATATTTGTTCTTAGTAGTTGTAAAACATCTGTCATCAACTTTTAATTTATAATAGATTAATAGTTAGTGCAGATTTGTCCCTAGTCATTAATAACTATATAATTATGCTTTAAGATTCCCAAATTTTTCTTTAAGAGAAGTACCGAAGCAAAACCCACCATATTGATCACCAATTTAAGAGCCATCTTCTATAATGGAAGCACCTCTCTGTAGACGGTACGTGATTCCATCGTTACTATCCATTAATTGAAGGTAGCTACATGTATAAGCATTTAATAAACTCTGGTGCCCCCTTCAAACAGCGATGCTACAAAAACCAGTACCTTATTTATCTTAAATGCAAGAAAAGGCGTTTTTCTTTTGCTAAACCGCATGTTCTTGAATTACCTCCGAGATGGTCAGCATCTTAAATTCGTCCCCTGCTGCTTCCCCCTCTCCCTCCCCACCCCCGCTTCCCCCTTCCCCTCCCCTGCCCTTGCTTCCGCCACCAGCGGCCGGCGGTACACTTGCTCCACCCTTCCCCTCCCCTCCCCTTCCCCGCTCCTGCTTCCCCCTTCCCCTCCCCTACCCTTGCTTCCACCACCAGCGGCCGGCGGCATACTCGCAGCCTCGCGCAGGAAGAAAATGGTAGTCTGCCACTGCTGCTTCGTCCTCCCCCTCCCCCTCCCTCGCCCGTGAAGGAAGTGCCATTTCTCTCTCGATCTGTATCTCCTACGGTGCCGGCGCGCAAGCCAGTCTCCCAGGCCGCTCTCTCCATGAACCCAATATCTCTTGTGTTCCTTGGTTTTTCTTGGTTTCTTTTGTTCAGCTACATCTGTGCTAATATCTCTTGTCATTTTCCTATTACAGGTGATGAAATGCCCGGAGTAATCTGGAAATCTATCAAGGACAAGGTAATCGATATGTAATGGTTCTCTGTGGCCTGATTGATATGATTCGCTTGCTCTTGCGGTGTTGTTCCTGTTTTCCGTATGCTATCTGCTGATAATTTTGTTTGTTTAAGCTTATCTTCCCATTTTTGGATTTGGACATCAGGTACTATGGCTTGGGAATTCTGCATCGTGAGGCAACCGATGACAAGGTCACTGTTGAGGCTGCAGAGGCTGCTCTCAAGTAAGAAATTTCAGATATTTTAAGTTCCATGCTAAGAATATGCTTCCTTTGTGATCACATTCGCACCATTTACAAGGATTTCTGCAGAATGTAATTTGTTGTGTCTCAACTTTTTATCTTTATTGATCTGCATGTTATGGTCGGTTTTCTTAGGATTTCTGCTCAATTTGATTGGGAGGTAGCTCCTTCCTTCAATCTTGTTGTTTATTTATGTTGTATGCATGCCCTCAGAATTGAAAAGTGAGATAGAATGATGCGATTGTCTCATGTCTGAACACTTTGACCATATCCAAGTAAGAAATTACAGATATTTTAGGTTCCATGCTAGGAATATGCTTGATTTGTGATCACATTCACACCATTTACAGGGATTTATGCAGAACGTAATTTGTTGTGTTTCAACCTTTTATCATTATTGATTTGCATGTTGTGGTAGGTTTTCTTAGGATTTCTGCTCAATTTGATTGGGAGGTAGCTTCTTCCTTCAATCTTGTTGTTTATTTATGTTGTATGCATGCCCTCAGAATTTCTTTAAAAGATCAAAGAAGCAAATAACCCTTCATGCCGTTGATGGCAGTCATCTAGATCGGGAGAAGAAAGTGTGCAAGTTCTTTGAATAAAAAAAAATTCTGGATAGAGTTATTAGATGATATAGTCAAAACTGGCAATCATTCAAGTAATCAGGTCAGTGAAAAGGAAGGTGCTATACTATGGGGATCTATTTGCTGCTATCCTAATATTAAAGATGTACCTCAAGATAGTTTGTCAATGCTGAATAAGTTAATTTGCAACCTTGATCGATTGCTTCAAGTGGAAGAAAGGTGACTGCGCTTGCAGATTTCTATACTTTTTTACAGTAAGAAATATAAGTAGTCTTCTAAAAGGCATAAGTTTGTATTTATTGACATGCAGAGAACATTAGCTGTCTTGCAGAGATTACGTGGAAAAGTCTACTTGGCGTAGCATTATCATCTTATCATGAATTACTGCTGGTTAACGTCAGTACAAGTTCAGAATTAGGCCTTTTCCTATCTCTTGCCAAGAGACACAGTACATGTCCACAAGTACTGTCTTTTGTAGCCGAATATTTGGATTCCCTGCATGGGTAAATATATATACACTTTATAACTCTTAATTCTATTTTCGTTTACCATGTTAATTTGACCACTATTTTTTTTTGTTTCTCTTTGTTCGTTTCTATGATCACAGCAGCTTCCCTGGGGATTACAGGAGAATTTGCTCCACAAATTCTTTTGGATTTACTCTGTATCTTTGGTGTTAACTTGAGCAGTCCTAATAAGCATGCCCGGGTTTTAACATTGAGGATTTTATCCTATTTTACGAAGATGGATCAACGTCTAGGCTCAGATGAGGACCAGCCACATAAGAGGCAAAGAACAGAAGATTCTAGAGAGGAAACTGTTGACGCTAAATATACTAATGTATGTTGTTTCCCTTGAAATCAGGTAGTACACACCCTTCTGGCTGTTGAATCATTATACCATTTCTTTACCAGTCTCTATATGTAATATCACATATATAAAGCAGTAAACTTTGCTTACTATATCTACAGAATCTAACATATCTATTTTCCCCTAGCATTTTTTTTCGTCACATCAAAATTTGCCAATCTACTAGCTCAGCTATATACGCACATTGCTTCAACATTACTTACAGATACTATTTGTTGCTTCAGTCAGCCACACAAAAAAAACCCTTAAACATATACCATCTATCTCTTGTTGTGAATATCGTTTGTATTCAATATGAGGTCAATTGACCAGTATATATACACAGAGTACAGGTGATGAATATGCAAATAACCCCTCATAACAATAGGGAATAATACAATAGACATATATCTCTAACACCCCCCCTCAAACTCATGGTGGATCAACAACACTGAGTTTGGAGAGGTAGAAGCCGTGCTGTGCGCGAGTCTAGGCCTTCGTGAAGAAATCCGCTAGCTGAAGTTCTGAAGGCACATACTGAAGAGTAATCATCTGATCATGCACACAAGACCTCATGAAGGAAGCATCAACGCCAATATGTTTGGTGAGCTCATGCTTCACAGATCACTGCACATCGAGAGCACTCAGATTGTCCGACAAGAGAGGAGTCAGTGTGACAGTAAACACCAAAATCCTCAAGTAACCACCGTAGCTGTAATTTTGCCGCCAAAAGAGCCATAGCGCGCAACTCACCTCTGCACTCGACGGATATCTGCGATCTGCTTTTTGTCTTCCGTGCAATGAGAGAACCACCAAGAAAAACACAAGAAGCGTGAGATAGACCGCGATCGAGGATCGCCCAAGTAGCATCCGAATAAGCTCGGTTGTAACGAGCTAGAGCGTGAAAAGAAGAGACGGCGAGAGATAGTCCCACGAAGGTATCGCAGAACTCGAAGAAGGTGGTTGTAGTGGACCTGAGTGGGAGCAGAGACGAACTGATTCAGAATGTGGACTGGATAAGTGATATCCGTACGAGTAACAACAAGGTAGACAAGACTGTAACATCCCTGACAATGGTTTATGTTTCAAATGTAATAAAATGAGGATAAATTAAAACTTTTGATGCCTCATGAAGTCATTTGAAAATTTTCTAGAGATTTCCCCTAGCAATTCCTATTTCCAAAGAACAATGTTTCTATTGATGGAAGTTGTTGTCATTAAAAACTTTCAAACCTAATCTTGTGATCATTCTCTGGAAATATTTTTCCTATCATCTTGGTCATCCTAGTAACCTCTCTGCAAAATCTCATAACTTTTAGATTTTGTTTGCTATTTCAAAAGAGCAAGTCAAACCAGTTGAATTTTTTGTCAAACCCTAGGATTGAACCTTAGAACATTTTTGTAGAAAAATTTACTTCTTTAGAAACTCTGTAAAAATTTCAAAAGGTTAATGAGAGAGTCAGGAAGCTCCCATAAAAATTTGAGAATTTTTAGAGTTAATCTTCTAGGCCAGCAAAATCCCTAATCATATCAACCTCACTTTTCCAAAAATCAGCTTTTTACTGTTGGGCCGACCGAGCCACTTTGACTCGGCCGAACCCAACCAGCTCAGCCGCACCACCCCTTAACCCTTCACCTGGAGCCGTCCGTTTTGGAGATCAACGGTCAAAACCCGTCCCGCTGGTCTAGCCAACCCAGCCTCTTTTCCTCGCTCGCTGACTGGTGGACCCCATCGGCAGGTCTTCCTCTCCACGCGGCTCCTCGCTCCTCGCCAGCGCCGAGCGCACGCCATGGCCTCACCTCATCATGATCACCCAACGGATCTGCCCAATTTTGGACGCACACGTTTGGCGCCGCATCGCCGCACTCTCTCCTGGCTTTTCACCGTCGCTCAATCACTTCAGCTCGCTCTGGTCCGGAGCCATGGACCGAGCTCACACCGCCATGGCCGCCTTGCGTCTCTGCCCTCCTCCTTACTTAAGGGCACCCGAAGCCTTCTCTGATTCTTTTAGACACCACCGAGTTTCCCCCCCATCATCTTCACTGCCCATTTGAGCTCAAGCCGAGAAGGTCCGAAACTCCGCCATCATCCTCAACGTCGTTCCAACGGCACAGGGGTTCTTTCCCATTTCCTTTCGCGTCATATTGTGCCACTGGATACTTTAAGAGTTTCCCCTAACTTAATTTCTTCCATTATCTTCAGGAGTCGTCGAATTTTGGAATTCCTTTTTCTTCGGCCGACAACAGCCGCATTCGTCCTTAACTCCGGCCAGTGAATCCTTAGCCTAATTCCTTGCGATATCACCGTATATTGACCCTGTTGGAGCTTCCCCTACCTCCTTTTCCCTTCCTCCTTGC
The DNA here is from genome assembly GCA_036346255.1 of Ampelocalamus luodianensis. Lineage (NCBI taxonomy): Eukaryota > Viridiplantae > Streptophyta > Magnoliopsida > Poales > Poaceae > Ampelocalamus > Ampelocalamus luodianensis. The sequence goes on along the minus strand of CM070634.1, from coordinate 30,080,230 downwards.
TCAGGTGGAGCTCCCCGAGGTGAAGCGCCATTGCCGCCACCGTTCACCGCTGCCAGCCTTCCTCCGGCAGCCTCCTTAGCTCCGGGTCATCTTGGTAAGTTCATGGAGCCTCCCTAATGCTCATGCGCGCGTTGGTTTGCCTTTGGCGCCATCGCGTTACGTTTTGTCATGTCGGCCGTAGGTTGCCGCCGCTATTCCTCGTCGCGCCGCCATGTCAGGTCACCTCCGACCTGACTGTCGGTGTCTTCGGGTGCGCGATAGCATGCGGGTTCCATTTTCGTCCTTGGCCGGCGCCGTCGAGCTCTCCTTCGCCGGCAAGACGCCCGACGAAGTCGCGGCCGGAGCTCCTCTGTTGTCGGACGAGCTGGCACTTTCTGTATAAGCCTTTAGATGTTAAGCGTCGTCTTAAGCACGAGTTTAACTGAGTTAAGAACGTTTTGTTCCGCTGACGTGTGGGCCATAGGCCGGATAAGTGGTAGGTTAAATTGGAGTTCTACGCTTTCCCTTAAGGAAAACGTATTGCTATTATGCTTCAGACATAAAGTACGTTTCTAGTTTTGGAAAGCGTATTTTTGGCTGGAGACTAGGTTAAGTTGACTAAGTCAGCTGTTGACCATGGGGCCCACTGGTCAGTGTCTATGGCTAGGAAGCCCTCGGTGTAAAAAGTACTTAAGGTTAATAGAAATTCCGAAGTGAATTATTGTTGCACTGAAAAATTAGTTAACTTCTAAAAGGTATAAGTAATTCATTTTAACTCCTTTTTGGATGATTCAAATTTGTTAGTTTCTATTTTAAATGTAATTTAATCTAAAAATAGGTTGAACCATGTTACTGTTCCAGAAAACACTTTTGGCAAAATCACTTTGGGTTTAGTATTATTGTTGCACTAAAAATTGCTTTAACTTCAAAAATGCATAAGTATTTCTTTGTAACTCCAAAAAGAGCAAACTCAATTTTGTTAGAATCCTCTATTAGTGTAGTTTATTTTAAAATAGGTTGTGAGCATGGTACTGTTACTGAAAATCTTATTTTGCATGTAACTTGAGCACTACTTTCATAACTTTGAAAAATCATAGGGAATTCATTTTAGCTCCAAATGAGGTGAATCCAATTGGGTTGATCATCTTATGAGGTGCATGTTTTGCCATAAAAATTTCGACTGCACCACCTTTCTAGAAATTTATGCCAAACAATTTAATTATGATAAATAGTAACATATTGCATTTTTTGAGCTGAGCAGAATTATTTTGATCATAACTTTTGCTCAGAGCATCCAAATCAATTGGTTCTTGTTTCTAAATTAATTATAAATCATGCTCTTGCTTCTGTAAAAATTTTAAAACATTTGGAGAAAGTTGATTTTTGAGTATTTTCGGTATTCTTCGTTCTTATCGATTCTTTTCGTTCTTTCCGCTAGGTTCCGACGAGTGCGTTGATCTTGAGAGTGTTCCTTTGCTTCAGGTTGATTAACTCCAGCAAGGCAAGCAGTTTGATCATGTTAATCCTATTATTTTAAAGTCTAATATATTGTTTTCAACTTGTGTGTATGCATTGCTATTTTGTTGTTAAATTAATTAGTTAATCCTTTAGCTGCATAATCTGTAGGTAAATGATATTCCTCTACTACCTGAGCCTAGGTTATTTGCTGTGATTAGAGTTCGTTGGATGGGCTCTTGTCGCTTAGTAGGTTACGGGTTCAAATTGCTTAGCCATGCTTAGCTATCGGTAATATTGGGCGATCATCGACTTAGTCGATGATTTTGATCATACAAATATTAATATTATTCATTTATGTCCAGTCCTTGTGTTTTGCTAAATTTGCAAATCAAAACCTGAAAATAAAACTTATATCTTGACTTGGGCACAATGGTATGTTGGTGTGATCTGTTGGGTGTGATTGGAATGGTGCCTAAGTCCTCAAGGACCGAGTTACTTGTGTCACTAAGCCAAGCACTTATTGCGTGCTAACTACACGAGGGGGATATGAGATCTCTCTTGACTAAGTACTTTGGGAGGTGTTAATTATGAGCTGGTCGGTGGGTGTGTTAAAAATGTGTGTGGGAGTGTGGTGTTGGGAGGGAAGCATTAGCAGACCGGTTAGGCTGTTTAATGTATCCTTATCCCCGTGGGTTGCGACTCTTAATTAGCATCATCCATTAGAAATGTCTCGTTAGACTTAGCCATGCCTGCATACCCAAGGAAGTGTGCTAACCGTGGCTGGTGGAAAGACGGTCTATCGTGTGGGTACATTGGTACACCCCTGCAGGGTCTTAAAACTATTCGAATAGCCTCGTCCTAGGTTATGGACATTGCTTGGTAAGGTCGTGCAAGAACTAGACTACAACATTTTAAAACTTAAAACTTGACATGGGTGGTATGAATGGGTAATTCATGCTATTGTTGTGGTGACTATTGGGTTAGTCACTTCCAGGATGTTGTTGTCATCTATCTATTGTTATTATTGTTGTTCTTGCTGTTATTTGAACATTAAAAACAGATTGTAAACTTGCTTTTAAATATATTACATTATTGCAAATAAGGTTTGCTTTATGCTGAAAATAAACCATATGGCCTCCACCAAATAAGCTTGCATGTAGCATATGTATAGGTCTGCTAGTCCACACGTCAGTCTTGCGAGTACATTTTTGTACTCATTTGCTTTACTTAATGTTATTTGTTGCAGAGGAAGAAGGTGAGCCCCAAGGGTCTCACTTTTGTGACACATGTTGTGGCGGGGTTTGGGACAATTAGCTTGGCGGTCCGGTTGGTTGCCTTGTGGGTTAAAGACACACTAATTGGCTTTTGTTTATCGCTATCTTATGACGCTTTTGCTTCCGCTGTTTACTTGGTTATCTGTATGATATTTGGTTGGTCGACCCCTCTTTTGTAATAACATAATATTATGTTTGTCTTTTGAACTTGTGTTGTGCTTCGGTTCTAGGCAAATTGATGGAATTGATGCACGATTTTGTAGCGGGGTGTGTATACTGCATTTCTGGGAAGTATACATATCTCGAGGCTTGGTTTATTTGATTTGTAATGTTAGGACTTAAGCATCACAAGCCGAATAAACTAGGGTCCTCACAAAGACTCCCAACAAGATGACGATAACGAGTCGGATCAGAAAGAGGCTCGCCATCAGAGAGTCGGGGGTGAACGCTGAGCTCCATAGGAGTCTCAACAGTACGCTGATCAGTGAGAGAGGCGCGATCAAGAAGATCCTGAATATACTTCTCTTGGGACATAAAGAAACCATCTGGAGTGGAAGTAACCTCAATCCCAAGGAAGTAACGAAGAGGACCAAGATCTGACATAAGGAACTGCTCACTAAGACGAGCCTTAACAAAGGCAATGTACTCAGAATCATCTCCTGTAATGATCATATCATCAACATACAGAAGAAGAAGAGTTCGACCACGAGACGGTGTGGACAAAGAGTGCAGGATCATGATCACTAGCTGAAAAGCCAGCAGCAGTGACCACAGAGGAGAAGCGCTTAAACCAAGCACGAGGGGCTTGCTTAAGGCCATAGAGAGAATGACGAAGACGACAGACCATGACCTCAGGAACAGAATACCCAGGTGGCGGAAGCATGTAGACCTCCTCATGCAACTCGCCATTAAGAAAGACATTCTTGACATCAAGCTGAGAAATAGACCAGTGACAAACAGACGCCACCGAAAGAAGAGTACTGACAATGGTCATGTGAGCCACAGAGCAAAGTCTCATCGAGTCACGACTCATGCTCCCGCTGAAGCCACGAGCAACAAGACGCGCCTTATAGCGCCAAGAGAGCCATCGAGCGAGTCTTAATCTTATAGACCCACTTACACGTGATGGGACGAGAGTGAGATGGAAGAGGAACAAGATCCTAAGTACCAAGATGCTCGAGGCGCAATCTCTCGCCATGGCATGCCGCCACTGGGGAGTAACAAAGATCCCTGGAGAGAGACAGGCTCACGAGGAGCTACACCAAGAAACCAAACGGCAGGGGCCAATCGCTTGACGATCGCGAGAGCGAGCGAGGAGAAGATAACCTATCCGGAAGATGGAGCATCGTAAGAAGATGGCTCATCCAAATATCTCTCGACGGGTCGACGAGTGTAGAAGAGAGGGTAAGAAGGGGCCGTAGTGGGAGGAGCCTGATGAGCCGCAGGAGGCGACAACGGCGGAGAGGCCACAGGAGGAATATGTGGAGACTCATGGGAATGGGTGGACGAGGGCAAGACAGATATAGGTGTATCTGGAAAAGTCAAAAAGGATAGAGACTCCATAGAGGAAGCCGAAGGAGAGGCAGGACGTGGGTAGAAGGGATGCGACTCGTCGAAAGTCACATCCCGAGAAACCCGCATCCGTCGATCAACAGATCCCAAAGACCGAGTAGCCCTTTGTGCTCAAGATCGATCCGTAAAGACACACTCAACAGATCGAGCGGTCGGTTTGGTGCGTTCGAGGCGAGGAGAACGAGCAAACGCAACCAAATGCATTTAAGGCCACAGAGTCGTCGAAGAAGACCACATAGACGCCAGCAGGATCGCACCAAGAGCGTAAGAGGGCCGAGGTTGACGAGATAGGTGGCGCGGAAACACTTTGGCCCAAAAGTAAGGTGGAATAGAGGCGGCAATCATCGCGCACAAGTCGCCTCAAGAAGGTGACGATGCTTGCGCCAACGACACCATTCGAGCATGAGCACCGTGACAAGAGAATCGAAGAGAGTGCCCTACTCAGCAAGAAAGTCGCGCAGTAATGAGAGAGGTACTCGCAATGAGTCGGCCTGAAAGACACGAATAGAGGTGGAGAACGTGTGTGACCATAGTGGCAAATTGTTTATAGATAGACAAGACTCACTACGAGAAGACATGAAATATATCCAAGTGTGGTGAGAAAAATCATCTATAAATATGATATAATATCGATGACCCCTTTCAAACGAAGGAGCCGGACCAAACATCCGAATGAACAAGATCAAAAGGACGTTGAGACACTAACTCACTTTGTGGGTAAGGAAGTCAATCTGCTTACCTAACTTACGTACCGACAATCTAAAGATACGCCTCCGAGATAGACCCGTAAGACCACAACGAACTAAAGACGCATGCACGAGATCCACACAAATGACCAAGACGATGATGCCACCGCTGGAAAGAGCGCAAGCGGCGGCGTGTCGAGAGACCGCGCGACGGTAGCGGCGGAAGGAAGGTGAAGCCGCCAAGCTCCTAGAGACGCTGTGAGTCAAGGCGCGAGGCCGTAACCAACCGAGCTCCAGCAGTGGCGGTCCCGAACACAACAAGAGTCTGAGTCGAGAATGACCCGACACCAAGGTCGAGAATCGCCAACAGAAAGAAGTCGCATGGTAAGGCGAGGAATATAAGCAACAGAAGGAACATGAAAAGATGAGTTGCTAAGAGGTCCTCGACCAGAGACAGAAAGGGATGTACCATCAGCAGTAAGAACATGGATAGGAGAGTCAAGGGGTGTAATGAAAGACAGAGTGGAAGAATCAGGAGTCATGTGAAAAGATGCTCTAGAATCAAGAATCCACGGAGATACTGACCGTGTAGGAAGTGGTTTCTCAGTGTCCGAAGAGTCGTGAGCGAGCTCGCAGAACTGCCGAGGAGAACTCAAGCAACAGCAGCGCCGAAGTCCGGCCATCTCCTCGCTCGCGAGAGAAATGGCCAAGAAGTCGATGCAGCGCCGATGTAGAAGCACCGCCGTGCTAGTAGAAGAACGGCGTGAAAGATGCCGCCGCTTCATAGCATCGGGACTCAATGGTCGACCTTGTTGCAGAGGGAGCAGTGAGGACGCACCACCGCCGGATGGGGTGGCCACCACCACCGTGGCGGCCGGAGGAGGCGGTGCAGGTCAAGCGTGGAGCCGCTGTAGCGGTGGGCGAGCAACGAGCACGGAGGGGAGTGGTATCGACAAAGACCACTCAAAGCGAGTCTCTCCGCGCGTATCTCGGTAAGAGCTTCCAGAGAGTGACACGAGGGTGGCGTGCAAGGAGCCTGGGCACGCCGCCGCCGAACTCGTGACGAAGGAGAGTAAGGAACTCAGAGACCACTGAAACTCCCACAAGACGGACACCAAGCAACACGGACAGAGCGACAAAAGAAGCGCGAAGAGAGTCCACTGACGCCAAACAACAGAGCTCGAGCGTAAAAGCGCCAACGGAGCATCACCTGTCAAGAGAGTGCTCTGGCGAATCACGAGCAGTACAGGTATCACCGAGGGCTCAGAGCGCCGACGAAGATGAGTCCACATCTAGAAAGCCGGTTGAGTCCCACAACCTCGTAAGAAAACCGAGGTCGATATCGGCGATGAATACAACAAAGAAATCGAGCATCATCATCGCACCACCGAGTGTAGGCGGTCAGCGATCTCTTGTAGGAATCTAGAGCCTCCCGCAGGCGCGGCACTCATCATTAGCAAGGCCGCGGCCTCAATCGCACCTTGTCACCGTCGGGGCAACGCAACAGCGAGGTCTCGCCGGAGGAATAGGGCAGCGGGCGTGACATCGCCAGAGGATGCCCAGAGATGAAGACCACGCATGTGGATGCGCATGTGAGACACAAAGTCGGTGTAATTAACACCATCGAAGATCACTAGACAACGAGGGAGAGAAACGGTGCCCATTGGTAGGCGGCGGCTACGCGCGCGGCGAACAAGGCAAATGAAGTCTAACAGGCAAGGCCAGCGCACGCGATTAGAACAACGCAAAGTCTCTCTTTCTTTCTTTCTCTCTGTTTTTTTCTTTTTTTTGCTTCTTTTTTTTCTTCTTTTGAGCCGATTAGTAATCGGCTAAGGCCCGGCCCACCTACGCTCTAACACGCACACGCACACGCGCACCCCGGCAGCGCGGTGGAGCGGCGGCGATGGAGTGGCGCGGCGAGCGGCGGCGGCGTCGCCGCGCGCGCGCGGCAACAACTCGAGGCGCGGCGGCGCGCGCGATGGCACCAAGTTCGTTCGGAGTCGAGCCCGTGGGGAGCGGCGACGGCAAAGACGGACGGCCGATCCGGCAAGGCGCAGGAGTCGGCCACGCGGCGCGACCGGCGCCGTACAGGCGGCACGCGACGAGGCTTGCGTCTGGAGACCGGAGGGGGCGCGGTAGCCGAGGAGTCGTCGAAGATGACGACAAGAGGCGACGCCGTCGGATCCGAGCGGCGGCGACGGCGGCGGCGGGGTGACAAGCAAAGCGACGGGATAAACGAAAACCCTAGGTACGCTCTGATACCATGTTGTGAATATCGCTTGTATTCAATATGAGGCCAATGAGCCAGTATATATACACAGAGTACGGGTGATGAATACGCAAATAACCCCTCATAACAATGTGGAATAATACAATAGACATATATCTCTAACATCTCTCTCTTTACTGACGGATTTCTATTACTTTTCATAGTAGTTGTTGTTAAGAAACCGGGCCCAGGCCGGCAGACCGGGCCCAAGGTGGGCTCCTCATCCCAAACCCTAGCAGGGTCGTAGCCTATAAATAGAGGGTGCTATTCATTCTAAATGATTGATCGATGAATGAAGGAATAAAGAGAAGCAAGACGTCCCCTACATCTCTGTGTTCTATCTCTTGTTTATGTTCTTGTGTTCATGCATTGTTCTTACGATTCTGAGTTTGTCTACGAGGTTATCGCCGACCGACTCGCCAAATGACGGTTCCTCAACACGTTATCAGCACGATCGACTCTCCTCGCATCGAAAAGGTAACCGTCGATGAACGACGCTCGTAGATTGAATCGTTTTTCTAGATCGCTTTCAATTTTGCAATTGTTGCTTTCTAGATTGGTTTTCTACGGTGCAAATCCGCTCTAATCTACCGCGAGCCGACTTGAAGTCGCCGGCCAAGCCGATCGGTGGGTTGCATGAAAGAGTAGATGATGATTGTACCGTAGGTTGTATATGCAATCGCATGAAAGGCACTATGTGCACGCGACACGCCGCAGCGGTGTCCCTACTCCGCGAGCACGCACGGCCGGCATAGTCCGCCATCACGCGCTCGCCACGAGGCAACGACAGAGCCACGCCGCTAGCACGCGGCAAGCATGCACATGACGGCATGAAGCCGCGCCCCGCTGCAATCTTGTACTACATTACATTACACATTGCGCCGCATACATAAACAAAGAATCGAAAAAGGGAAGAAAGGCGGCGCGATCGCCGCCATGGCCCGATCACCGATTGCCGCCGTGCCCGCAGCCGCACCGCTGCCGCCACCGCCCGCTCAGCCGCCGCGCGGCCGCGCAGCACTCATCAACCACGCTGCCCCGCTGCCGCCAAGATAGGTCCGTAGCCGCTGAAGCGCCGCCGCCGCCGGGTCGCCTTGTGGCGTCTTGCCGCCGCGCTGGGGGCCGCCGCCACGCCCGCATCGCACACCCGCCGCGCCGCCGCCGCAACGGCATCTCGTGCCCCGCAAGGCCACACCACGCCACGCCGCCGCGCCGCGCTGCCGCTTCCGCCACCTCGCCCCGCAATGGCCACCGCAGTTGCCGCGCGCCGCCGCCCGCTCGCACCGCCGGTCCCAGCCCCGCGGTGGAACCGCCCGCCACTTGCACCGATAGGCACCACCGCCGCGCCATACAGACGCCACCGGAGCGCCACCCGACGGTTGCCGGAGCGCCGCTGCCTCTCGCCGGCCGCCTCGCAACGCCGAACGGCCACCTCCTGCCGGCCGCCGCCACATGCATGCGGCTCTCCGACGCCGCCCTCCCGCCCACCCGCCGCTTTGGCTCTGCGTGTGAAGGCATGCGCGCGCCACTAGGGGATCCGGGTAGGGAAACCCTACCCGTCTACACCCTTTTGATGCGGCCTCATGGGCCATAGAAGGCCGAAAGCCATAGGCCAATGCAAACCGAAAAGCCAACAACCCAAATAAAAGAAAAAACGATGGGCCGGAAAAGGATAAGGCCCTACCAATGAAGGAAGGGGCGACTGTGAAAAAAAAGAAAATTCCCGAATTTGCAAGAAAACCTCGAAATTCAAAATCACGAGGTAGTTTTGTATATGAGGAAACTTTGCGAGAAGGGCCTTGGAAAATATGAAAATTACGCGCAAATTCTCTCGTAACTTAGATTTCGCTTTTAGCCTCAAACTTGCGCTGTTTAAAAATACCTTTCCAAGAGAAAAGAGCCCTGAATCCAATTTTTGAATCGCTTTTGCATTTGAAGCATGTTTAACTTTGTTATTGTTATTTCTATGCAATTTATGTATCGCATTTTATCGTTTTTGATTATCCGTGATTGTATATATTGCTTTTAATCACCGAAAATAGCAGAAATCATGAAAATGGATAGAAAAATACGGGATCACGAACCGGAAGTTCAAATAGCATTATGAGAATTTTGCAACCATCTTACGCAAATTACCAACAAAGAATTTTATGAATTTTGGCATGAATATAAAGATGACTGGCATCACGAATCAGGAATTCGAAGAATTGACCCAGCATGGCCAGATTTTGTATACAATTTGTATCAGTCTTCAATTCTGTGGTAATGTAATCACGGATGCAGCAGAAGATTGAGAAGACTCTCTCTACCTTTCACCAGAACGCGGTGCAATCTGCACTTAACTATCGTCAAGACGGCTACATGCAGTATGCCGAATTAATTGACATCATGTAAGTTGCGGAAACTCAAGATGATGTTCTAAGAAAGAACTACATCTCGCAGCCACCTAGTAGTAATGTTGGCCATGAAGCCATCTGCTAGCTACCACAGTGATGTAACCTCTCACGAATGAGAGGAGTAAGAAGGGTAAGGTAGTGTGTCGACGTTATTGATGCTTTCGGTCTAAGAAAAAGGGCAAATGATAGCATGAGGCACACCGCCATTGCAGTACGAGGATTCACATCCATTAGTTGCACTTATGAATGTGGACACCAAAGAGCATTCCCATCATCCCTCCTTTGGACATCGCAGCCGCCACACCGTAGTCGCTAAAAGGAGAAGATCGCGCATGAAGCCGATTGAGGCGAAGTTCACGAATACTGCCTATTAGATCTAGTGCACGCATTGCACTCGAATCTTTATAGTAACTCAGCTTGTAATTGAAGCGTAACTTTAAATTATTGAATAATGGTTGCAAGCTCTAGAAGAGCAAAGCATTAAATTCTTGTTATGAGTCCCGCAAGACTTATTTTCCGCTTTATAATAGCAAGTTATGTTCGATATTTGAAGTATTTTATTTATGTGTTGCTTACTTTCGCTACATATTAATAAAGTACATTATATTAGAACGCGTGTAACGCCTATGGAGGAAGTGTGCTTAGCATGTAGCAAGCACAACGAATACCATCCCGAGAGAAATGGAAATTTTTCCACAATCAAGAAGAATGCTTTGGTAGTCTTACGACAATCGCAGTGCAACGATACTTGTATAATAGGCTCGTGAAGGGCCACAATTATACTCCCAATGGGCACAACTTTGGTCATTGAAGAAGACTTGTTGTACCTGAATCGACTAGAACTCTCAAGGATATTTGTGCTAACAGCCTGTAGAGACCAAGAAGAGTATGGTACGAATACATGCTCACTACAAAGCATGAAGAAAGTGAAATAGCATTAGAATGTCTTCCTTCATGTGAAATCGGCTATACTACACTAATATTAAGGCACCCGCACCTATAACGCCTTGAAAACCGTATTTAGAAGCTCAAACTTATCTATCTATGGCATGATAGATTATGCCGCCTAGGTCTTAGGATAATGAGAGATATAATTAACAATTCACAGGACATAATATGAATATAAAGAATTTCCGAACTGAAGATTTTGTGCGCCCGCATGTGCCACCGGAAATTAATTATTAGACCTTTGCTCAAAGCGAAGGATGAAGTCTCGCATTCTGGACCGTATCGGGAGACTTTTTATGCGGTCCTATACACTCGTAAGGGTCAATTAGGTATTTTATAGTGCTCATCAATGCTTCCTCGAATGGGCAAGACGATATTTATTATCTACGAGAAACCATGCTTTTGCAAAGCTGATTTCGAGATAATTAAAATAAAGAATAATTTTCCGATCATCATGTGAAGTCTATCGAATGGACAACGCCGAGAATTTACTTCAAAGGCATTTGATGATTATTGTATGGCAATGGAATTACCGTTGAGCACTCGGTACCACATGTCCACACTCGGCATGGACTAGCAGAGGCATTGATTAAAAGAATTAAATTCATTGCCCGACCGCTTTTCTGACTGTAATTTACCAACTACGTGTTGGGGACACGCATCTGCCGCAGCAGCCTCTCATCAATTTTAGATCGTCGGCCTATAACATCCATCCACCTATGCAACTAGCGCAGGGTCAAGACCGAAACTACTCATCTTCGCAGGTTTGGTTGCAATGGTTATATACCTATACCACCACCGCAAATAAATACATTGGGTTTTCTCCGAAAGTCCGAATATACGCTGGTTATGAGACAAGATCCATAATCAAGTATTTAGACCCTATGACTGAGATTTGCATAATGCCCGATTCACGATAGTACAATAGATGAGATTAGTTTCCCGTCATTAGGGGGAGGAAATCAACCCTTGATAATAATGTCGGGAAATAATTGAAGTCTAGAAGATATTTGAAGTCCAGAAGATAATTGAAATCTATGCATATGACCCGAGCACTAGTGAAGCAAATAGAGAAGTCCAGAAGATAATTGCAATCCAGAAGATAATTGAATTGAAGTCTAGAAGACAATTGAAGTCCAGAAGATAATTGATTTGCAAGTATTAGCGAATCAACTGCCAAACTACTTTAGTGATTTGAAGAGCGTGACCAAGTAGCATTTGCCTGAACGCAATGCACCGGAGAGGGTTGAAATACCAATGAAGGTATCCCTAATCCCGCCCGCAGGCCTCGAGAAAGGACGAGAACTCCGCCCCTCGAATCCAAAGTAACCGGGACGCCCGGTGAAAAGGATAAGAAGGACTTGACATAGCCGATCACCAAGTGCCCTGAACTAGAAGGGGAGCCATTGAGACTGGCATCGGTATGGAACCTTCGAAAAGGCATACTGAATTGAACATCCCCATGAAGGGAGACATCGGCATGGATGTGTGCGCACACACGGAGCTGAAAACTAAAGGACTTGCCCCGCAATTGGAAGCAACGGTGAACAAGTAGAAGCATCGGAAGAATCACCCTTGAAGAAATAGCTATAAGCTTTATGACCTCGGAGAATCTTTGAATATGACAACGACCAATGTCGACACTCACTTTGCAAAGAAACTTGCCACAATCATCAATCTTGATCCAGAGCTCGCATCGCCGATAAATGAAAGAAAAGATCGATTGAGAAGATTGGGAGAAGGCAATCAAATCAATTATTCTTTCCGAATAAAAGAAAGACGCTTGGGCTGTAAGCGCACGCCTCCTTGTGCACCCCGTAGGGTATAAGTGGTATTTGTTCGCAAGAGAAATGAAAAGAAGCAAGGCTCGTTGTACAAGGTTTTACCGGACATCCGTAAGATGATTATGAAGAAACCCATTCCCGGTCATGGGTGAACTCCTTTTAAATATTTATCTCAATGGCAGTGAACTTGAAGTTAGAAGTGAAATTGATGGATGGGTACCAAGATACCTTTATGAAATATTGATTCGACATTTATATGAAGATACCAATGTATCATCGTCCGAATCAAAACAGAGCAAATAGAAATATGTACAGGTGAAACTCGTAAAGTCATTATGCGAACTTAAACAATCGAGCGAATGTGGTATAATCGCTGGCGACTTTCTATGCAAGAAAGGCTACACGAACAATGAGAATAATCTGTGTATTTATACGATGATCCCGTAATGGATTTTGTATAATCTCGATGTATGAAGATGATCTCAATATCATTGGAACCTCAAGGATATTAAGAAAGCAAGCTCTTACCGAGTCGAGTCCGAAATGAAAGGTTTGGGTAAAACCAAATATTGCTTAGGCTTGCGCTTGAGCATGCCCTGAAGGGATATTAGTGCATCGATCACCTACACTCGGAAGGTGTTAGAAAGGTTCGACTTTGCAAAGGCATACCTTTGAAAGTGCCAATGGTCGGAGATCTTTGCAGCAAGACAAAGACCCGCATGCATCTAAAGAAGAGGGGAGAAAGTCCTGGACCGAATTCTACACTTAAGTGTAATAGAAACACTTATGTATTGAACAAATCAGACTAGACCGGCATTGCATTTGCCGTGAACCTATTAGCAAGGCATAGTACGTAACCTACCAAAGGCATTGGCAGGAATAAAGGACATCTTCCGATATCCCTAAAGAAGCAAAGAGTTTAGTCTGCTTTCTCTGAAAGAACCAAGACTTAACTATGAATGGCATCAGATGACTGCACTGTGAGGACCCGCATACACCAAATCGCAAACGACCAATGAACTCCTATGTGGTGGAACTACAATTCCATGAGAATTGTCTAAGAAATATCTTGTATCGACTTCGACGAACCACTTGGAGATCATAGCATTGTACAAGGCCTTACAAGAATGTGTTTGGCTTCACTGATGATTCACCACATCCAGTTAGCTGTGTGGATTGAATACCACAAGAAACCCCTACTTTTGTATGAAGATAATGCAGCTTGTGTTGCACAAGTACAGATGAGTTATGTGAATAGTCCTCTCACAAAACATATCAACCCCAAGTTCTTCTATGATCATGAATTGCAAAAGATGAACGAAATCAAAGTATTGCATATTAAGTCATGTGATAATCTTGCAGATTTATTCACTAAGTCACTTTCAGCGTCTATCTTTGAAAGATGCATATGTGAATTGGAATGATGAGACTTAGAGAAGTGCAAAATTCAGGGGGAGAACCTTCACGAACTCATTATTAAAGCTTGATCATGAAGATCGAGTACCCAAAGAATAAATCCAGGAGATTAAATGAAATTGGGTGGATTGTACTCTTTTTCCCTTGACGAGTTTTCCTGAAGTTTCTCGGCTAAGGTTTTTAATGAGGCAATTCGTGCATCATAGCAGAACGTGTATCATGTACTCTTTCTCCAAATTTTTCCCACTGGGTTTTTATGGAGTTTTGACAAGGCATGGATATGAAGGATGAGTGCCCAAGGGGGAGTGTTAAGAAACCGGCCCAGCCGCAGCACACAGCCCAAGGTGGGCTCCTCATCCCAAACCCTAGCAGGGTCGTAGCCTATAAATAGGGGGTGCTATTCATTGTAAATGATTGATCGATGAATGAAGGAATAAAGAGAAGCAAGACGTCCTCTACATCTCTGTGTTCTATCTCTTGTTTATGTTTTTGTGTTCATGCATTGTTCTTACGATTCTGAGTTTGTCTACGAGGTTATCGCTCGGACTGGACTCGCCAGCGACAGTTCCTCAACAGTTGTCTACCTACGGTACAATAATAGACAAGCCTATAACAGGACCTTGCATCTTACATTAGATACATCTTAAACAGAATACGCGTTCTCAAATCTATATCTAGCATGGTATCTATGGTACGCAGATCCCAGCATGCACTGTCTGCCGATCCTGTGGTCTCCTCTACTACCGAAAATATCAATCCAGAAGACAACCCCGCCCAATGAATGCCGGGTATATTTTGTATTTTTTTTTTTGTATTAGTTAGTTGTTTCTTTCTAACATAGACATACCTGCCAATTGGTTGCTTATTTCCCATCTTACAACCAACAGATTGTTGCGACATCACGCCATCTACTCAAACCTACGGAAACTGCCTGTAACATTCTCTGCGATCTACAAGCACAACAGTGCCTTCTATACTTAATTTGTATAATATGTCGCCAAGCTAAAACCTATGCCGTGGTAGCAAACAGAATGCCAACTTTTGTAAACCGTATGTAGTATTAACTGCGCATATCTTGGTAGCAAACAGAATGCCAACTTTTGTAAACCGTATGTAGTATTAACTACGCATATCTATCTGCTCAAACAGATTATATTCAACCAATTGTGCTCTCTAACAGTAGTACAATGACCAGGTCCTGTTATGTACATCTTATATTGCCCTTGCTATTTATACAGCGCAAAACATGCTCCTATAAATATAGTGCTCTTATTTACATCAGTAATATAGCCACTCCCCACTACCAGGCAATGCTTATAAACCAAATACTTACCGTGCAACCAACACCATCAAACTCTGCTTTTGACCATGCTCAATTCTAGCGCGCTCAAGGGCGCGCCCAAGCTACTAGTCAACATAAAACCTTGCAATGCCAAAGTCTCCCAAAAGAGCAGTCATATCATCATCGAGGAGTATATTGCTAGGCTTCAAATCACAGTGGATAGTGGGCCTTCCGCAGTCGTGGTGTAAATAGTCCAACGCATCAGCTATGTTAACTGCTATGCTTATTCGTTGGGTTAAGCCTATATGTTTTGGAGATTTCGTGCCGCCATTGTGATGTAGACATCTGTCCAGACTCCCATTAGGCATGAACTTATAAACCAAAGCATTGAAAACATTGCCTTCTCTGTCTACTGTCGAGCATGCAGTTATGATGCGAAGAAGATTTCGATGTTGAATGCTTCTTAATGCTTCAAATTCTGACATGAAGCTTCTCTCCGCGCCTCGCATCTCAAGATCAAAAACCTTCACGGCCACATATGTGTTAGATTCCTTTAACTTTCCTCTGTAAACTGACCCATAGCTCCCCCTCCCAATCAGGTTAGATGCTGAGAAGTTTCTTGTGGCTTGAGCCAAGTCTTCATAAGAAACTTTCGGAAAATTCTCACCAATAAGAGGCAAGGGTACAGGTGTTCTTCTTGACGTCTTCTTCAAAAGGAGTAAAAAGTAGACCAACAGTACGAGTGACATGAAACCAAATATTCGAATCAATATTTTAATCAAATTGGACCGTCTTTCTATTCTCTGAGAAACAGCTGGGCATGAGGGCATATGAAACAGCCGTAGCATTTTCAAATACTCCATTTCTTGGTATTTCTCCCTGAAGATCATTGTATGAAAGGTCCAGCATAGTAAGCAGTGGTAGATCATTCAGAGCTCTAGGGATGGTGCCCGACAGGTTGTTATGGGAAAGATTTATCTAGTTCAAGCCCTTTAAGTTTTGACATTGGCCCAAAGCATCAGGAATCTAACCAGTGGTACCTCTGCTGTTTCTGGATCTATGCATGATGGCGCTGGATCTGGACGGTGGGAGGCTAGCCCGGATGGGATCTGGTGGCGATGCGGCGCATGGCCCACGGTGGCCGCCGACCTCCATTCCGTGGAGGCTGTGTGACCATGGCTTCGCGGATGCGCTAGGCTGTAGTTCATGGCTGCATTGGACAGTGGTGGCGATCTAGCCTTCACTAATTGGATCTGGCGATGAGGAAGTTTTACGGTGTTGTCTTGGAGCACCGGTACCTGCTCTCCTGGGTGAAAACCCTTGATCTGGCCTTCAGTGGTTGGATCCAGTGACAACGACATACTGAGAATTGATTTGACTTTCACTGGTTGGGTCAGACGACGAGCGTCGTGTTTTTTTTAAGGCGTTGTTTTGGAGCACCGGTATCTGCTTACCGGGGTGAAAACCCTTGATCTGGCCTTTAGTGGTTAGATCCGGTGGCGACGATGACGTACTAAGCTTTGATCTGGCCTTCACTGGTTGGGTTAGACGATGAGCGTCGTGTCCTTCTTGAAGGCGTTGTCTTGGAGTATTGGTATCTGCTCACCGGGGTGAAAACCTGTCAGAGACTTGTTTTGATGATGTAGTATTCGAACGTAGATTGTAATCGTGCACTGATGAGATCGGGTTCCGAGCTCGCGATGCGGCCGGGACGCCGTGGTGGATGCAAACACACACGCGAAGCTCCGAAGTAGTCATCGAACGAAACCAAGCAATACGTATAATAGAACAGAGGAGCAGAGAGGTTGAGGCAATTTTCTGATTTCTTTCTTAATCAAAGCAAAGCGTATTTCTCCTTTAAATAGAGAATATACCGAACTCCTAATACAACTCGAATACGAATAGCCAACTAAGACAATATTCTGAAATTACTCAATCGAAAGGAAAAATCAAGACAAACTATTCCTAATCCGATAATCTTCGTTGAAGCCTTCTGCTCGCACGCTTCTCAACATCATCCTTCACTTTCTTCTTCCTCCGCCGGTACTTGAGGCCCCACATGACATCTCTCCTCCTTAAAAATAGCTCGTCCTCGAGCTTAAATAACGGATAGAGTTGTTGAAATTGCTCCAAATCCTCCCATGAAGCACTTGTTTCAGGTGCATTTTCCCATTGCACCAAGACTTGAAGGCGGTCACGAGCTCGACGAGACTTAAGCACTTTGGCCGGTACAGCACAAACTCGACCATGTAACATTATAGGTAGGGCCGGAGGTGAGGATGGCGATGGACCAATAAACGGTTTTAACAAGCTCACATGAAAGACATTATGAATCTTTGCGCGAGCAGGTAATTGTAAGCGATAAGCCACAGAACCCACTTTCTGAAGAATTTTATAAGGTCCAAAATAGCGAGGTCCCAATTTTCCTTGTACAGGCTGCAACAAAGAAGCGATCGGTCGTTTATGTAAACGAAGCCACACCCATTGCCCTTCCAAAAATTCCAGCTCATGATGACCTTTGTCGTAATGACGTTTGTAGGTTTGTTGGGCGAGCAAAAGACGATCATGAATTTCAATCAAGAAGGCACCCCTCTCCTGTAACAGTTGGTCCACAGCCGGTAACTTGCTATTCCCCGGTTGATAAGAATGCAAAGTCGGAGGATCTCGGCCATAGACCACTTTAAAGGGTGAAGTTCGGAGTGAAGTCTGAAGGGATGTATTATACAATACTCCGCCCAAGGTAACCAACGGAGCCATTGTTTAGGTCGGTCTCCAGTAAGACAACGTAGATACATAACAATAATCTTGTTCACCACTTCCGACTGGCCATCAGATTGAGGGTGGAAAGCGGTACTAAGGTGCAGGTTAACGCCGGCTAGGCGAAAGAGTTCAGACCAGAAAGTGCTTGTAAAAACTGGGTCGCGATCACTGACAATGGATGTCGGAATACCATGGAGACGAACAATCTCAGTAAAAAACACTTGAGCTATCAATATGTCAGATATGGATGAGCCAACGGAATAAAATGGGCAAATTTAGAAAAACGATCCACAACTGTAAGTATGACGGTTTTACCATGCACACACGGAAGTCCCTCGATGAAATCCATTGATATGTCAGCCCAAACTGTGGAAGGTACCTCTAATGGTTGAAGTAAACCGGCTGGATGTAATTGTTCACTCTTATTACGTTGACAAATATCACAAGCGCGTATGTAGTCTTGAACGACGGCCCGAGCATGTGGAATATGAAAATCTGCGCGGAGACGATAAAGGGTCTTCTGAACACCTTCATGTCCTGCATCGTGAGCAAGTCAGATAATTGTTGGCAAGAATGTCAGCCAGAATGTGACATATACACGGTTGTTGAATGTCACTAACCCATCTGTTATTGCCCACGGTCCTGTTTGGAGTCCAGCAGCTACTTTGGCATGGAGCGACTGCATGTCTTGATCCTCTTGGAAGCTATGACGTAAGTCATCAAACAATGAAAATTGTGGTGATGAGATAGCCATAGAAACAAAGAGAGGGCATGGCATCTCGGCGGACAGAGTCGCGAATCGTATTAGTAGTACCCGGTTTGTATTCAACGGAGAAATCGTTTCCCAATAATTTACTGATCCATTGATGTTGAGGAATTGTCGACAAACGCTGATCAAGCAAAAATTTCAAACTATAGTGGTCAGTACGTACCAGAAACCGACGCCCCCACAAATAAGGGCGCCAATGTCGAACTGCTTGCACGAGACCGATTAGTTCGCATTCATAGGCCGCAAGGGAAACATGTCGTGGCGCAATTGGGCGACTGAAAAATGCTATCGCACCTGTGACTTGATGTAATACTGCACCAAATCCAGAACCGGATGCATCGCACTCAACAATAAATTCTCCCTTGAAGTCTGGTAACTGTAATACTGGAGCTTGTGTGAGTGCTGATTTGAGGCACGAAAATGCATTGTGAGCTTCGGTTGTCCAACTATAGGCCTCCCGCTTGAGCAATTTAGTCAATGGGGCCGCAATAATACCAAAATCACGAATAAATTTTCGATAATATCCGGCCAGCCCAAGAAAACCACGAGCGCCCGAACCGACGTAGGGGGAGGCCATGTCGATATAGCACTGATTTTTGCATGATCAACTGCCACTCCTTGGGCTGATACTACGTGACCCAAATAAGCCACCGAAGTCTCTCCGAAGGAACATTTAGAACGCTTCAAAAACAAACGATGGCGTTGGAGGCGTTGTAATACCGCGTAAGATGTTGCAAATCGACCGACCATGTAGGGTCAGAGATGAGAATATCATCAAAGAAAACCAAGACGTAGCGATTAAGAAAATCAAGCACACGCAGTGCATAAGAGCCTCAAATGTCATTGAGCATTAGTAAGACCAAACGGCATGACAAGAAATTCAAAGAGACCCTGGTGAGTGCGAAACGCAGTTTTCTCAATGTCATCCGAATGCATCAAGACTTGATGATATCCCAACGTAAGTCCAATTTCGTAAAAATTTGGCACCACGAAGCTCATCCAAAGAGCTCATCAACGATCGAATAGGAAATTTGTCTTTAATCGCTTTGTCGCTGAGATGTCGATAATCCACACAAAAACGCCAAGATCCATCCTTCTTTTGACCAATAAAACCGTGATGAGAAAGTTGATGAATCGCGACGATGGTACTTTGTTGAAGCATAGTAGCACACCGACGCTCAAGCTCGCCCTTTTGCAATCGTGGTATAGCGATATGGTCGACCACAATGGCATCTGTCCCCTTTTTGAGATGAATATGGTGTGCAATCTCACGAACTGGAGGAAGACCATTGGGCTCCACAAACAGGTCATTGAATTCATTGAGAAGATCCTCCAATAATTCTATTCCCGTGCATGCAAGCGCGTGACTCATGCGTGGGCTCATTGGTAAGCCGGTCCATGTTACTCGTCGGCCGTGTCGAGCAAATGACATTGTCATGTTTGAGAAATCCCAAGTAATCGGACCCAGCGTTCCGAGCCATTGCACTCCTAATATCACGTCGAACCCGTCGAGAGGCATGGCGTAATAATGAGGAAAATTCCTCCGCCCAATGCGATAGCCATGGATTTGCATAAGCCTTTGCCGTGACCCGATCACCATTAGCCACCGTGGCGCTAAGACCGACCTCGGACGAACAGGGACTCCAGTAGCCGCCACAATCTCATTGGCAATAAAATTATGCGTTGATCCCGAGTCGAAGAGCAATGACCGAGCTGCCCCGATTTCAACCTCGCAGCGCATTGTTTGACCGCATCAGCGTTGGATACCCGTGAGGGTCTAAGCGAAATTTCAGGTTCGCCAGACTCGGGGCATTCGTCATCACTATCACCATCGGGTTGAATTTCAATAACGAACAAGCGCTTGCACCGTGTCCAACCACGAATTTTTCACACGCGTAGCATAAACCTTGGGCACGGCGCGCTCGACCTCGGCCGAGACAAGGTGCGACGAGGCAATATGGTCAGAGAGGCACGCTGTCGCTGCTCGGATCATTAGTCGGGCTGGTGCCAGATCCCAAAGGAAGAGAGCCGCCGGGGCGCCACGGACGTCGGGAAGGTGGCGGAGCCGCGGGCATTGCGAGCTGGGTGCGGCGTTCATATGCACAAGCCAAACTCATCGCCGATTCCAACGATTGCGGTGCTTGCAGTTCAACGTCAGTTTGCAGCGGTTGGCCGAGGCCAGCGGTGAATAATTGAATTTGCCGACGCCTGGAGTGGATCGGGCGCACAAAAGAGCGAAATCGAAGAGAATTCACGAATCGCGCCTTGCTTTCGAGAGCAATGAGTTCGCCCAAGGAGTTGGTCCGTAATGGAGGTCCGAAGCGAGTATTCACCACCGACGGCGCCGCCATGACGGTGTGCCGTATCGCGTTCAAGGCGATGATACCACAATTGGGTGAACCGGTCATGTGGAATGTCGCTAGCCAAACCTTGTCCTCTCCATCGTCACGACTCGGAAAAATTGGTCGCAACGATTCAACCACGGTAGTGGATCGTCTTGCCCGCCGAACATAGGAAAATTCAGCTTATAGAACCTGGGAACGCTTCCTCGACCAGCATATGGACTCTCTGCCGGCGCCACCGAGTTCCTGGTCCTTCCCGATCAGTGTGGCGCAGATCCATGACCGAACCTGCTGGTGACCCGTGCTGGTGTCGATGTGGAGGGCGATGTCGCTTGTTACTCGGATGCGTGTATCCGTGATGGTGTCCGCCAACCACGCCAGTGAATTAGTGCGCCGCGTTCGCATTTGAGTGATAGCTAGATGATGTGCGCCGTTGATGATCGATATCCCGAATTGTGCCCGATAGAGTATCAATCTTCTCGCGTTTCGAGCGTCCGCTTCCATCTCGCTGAAATAAGACGCCCAACTTTTGCTAAGCGCTGATGTTGTCTCCCTCGACATGGTAGATGGCGCAACAAATCGATACCAAATTGTCGAGACTTGTTTTGATGATGCGATTCGAACGTAGATTGTAATCGCATCGATGAGATCGTTCCGAGCCTCGCGATGCGGCCGGGACGCTGTGGTGGATGCACGCGCGGCTCGAAGTAGTCGGTCGAACGAAACCAAGCAATACAGATAATAGAACAGAGGAGCAGAGGTTGAGGCAATTTTCGATTTCTTTCTTAATCAAAGCAAAGCAGTATTTCTCCTTTAAATAGAGAATATACCAACTCCTAATACAACTCAATACGAATAGCCAACTAAGACAATATTCAAATAACTCAATCGGAAAGGAAAATCAAGACAAACTATTCCTAATCCGATAATGTCATTGAAGCCTTCGTTGCGCACGCTTCTGAACATCATCCTTCACTTTCTTCTTCCTCCGCCGGTACTTTCAAAGGGTTGATCCGCGATGATGACATATTGAGTATTGATCTGGCCTTCACTGGTTGGGTTAGATGACGAGCGTCATATCCTTCTTAAAGATGTTGTCTTGGAGCACTGATATCTGTTCACCGGAATGAAAACCCTAGATCTGGCCTTCAGTGATTGGATCTGGCGACGTTTTCTGTGTTGTTTCCCTCCTTGGAGGCGTCGCTTTGGTGACTTGACCCTCAAACACCTTGTTGCACAACTACTGTTCTCGTGTCGTTGTGCTAGTGGACAACCTGGTATTCACCGGCGATAGAGATGTGTTGGATGAAGGAGAAGTTAGCTGTCGCCGGTGGTGGGTTGTTCCCGATACTGGCCACAGCATGACAATTTATTTGTCATTTAGTTCTTGATCTGTCTTTTGTAAACCGATCTGTTTTTTTGTAATAAACTATGACTGCGTGCATCGTATGATGCAGAGACCGAGAGACTTGTCCTTCTATTATCTAAAAAATCTAACCAGTGAGCTTGTTTGATGAAAGATGTAGTTTGATGAGTTGTTCAAGATTACCAACCTCGAAGGTTATTGTAGCTAAGGTTCAACTCTGAGAGTTGAGAAAGATGTCCGATGCTGGGTGGCACGAGGCCTTCGAATTTATTTTCTTGTAGAAAGAGCCATGTCAGCTGACTAAGATTTCCAATGGAGGGCGGAATTGGCCCGATGAATTTGTTCTCTCGGAGCGACAGACCTTGTAGGTTTTTGAGCTTTCCAACCCATTCTCCAATTTCACCACTAAATCTATTTGTACGGAAAACTAGTTTGTTTAAGTTGGAAAAGTTCCCTATACTTGGGGGGACTATCCCTGATAGGTTGTTTCCGCCCAACTGTAAATCTTTAAGAGTGATGGATATATTACTAATGGAATGTGGTATAGATCCCTGCAGATTATTTTCAGCGAGTGAGAGTTCATTTAAAGATCTACAGTTTCTTAACTCATATAAGAATTCCCAGCCTTGGTTGTCCCTTGCTTCAAGCTGGTTTTGGTCAAGGTTTAGAGAAGACAACCTTGAAAGCTTTCCAAAAGTAGGAATTTGCCCAGTGAAATTATTTATTGACAAATCTAGTATCTGCAGCTCTGAAGCATTGCCTAGGGAAGATGGAATGTGACCTTCAAACTTGTTGGAATACAAAGATAGAGCTTGGAGTTTAGGGAGGGCATCGCCAAAGTTCGGTGGCAATGCGTTGCCTAGCATATTCATCTCTAAACTTAGCATATTGAGAAGAGACAGGTTTAGGGCCTGTGGGATTTCACCTGATAGCATATTGTCACCTAGAAGAAGAACTGACAGATTTGGCAATTGCCAAAGCCCATCGGGAATTCTTCCTTCGAATTGATTGTATTTAAGCCTGACAAAGTTTAATTGGGTGAGGTTTCGAACGGTTTCCGGGATGATGCCAGTGAGATTATTACTGGCAAGGTCCAAATATTCTAGATTGGTAAGGGAGTCTATTTTAGGAGGAATTGCACCGTGCAGCAGGTTACCAGATAGGTCTATGTACCTTAGGTTGGAACAATTTGTGAGTGCGTCAGGAATAGTCCCCTCTAGTGAGTTGATACTCGTGTTAAGGGTGTCCAGTTGCTTTAGGTGGTTAAGGAGAGGAAACTGGCCAACGAAGCGATTTGAGGACAAGTCAAGGAAACTAAGAAACGTGAGGTTTGCAAGGGAGGAGGTGATTTCGCCTGCCAAGCTTTGGCCTGTGAGATTAAGCCCCGAGACGCGCCACGGCCGTGTTGGTGTGCATGTGAGGCCCCTCCACCTACAGTAGTGAATACTGGTATTCCACGAGCTCAAGACTCCTCTTGGATCATCAGTGATGCCCTTCTTGAAATCGAGCAGTGAGTGCAGATCTATGTTGTTCTCATGAACTGTTGAGCACTGAATGTTACCAACTCCGTAACACAGCAGCAATAATATAAACATGGTGAGTTCCGCGGGTTGCTTGGCACACGAGGCACTTGTCACCTGCGGAATATAAAGCATAAACTTGGTGGCACATGTTTATACGAGGGGTGCTCATGGAGAACACACACCACAAACCGACTCATCTAAAGTAAGAGACGCATGAGAGGATTATATACTAATTTATTTTTTAGCAGTAGATTATTGTATAGGACAAGGATCCGATGGTCATAAAAGGTTCGAGAGGATTGTGAAAGAGCGACAATCCATTGTACTCTTTTGAGATCATGTTTAACGAATTTGCGGTCGGATTCGCCAAATATTTCTCTAGTCGTGACTATTTCAGCGTTGTTATTATGGTTCTCTATGAGATTCATCTACTTAATTCTTGATACTGTGCACGCTCATACCGTATCTCACAAATTTTAATCTGATCCAGAGGATACTGCGCATAAGGAGAGGTATCAGGGTGTAACAAGTGGTATCGAGCCAATGCCAGATTAATATGATTTGTGGAAAGGTTGGTAAAGCGTCAGATGACACAAAATCAAGATAGATGTTGATGTGGAATCAAATAGAGAAATTTGATGGCAGAGAAAATTTCGTTGTGTGATAATGTGTGGTAAATGATATCCTTGTCCACAGGGGTTAATTGATGCTCTTGAAGGGGACAAATAAAAAAATGTCTGACAAAGACTGGAAGGTGATGGAGCGGAAAGCTATTAGTACAATCTGTCCATATATCTCCGATGAGGTAAAGTACTCGGTGATCAAGCAGAGATTTGTCGAAGAAATTATGGAGTGATTTAGAAGGATTGTATATGACGAAGTTGCTGACAAACCGATTGGTGTTGAAGCGACAACTGTATAGGTTGCGTATAGAGGAAGGCACTCGGTCCGTTGACTACCTCAATGTCTTCAACAAGCTTATCACACAACTGACTAGTATGGATGGAAAAATTGAGGAAAACAACAAGGTCGTCATATTGGTGTCATTTCTACCACCATTATAGGAGCAATTGGTGATGAATATTCTCGTCGAGAAAAAACTTTCAACTTCAATGAGACAGTTGCATATCTATTAGAGGCGGAGTTATTGAAGAAGTCATCGGACTCTTCATCCTCAGGTGATCAAACATTGGTTGCCGTAGGTGTTGCAGACAACGGCAAAAGTCATAGAAAGAACAAGGCCAGGAGCAAGGGCACACATGTATACTATCTATATGATGAAGAAGGTCGTCTGATAAAGGACAGTCCAAGCTTGAAGAAAATGAGAGGTGAATGCCCAGTGGCAGTAGCAAAGGATGATTCGGACATACTATTCGTCAGTTAGTAAGTACTTCTCATATATGGATGTTAGATTCAGGTTATTGCTTCTATATATGTTCAGCGATGGAGATGTTTGACGAATGATCTCTACACCCAGCAGATGGAACTGTTCACTTAACGACTTGCAAGGAATATACAATTATTGAAGTAAGAACGATTACATTGGAGATGTATGATAGAGCACATCGCACACTAATAAGAGTTTGGTATGTTCCCGACTTAAAGAAGAATATAATATCTATGAGGTTGCTTGAACTCAAATGTTGTGAGGTATCACTTCGAGGTGGAGTCATGTGAATTACATGTAAAGCCATGTAATCATAAAAAGTATGTAGAGCAATGGAAGATACCGATTAATAGATAATCATAAGGGAAGAGCAGCTAATATGAGGTTTGGTAAAAATCCTGGTTAGGAGAAGGAAACAGTATCCTTGATGGTATGTACTCAGATCTCATCTGCAGTTACATACGGAACTACAAAGATGGTTGCAAACTCTAGTGGTCACACAGGCAAATATGCGAGTTGTTGGGAGAAAGAAGATGTGGTAGGACTAACCACGTGGTACCAACAAATAGGAGGATCTTGAAGGCGGTACAAACATATGGCGTGGAGGGCTATAGGAACAGGAGGTGTGATTAATCAAACTACACAACAAAAGAGCTCTCAGGTGGAGGGTCCAGGCAGGCTAGCCTGAACACCAATACGCATATTGTGGTGATGTGCATGATCCCCTCTGGTGAGGGCACTCCCAAAGGTGGGAGGAAAAACATAAAAAGGGTGGATCCAACTTGGAGCGAATTCTTGAAAGAGCACGGTGACTTCAAAAGATAAGAGTCAAGGTGAAAATTATTGTGTATGATGACTCATATCCTAACCTACTAAGACTTAGAGATGTGTGCTATAAGGATTTATATATGCCTCATAATAGGATTAGGATTCCGACTACTCTTTGGAGGAGAATTAGAGATACTATAAAGCCATGAGGGATGCTCATACAAAACATAATCCACAAGTCAACTCATCCAAAGCAAAAAGCGCACGAAAGAATTAAATGTTAGGTTATTCTTTAACACTAGATTCTTGCATAGAGTAGGGATCTGAGAGTCCCAACATGTTCAAGAGGATTGTGAGAGAGCAACAATCCTTTGTACTTTTTTGAGGTCGTGCTTAACGAATTTGCGACCGACTTCGCCAAATCACTCTCTCGTCGTGATTGTTTCAACGCCATTATTATGGTTCTCTTTACGAGGTTCATCTACTTCGTTTTTGATACCGTGCTCATAAATTATGATCCGATCCGAGCTGTTGAGCGTAAGGAGGTGTAGCAGCACATTATGTACTTCATATTCACTGGCAGAACTACGTAGCGCCTTGCTCTAACCAGCTACGAACAAGCTTACAATTCAAATCGAATTCGCTCACATTCCGTGCGAATGCATGTGTCAGATATTTAAATCAGATAGGCTAACCTTTGTCAAATGTTCACACCACTCACAAGCCTAACAGCAAGTACCAAGACAAATGGTAAGTACACGGAAGAGTAGAGAATAGGGCACCTCTGCTCGGCCGGAGCGCAGGAAACGGCAGCCTTTTCTGCTTGGTTTTGCAGGGCGGCGTGTGAACTGTGATTTTGAGCTGGATGCTCGGCTGGGTCAGGACGCAGGGGGTTTTAAAACACTTCCATTATCACGCCTTATCTCAGCTTGACCGCCGTTGCAGCGAAGACCTTGAGTCCGTCAAACATTCCAGTAACTGCTACTTTTCACCTCGTCACCCACCGCAGCCGTCGCTGTTTGAGCTGGACAAGATTGTTGCTATTGCGAGCGTAAACATTGCTATTTGACCTATGAGATTAATACAAGACGTATTCTGAGTTATAGAAGAACGTAGTCCTTGGGGTAGTTCATGAAATTGAAAATTTCAAGTTCAAACTCCACTAATGCCAGGAGAAAAAAATTACAGTGTTAGTTTTTGCATAACGCTTGTTATTGTTTTGTTTACTCTCCTTTTCTACTTATCCCATAACAGTCAAGTTTGAGCTTGAATTTTGTAAGGCGCTATAACACACAAAGAATTGTCTCCTTAAGGCGCTATAACACTTCAAGAATTGTCTGTTGGAAATGAGGGCAATATTTTAATTCCAGATTTTATTAGAAGGCAAATATTGCAAAAGACTAATGATGCATAAAACAGATCGATAGCGCATAACTCATTGTACTTCACAATATATGAAAACCGGGATGTAAACAAGTCTATCAATCACACAAGAAACTTACGGATGGGTCCGATGAAGAGCGAGAAGCGTAGCAGACTTGATGCGATCGCGAAACGTAGATGTCGCGAAGGCAAACAAGCGGTCGCGCAGATCGCTGCCCGTAAACCTTATTGCCGCCCCGTGCGGTCTTCACGGCAAAGAACGGTTCGAGATACCGCTTCCTTCTTCACGGTGCACGCCGAGAAGAAGAGTCGGCAAGGTTCGACACGCAGATAACAAAGATAGATTTTGAAGGAAGAAGGAATGGAGGCTATTCTTGTACACGCTATGCAATCGGACGTCTCGGACATATATAGATGCAGATCGTAATCGACAGATTAAACAACCATTTACCCACCGTAATCGACACTTAACCACCATTTACCCACCGTAATCGTCACACTTAACGATCATTTACCCACCGTAATCGCTGTCATCATCACCCAATAAAGCCTCAAATTTAAACATTTGAATCTCATTCAAACAGAGAGAGATGCATGGTTCAGCAAAAATAAGGTGGACTTGGTTCGCCAAATGGCGCGCACGCCACGGCACGCGGCCGCGGCGTCGAAGTCACAAGTCACGCGATTTTCACGCGAAAATACGCTGACGCGCATATGCGTGCGTGCGTGTGTGTGTTTAGCCAGAGCCCTTCTCATGCCATCCTCATCCATGTGTTACATGTTTCAAGGAGTGGCAAGGACTCCACCTTATATGTTGGTCACCTCCACCTTGCCTTAGCAATATGGTACTAACCCATAAATGCTTTGAAATTATAGAAAATGGGTCTCACTCATATGGGCCAATTTCTAACAATCCCCCACCAATTCCAAAGCAAGAAGCAAAAAAGGATATCAAAGATATTGTGCTGAAGTACTGTTAATATACCAGTCTTTTAGTGTAAGTCCCGTACGGGTTGAACTTACACCTAGAATGACAAGATTCATCTTCTCACAGCTGATGAATGGACCATGCCTTGAATTCACAGCTTTTTGTGATTAGATTTTACTTGAAATCTCAACTGATACTAGGCTGTCAAAGAACCGCGCCTAAACGGAGCGTTATTTGGTCATGCTCCCTTATCTGCTCATGAGCTTTCTAGAGAATGCCCTATTCTCGTGAACTGCGACCTCAGCTTGGGCTCAAGTAGGTATATTCTTTCTAGGTATCACTGAGGCTAATACCTTTTCCTCATTTGGACAACAGAATATATTAAGGTTTTATGCCATCCTTCCATACGCTTGAGAGTAATTTGTCTATTAGGACATGGATTCAATGAATATATACTCTTGTTACAACATGAACTTGTTTTTCCCATTGCCTAAGTCACGGGATCTCCGATCAAAAAGGTATGGGTTATCGTTGAGTTGTAACTCCAATGGGCCTCATTCCCATGTCCATAGACGCAACGGAAATCGCCTTAGTGCTAGCCCCTTTGTGAAAGGGTCCGCGATTTTTCTCAAGTCGTATATAATTCACAGTAATCACTCCGGAGTTCCTCAATTTTCTGACAGATTTAAGCCTACGCTTCACATGTCTGGAGGACTTCATGTTATCCTTAGTACTTGTAACCTTAATCAATACTGTTTGATTATCACAGTACATTAGGATTGCTGGTATTGGTTTAAAACGATGGCAAGTCCAACATAAGCTCTCTAAGCCATTCAGCCTCAACAGTAGCTGTGTCTAGTGCTACAAGTTCTGCTTCCATAGTTGACCTCGTCAATATAGTCTGTTTACACGACCTCCATGAAACTGCAGCTCCTGCTAGTGTAAAGACATAACCACTTGTAGCTTTGATCTCATCTGCATCAGAGATCCAATTTGAATCACTATATCCTTCTAATACGTATGATGCCCAAGATAGTGAATTCCGTATGAGGTTGTGCCTCTCAAATAGCGCAACACTCTCTCAAGTGCCTCCCAGTGATCATCTCCTGGGTTAGAAGTAAACCGACTTAATTTGCTCACAGCAAATGATATGTCAGGTCTTGTGGCACCAGATAGATACATAAGTGATCCAATAATTTGTGAAAATCTTAATTGATCTTTTCCTAACCCTTGATTCTTTCGAAGCTTAATGCTTGCATCATAGGCGTTGGAGAAATTTTACAATTCTCATAGCCAAAACGGCTTAAGATTTTCTCAAAGATAATGGGATTGACTCAAAGTGATCCCATCCTCGTTCTTGATTAATTTAATATTCGAATAACATCCGCCTCTCCTAAGTCTTTCATATCAAAGCATCGAGATAAAAAGATTTGACCTCGTCAATTACTGCAGTGTTTGTTCCAAATATAAGTATGTCATCTACATATAGGCACAAGATCACTCCTTGACCCCACCATAACGATAGTATACACATTTATCAACTTCATTCACAACAAAGCCAGCAGATGTTAAAGTTTTATCAAATTTCTCGTGCCATTGTTTAGGTGCTTGCTTTAGACCATATAAGGATTTTAATAATCTACATACCTTATTTTCTGTCCAGTAAATCACAAAACCATCAAAGTTGAACCATATAGATTTCTTCCTCCAACTCTCCATTAAGAAAAGTGTCTTTACATTCATTTGATGGACATGTAGACCATAAGAAGATGCTAACGCAAGGAGCACTCGATGGTGGTTAGTCCGCGACAGGAGAATAGGTATCAAAGAAATCTTCTCCTCTTTCTGGTGTAACCCTTGGCCACAAGTCTTGCCTTGTACTTCTCAATAGTACCATCAGCCTTAATTTCTTTTTAAAGATCCACTTACATCCTACTGTGTTTGCACCGATAGGACGATCGCTGATCTCCCAAGTCCCATTAGCCATGATAGAGTCCATCTCGCTCTGATCGCTTCTTTCCAATACTCAAGATCGGAAGATGCATAAGCCTCTGAAAGGGTCGTTGGCACATCATCCACGAGGTATACAATAAAGTCATCACCAAAGGTTTTCTCAACCCTTTGTCTCTTGCTCCTCTGAAGAGCTTCGTGACTAGATTGTTATCCTCCTCGTGGATATCACATATTGGTTCGAGAGATGGTGGGAGGTTGGAAGTTTGATTATTCTCACTTTCAATATTTTCAATTTGAACATTCTCGGTTGTGAAGTACTTCTGCTGCTCTCATAGGAAAATAATCCTCAAAGAATGAAGCATCTCTAGACTCCATTATTGTGTTAGCAATAATCTCAGAATTTCATTTAACTACTAAAAATCTATAGGCGTGCTATTATGAGCATATCCTAGAAAATACAATCGATTGTTTTAGGTCCAAGCTTTCTCTTTTACGCAATGGTATATTGACCTTGGCCAAACACCCCAAGTTCGCAGAAAATTGACATTGGGTTTTCTCCCTTCCATCCTCATATGGAGTAATATCACTCTTTTAGTGATTACTCTGCTTAGGACGAAAGTTGTTGTCAATATAGCTTCCCCACCATGTCTTAGGCATACCAAAGACTCTCTAACATGGCATTAACCAAGTCCGTTAGTGTGCGGTTTTCCTCTCACTACCCCATTTGATTGGGGTGAATATGGTGGTGTAAATTCATGGACTATTTCATGCTCGTAATGAATTGAGAAAATTCATGAGAGATGTACTCTCCTCCACGATCGACCTTAGTCTTTTTATTTTCTTCTCTAGTTGGTTCTCAACCTCGGCCTTATAAGTCTTAAAGTAGTTTAAAGCTTCATCCTTAGTTTTTAGCAAATACACATAGCGTAGCGTGTTGCATCATCAATAAAAGTTAAAAATATCTTTTGCCTCCTTTTGTCAACAATCCATTCATTTCACACAAATCTGAATGAACAAGATCTAATGGTGCCAAGTTCTTTTGTCCTCTAATCCCTTAAAGGGTTTTCGAGGTTGCTTTGCTTGCACACATGACTGCACTTTGATCCTTTGACAATTTCATATTTTGGAATTAAATCTAATCTGACATTCTAGCAATACTATCAAAACCAATATGACAAAAACGAGAATGCCAAATATTTGCCTCACATTTATTTAAACCACTTGCAACATTGATTGTAACAAGACTCTAAAGTACTTAGGCGGAACAAGCCTCCGCTCTCATAGCCTTTACCAACAAAATTCCCGAACTTAGACATTACAATTTTATTTGACTCAAAGACTAGCTTATAACCGTCCCTACATAGAACAGTAACCACTAACGAGGTTCTTGTTTATTGTAGGAGCATGCCGCACGCTCTTCAAGTGGACAATCTTCCACGAAGTAAGCTTCGGTTCTACCGTGCCAACACCAAGAACGAAGCATGCGACCGCTTCCCATTAGGACGGAGGAAGCCCTGCCGCTCGGTATGAAGAAAACAAGGAAATATCGAACATACGTGAACATTAGCACCAGTGATCAACCCACCAATCGTGGATTGACATGCTGTAAAAACAACAGAGAATTAATATACCCTCCAAGTCGAGGCCTCGCTTATGATCACGTTGATGACCTTCTTCTTTGTTGTTCACCATCTCTGCTTTTATGAAATGACAGCTTTTCGCCATATGACCGTTTTTCCCACACACAAAGCGGTGATGTTCTTCATATCCTTTTTCTCGCTTTTCTTCTTAAAACTAGTTGTCTTGTTCGTTTTGTTGGATTTGTACTTCTTTGCAATGCTTTTTCTCTATGAAATTTGCATTGTTCGACTGTAAGTACTAGGTGCATCTTTTGCTCTTGCCTTTTCTTCCACGTCGAGGGCAAAGAATGAGATCTTCAACAAATCTCTTCCCTCTTGTGTTTCAAGCTAGTGGCAAAATCCCGCCAAGAAACAGAAGTTTGGCGACAATGCCCGCACCACAAACTTAGGAGGCAACACACACCGATGCGCAATCTCACCAACCAATAGCCGGAGATCATGAGCTTGTCCAACTATGGACTTAGCCTCATCCATGGAAAAGTCGAAGAATTGCTCACACATGTAGAGCCAACGACCGCCTCGCCTCGCATATTTGTGCTCTAGTGCATCCCACAACTCGTGGCGGACTTATAGTCCATGTACACATCATAGAGCTGATCTGCGGAATGGTCGGAAGCGACCAAGAGCGATGTTGTTCGCATTATCGAATCGCATATATCTGGTCAATCAGAACGGATACTGTGGGTGGATTACCCACCACACCAAAGACATGAGCGAACTTGGCTCTAGTCTCGCCATCTACGAAATTCACCGAAAACCTCTCGGGTTTCATAGCATCGAAGCTCGACCATAGTTGTGTTGCAACAAAGTTTACAATAAGGTTTCGGAATGTTGGAAATGAGGGCAATATTTTAATTCCAGATTTTATTAGAAGGCAAATATTGCAAAGACTAATGATGCATAAAGCAAGATCGCGATAGCGCATAACTCATTGTACTTCACAATATATGAAAACCGTGATGTAAACAAGTCTATCAATCACACAAGAAACTTACGGATGGGTCCGATGAAGAGCGAAGCGGCGCAGCACTTGATGCAATCGTAAACGTAGATGTCGCAGTGCAGCAAGCGGTCGCGCAGATGCGCTGCCCAGAAACCTTATTGCGGCCCCCGTGCAGGTCTTCACGGCAGCAACGGTTAGGAGATACCGCTTCCCTTCTTCACGGTGCACGCCGAGAAGAAGAGTCGGCAAGGTTCAGACGGCGCAGTACAACAGCACATATTTTCAGAAGGAAGAAGGAATGGAGGCTATTCTTGTACACGCTATGCACTGGACGTCTCCAAACATATATAGATGCGCATCGTAATCGATGATTAAATACCATTTACCCACCGGTAATCGACATTTAACCACCATTTACCCATCGTAATCGTCACACTTAACCAGTCATTTACCCACTGGTAACTGCCTGTCATCATCACCCAATAAAGCCTCAAATTTAAACATTTGAATCTCATTCAAACAGAGAGAGAGATGCATGGTTCAGAAAAATAAGGTGGACTTGGTCTGCCAAATGGCGCGCCACGTCACGCGCACGATCGCGGCCGCAAGTCACAAGTCACAAGTCACAAGTCACGCGATTTTCACGCGAAAATCTGCGATACAGGCTGCAGCGCGTGCGTGTGTGTGTTTAGCCGAGCCCTTCTCATGCCATCCTCATCCATGTGTTACATGTTTCAAGGAGTGGCAAGGACTCCACCTTATATGTTGGTCACCTCCACCTTGCCTTAGCAATATGGTACTAACCCATAAATGCTTTGGAATTATAGAAAATGGGCCTCACTCATATGGGCCAATTTCTAACATTGTCTCCTTTTGCCTCTTTGGTTCTTCTCTAGAATTGTCGCATAGCAAATAGTCATCGTAGAATAAATATCAACCAAACAATTTTATATTTGACCATCAACTTATAAAACAATATCTAGGTTGGCCAAAAAAATCATTGGGATAATTAGATTCGTCGTGATTTTTTTTTTTATAATGTAGAATTCCTGCGATTGCTAGCTAACATCATTTTATGACAGGAAATAGCTATCAAAGTGATAGTTTTGGAACTGTGTTTATGTCCAAAATGACATATATCGATGATTTGATATCGATATTATGAAATAAATGCTAGAGATACAACACTCGAGATTATGCAAGAGACATAGTTTTTTAGACAAGTTCGGGTCTTCTTCGGAGAGAATAAAACCCTATCCTATATAAATATATTGAATGTGTTTACATGATGAAATAAGTCCAATGGCTTTTAAATGAATAGATCTCTCTTGCCCTTTATCCACCGGCTTCACTCCTCATATAATTTTTGAAGGGGTGGCAGTTGCTTAGCGTCAGAATGCATCTCGACGGTTGGCCGATTGCGCACGTTGGCTGCGGTTATTATCAGAGAGACACTCTCTTGCGCGTTCGTCGTGCGGTTACGCCAGATATAAAGATAACTACGTGCGGTTATGTTAGTGACAAACAACACGTGTATTAACTACTACGTGTGAATGAGCGTAGTGTACAGAGTCGCTAGTCGATACGGTCCAGATGTCTAGGGATAATTTTCTCGCTGATGGTTAGCTCGACTAGCTTCTTCCGATCTCCCATCCTACATGGAGTCTTCTTGGAATATCTCTAGAAGCCTTCTCTGGCCGAAAAAACAGAAACTACTTCGAGTAATATAGCCTCTCTAGAATACGAAAATACATGGATGAATCCCATCTATAAATATCTTTAGAAGGGTATCATACCCGATAATGATCTCAAGGCTGGTCGTCTATCCTGTAAAGCCAAAATGTATACTTTGGTCAAAGGGGTACTCTATAAACAAGATACTCAAAGGATACTCATGCGATGTATATAGCAGAAAGAATGATTGAAACTCCTTACAGAAATACACAGAGGTATATGTAGAACTCAAGCTTCCTACAAAACCTTAGTCGGTAAGACCTTCCGACAAGGTTTCTAGTGGCCAACAGCTCTCCACGATGCTAAAGAGCTCGTTTACTAAATGTGTACAATGCTAGTTTTGTAGCATACAGATACACCAAACAGCTCAAGCATTACAAACAATACCTCTTTCTTAGCCATTTGCGACCTAGGGTTTAGATATCATAGGACTATTCCCAAAAGTACCAAAGGCTTCAGGTACCCTTTTGTGGTTATTCATACTTCACAAAATAGATTGAAGCTGAACCTGTCTCTAGGATAACAATGAAAGCGGCTAAGAAATTTATGATGAAAAGTGTGATAACTCGATTTAGTGTTCCAAGTCAGATCATAACTGGCAAAGGTACTCAATTTTTGAGTGCAAAATTGTTGAATTGGGTACCAAACTATGTTATGCCTCCGTCTCCCATCCATAGGGTAATGAGGCAATCGAAAGGGCAAACGACCAAATCATGCAGAGAATCAAAACTCGAGTTTTTGATCAGCTTGTAAAGTGCTCAGGGGCTTAGGTAAAAGAATCACTCACAGTATTATGGGCAATTCGCACAACCGCTACTCAGGCTACAGAAGAAACACTCTTTTTCTTGGTTTTGGGTGTTGAAGTTATGCTTTCACCAGAACTAAAGATTAGATCTAATGGGGTCAAAAAGTTCAACGACTTCAATGTAACATTCCAAAGTTATGCTACCAAATTAAAGTAAATAAAATTATTATTTTACTGGATTTCCTGAGTTTTAAAAGATTTTCTTGATTTTCTAAAAATTTAAAAGAGTTTTATTGCTTTTCTTTAATTTTCTAAGTTTTAAAAGTCAAAAATAAAATATATTGAGTTTGCTGGGTTTTTATTGGATTTAAAGTTAAAAAGAAAAATTAAATTAATTTCATGAATTTTCTGTATTTTAAAAAAGTTTTTCCTATTCTCTAGAAATTAAAAATAATTTATGTGCAAAATAAAAGCCAACTTTAAGTTGAAAATAATTTTCTTAAGTTCAAAATAAGTTAGGAAATTTCTATGAATTTTTCCATAATTTTGAACTCCTTTTGCTATTTTCTAAAAACCTAATCGCTTTATCTCCATTTCTATAATTAATAAAACTTCAAAAATCCGAGATTTGGTTTTGGGCCAAAAGCCTTTTGCTCCTGACCCATTTCTTCCTCATGCGGCCTATCCTTTCCCAGCCTGCGCCAGCCCGCCTCCTTTCCTCTCTCCTCCCTCCCCTTGTCTTGCTGCTAGGCTGGTCCCACCTGTCGACGCCTCTCCCTAGTCATCTCCTTCACCGTTGAGTGCCCATGCCGAACCGCGTCCACACTGCATCACTGCCATCAAGAAAGTTGCCGCCTCCACTGCGAATCCCTCCTCTTTTTCCCTCGCGTCGTGTGCATTAAGTGCCTTGACTTCCGCCGCACCCACCCCTTCGTTTTTCTCCTCCCCACCTGCCCCCATCCCCTCTCTCGCCGAGCTCCATGCCGCGCGCCCCTCAGCATCGCTGCATGCCCATACCATCGATCTCCTCCCTCTCTCCCCCTCGACCGCTATAAAGACGAGCATGGTGTGCCCCTCTTCCTCCCCTCTCTCCATCCCCACAGACCCCCTCTTCTCTCTTGCCTTATTTAATTGTGCCGTATTTTGAGCTCCAATCTCGCCAGCCAACATGTGCTCCGCCGCCTTTTGCACCGCTTCGATGGAGCTCCTCCACCATGGTCTTCACCTCCGGATTCGCAAGGCCACGTGCTACGCCATGCGCACCTCCTCGCCATCGAACCGCCGCCAGGGCTCCCGCACTACAGTGAGCGCATCTCACCGCCATCGCCGCTCTTTCTCCTCACCGTTGGCCATCCCCTTGCACTCCATCGCCAAAACCGAGAGCACTCGATTCGCCTCACCCCTCTCCTTCTCTCGGCACCCTCACCGCTGCTCGCCGTGGCACGTAACGCTGGTGATCTACGCCCCCGAGCGCCGCCATCCTCCGGCCAACGTGGCGCGACCATGTCAGCGCCACCTCAGTCATTTCTGCCGCATGTCAAGGCGCGTGGCTGCTCACGTGGCAGCCGCCACGTCCTCCTTGCACCCGATCCACCATGGACCGAGGTTCATTCCCGTGGACCCGGTCCACAAGACCCAGCCCCCATGTTAGTGACCCGCATCCTTTTCTTTTGAAAAATAATTTCAATCGAAATTTGAAAATCGCTCTCTCATGTCAGCATGACGTAATAAATTGATTTTCCTTTAGAAAGTTAATTCCAAAAATTCTGAAAATCCCAAATTTCATCATTTCATGTATTTTCAAACTTCTTAGTGCTCATTCTCCTTCATTCAAACTCTAATTAGAGTGATTTAAATTTCTAAATCCATCTAAGTTAAATATCTACCTCTCAGAATTTAATTTGAAGTTCATTTGGATTTTATTTGAATTTAGCTTATTTTTGGTGTAGATTTCGACGACTTCAGAGGTCCGAATTTCGATGTTGTTTGAGAACAACAACTAATTAAGCAAGACAAGTTACATCCTTTAATCATATTTGAATCCCGGTATTTTAAATTATTTAAATTTTGTTTTAAATTATTATTGCATGCGTATTTATATTCAAGTAATTTAAATTCCTGTTTTAAGCTTTATAGTTATTCCCAATACCACTTTTATAGCCAATTTTTATCAAGATTGGTAGTATGGAGAATCATGCCAAGTGTGATATATTTCAAAAATAAAAAATGAAAAAGATTGGGTGATTGTTTAAAATTATTATCTAGGATTAAACAATTGTTGGATAATGGATTATCGGATTACATCATTGTTGGATCATAGGATTATTTCATGGTCAGATTATTAAAAATATATTATTATTGGATAATAAAAATACATTTGTTGGAGTTCGGATCATAGGAATAGACTATTGATGAATTTTAAAAAGATGAGATTGTCGGAGAATGAAAGATAGCATTATATTGATGGAGATTGGATGATAAAAAAATAGATTACTAATGAATATTGGATTGATGGATGCCAGATTGTCGAAATAGGTTATTTCTGGATAATGTATTGACAAAAGTTGGATTATAGGATTATATAATTGATTGATATTGGATTATAGAAATACATTATGGATGAATATTGGAGTATAGAATTACATGATTATTGGATATTGGAGTATATGAATACATGATTATTGGATTATAGAATTAGATTATTGTTGAAAATTGGATTATAGGATTACCAATTCTTTTTTATGTTGATTTTGGAGGATTATGTTGAATCAAGAAGTATGGAATTAATTAGGTAGGTTGGTCATATTGGATTTATTGGATATGATTGAATAGAGAAGTTGGATTTAGAAGAAATCTTGGTTGGATTATAGAAATAAATCTTGGTTGGATTATAGAAGTATATCTTTGCTGGATTATTAGAATATATCTTTTTTGAATTTATAGATGTTGAATTATTAGAAATAGATTATTATTGAAGAGTGAATTATTGGAGATTGGATTATAGAATTAATTGTCGGATGTTGGATTATATGATTATTTGTTGGAGATGGGATTATATGACTAATTGATGGATGTTGATTTATAGGATTATATAATTATTGGAGATTGGATTATAGGATTACATGATTATTTTGGTTGGATTATAGAAATGAATCTTTGTTGGATTATAGAAATAATCTTAGTTAGATCATAGAAAAATTGATGAAATGGTGGAGTTAATTGAATAAAAGTGTTTGAATGATCTATAATTGTTGGTGGATTAATATATACCATGA
The DNA here is from genome assembly GCA_036346255.1 of Ampelocalamus luodianensis. NCBI lineage: Eukaryota > Viridiplantae > Streptophyta > Magnoliopsida > Poales > Poaceae > Ampelocalamus > Ampelocalamus luodianensis. The sequence continues at coordinate 30,041,650 of CM070634.1, read as the reverse complement.
TGTGGTGGATCGATAGGCTTAATAGAGTGATTTGGGGATTGCGATTCTAATATTGGAGGTTGACTTACTGATCTTGTTGTTGACATTCCTTGGATTTCAAACCCTTATACCTTGTCACTGTAGATAAAACTTTGGTTAATACAATAGTGTTGATAAGATACTTTTGTTTAAAAATTTGATGCTTAGACGAAGCTTATACCAAAATATTGAATTTGGGAACTTTATCCAAATGTTCAATTATGATTTAAAACGATGTTATAGTATTGTTCTTACCATGGACATCTTTTGAAAGATGATTTAACTCATAAATAAATAAAAATTGATTTGGACTTGGACGAAATGGATATTTGGATGGTGCACGTTGGTGCATGGGATCGAGATATTTCTATGATCGAAGCCGAGGGGTTCTTTTGGAAAGTCATCCAAATCAGTTAAGGATCAGTCTTCGAGCCGTATCTTGGCAAGCCCCATCGTACTACTACATGTCTTGAATGGGCAGGACTAGGCTAAATAATTTGCAATATTCCATCGTGGTTATACCATTCGGTTGCGTGGATGTCTTTATGATCTATTTTTATGTATTCTCACATGGTGCAAGAGGGGACTTAAATCTGGCAGATAGATCAATCCAAATAAAGCAAAACCTTAGCGATGTGGGACTGCAGTGGGATGGCGTATTGTAAAGATCTTGTCATAATCTCTTAGTCGCGCAACTTCGGAAGTGTGTGAGCAGACAGTATAAGTTAATTATCTCTTATGGGTAAAGTTGTACAACCTCTGCAGAGTGTAAAACTATTCGACTAGCCGTGTCCACGTTTATGTACATGCTAGCAAAGCCACTACAAGTTAGATTTTAGCTTTAATTTCAAAAGACTTTATCAAATGATTCTTTATAATTTATCCAAATGGGAAATTATGTAGGTAGCCATGTGATAGGAGGGTATCCTTCACCACTCTTGTGTGAATGTTATCTGACTATAAAACTTGAGAATTTAGAAAGTGAATTTTAGTTATAAAATAATTGCTTTGGAACTTAGTACAAGTATTTGAAAAGAAACATCGCTTTATGCAAATTCAACCACTTTAAGCCATCCTTTGATATATCTCTGCATGCATTATAATTCTATTATTGGTGTAACTTGTGGAGTACATTAATTTATACTCACCCTTGCTTAATAAAATGTTGTTTAGAGGAGAAGGACTGTACAATTGCTGAAGATCTTGATGACTAGGCCGTTACCTCAATTGATTGTCTGTGGCAGATTAGCTGGGCTCTACTACTTGCTCTTTATCTTCCATTGTGTTCTTTGTTGTTGGCTCGTAAGCCTTCTGGTAATAAACTCTGAAATTTATTAATAAATTTTTACGATTTATGGATGTTACCATATTTGTTTACTGTGTGAATTAGCCACTGATCACGGAACTAGTTCAGTAATTCACAGAGAATTTGGGAGTGTTAATCCCGGGTCCTGACACTCAACCAAGAACAACTTTTAGCTATCAAACTACTCGAAAAAAAAGGGAAACCAAGCTCTAATTTGTTCTACAGTCTACCAATAAGCCCTACGTAAGTACTACGATCGTAAGGTCTAACCTCGCAGCCTTACTGTAGGCGACTCAGTTCTAAAAAAATCAAACACAATCTAATCGAAATAAACTTTCCTCTAAATGGAAAGGTCCTTACACAGTGATCGAAGTCACACGATCAGACTCGGTACGACTGGCAATGGTAGATGGTAGAGTTCTCTCTAATTCATAGAACATCGATTAGTAACAAAAATTATATGTGTAAATTCTTATACTCCCAATAAAGTTTATGTTTTCGTCATTCTCATACTACCAACGCTGTGGCGACCCCAGAATCAGATCCGTTCCAAACCAAGTGATTGCACCAGAGGTATAACACTTAATATGCAACCAGAACGATTTCAAGTGCCCGGGCATGTGTCTCATGTTAGCTCCCAAGGATGAGTGGCTAACATGCACATATCCTATACAACATTGCATTCGCATCCACACAAAATATACAAGAATAAAAGAAACAATATCACAACATCAACAAATATGACCTTATGGTCCAATTTTGCATAAGAGGGCCGAGCGGCCAAATTTAATTATAAACAAATTAAATCGCAGCGGAAGATAAATAAGGAAATAAAAGAGCAAAACCAAGTTAGCATGCCCAAACCCACAAGCAACTAACTGGGGTTAAAGTTGTAGCATCTGTGGTACTAAAACCCGATTCAGACAACTTCTCACCTAGAACATAGATAATCCAACTGAGTACAAAAACGTACTCGCAACACTTACAAATAGCAACATATAATAAATGCATTCAAGTGTCAAAAGGAGGTTACTACACTTGGTAATTTTTAGCATAAAGCAAGTTTTTCATTGAGATAACCAATATAGATTCAAATTGTCATTTGTAAAACATTTTAGAAATATTATATACCAGTAGGTACTCCAATTCATAATAAAAAATCGCTAGGCAATCCAATTCATAAACAACATACGAACTTCACGTTCGTGACATACCTCAATTCTCAAACATATCAACACGCGAACTTCCCGTTCGTGACAACATACAAGATCTGAACAATTCAACACATGACATAACATTTCCAACCATATCCTAACCCCAAAGCCCATAAGCTAACTATGCATGATTTTACCAAGCGATGTCCATGACCGGGGACATGGCTATTCAAATAGATTTTAACTCTATAGAGTTGTATCGCTTTACCCACACGATATAAATATCTCATAATGTCGGCTCTTCCTTAGGAGTGTGACTGAGATACCATAACGAGACTGTTACAATGCTATGTCCTAACTATCAAACCACCCAAGGAAACAACACCATGGCCGAAAGTCACTTATCGTCACCATAGGTGTACCCGTTGTGTAAGTAAGTCCCTTGTGTACAAGAGACCCTTAAGGGCAAGTAAGAGAACGCTTAACATGCCCCCACTAGATTGACAACAGAACAATTAAACAATAACAATTGTCAATCTAATTGTGTTTTGATAACTAAAACACGACAAATTATTTAGCCAAGCCATCACCCATAAACCTGGCGTATGTTGCACGTGAGACTTGGTTCGACACACCACAGACCGGTCCTAAGCACCCAGATGGGGCCACATGAATCTGGGACAACTTCCCTTCATCACCCTATCACCCATCCAAATCCATCACATAAGAACACTACCCAATAAGTCCATAATAACTAGATTCGAAGATCTGAACATAATCCTCAAATTTCAACATAATTCAATCCATATATTCCTCAAATTTTATCAAGATTCAATTCAATCCATCGGCCGATGGACTAGCTCTATCAATCGCTTTCGACTACAACTACTTGCTCGGCTAAGCATCATTCTACAAATTAGCAAACAAACCCATATAACATATAACCTTAATTATTCAAGGTAACAGAACAATCAACATTCAAAGGAAGGCCAATGCAGCAAGTAAGGCATATCTAAAGCTACCCAATTGGCATAGGAGTATTTGAAATTACTATTGACATACGAGTATTTGAAATTAAAGTAATGCATAGAATACTTGAAAATCAACATAAATACTTTTTGAAACTAATAGGAATTCAACATGCATCAAAGGAGAGGATTGCTTGCCTTTGTTGGTACCACACTTGATTACTCTCTAGTCACACCCACGAATATGTTCTGATCGCTGAAAATCTATCGAAAGAACGATATCGCAATAAACACCAAATAAAGCCGAAAAATTCAAAGTACTAAAAAATGCATGAAATTTATAAAGTATGTATATTATGATTTTATATGAATTTAGGTGAAAGAATTACTTCATTTGGAGTTAGTTATAGCAGTTTGAAAATCAGCATTTGGGAAAATGCTGAAAAATCAAGTTTCAGCTACTGTTCATCCAAAATTTACTATTTTCACACAATTTTGTAGAACAGTGTGGGGATAAGGATTACATGGTTAGAATTATAATAAAAAGTTATGTTCAATAAAAATTTAATCACTCCATTTGTAGTTCAAATGAATTTTCTATGTATTTTTGAAGTTAATTCAATTTCTAGTGTAAAAACAACTCTTTACCGAATTTAATCCTAATTCCGAATTTTGTTGTGGCAGTAACATGTTTCAAACCTATTCCAAGTAAAGCTACATTAAAAATGGTAACCATCAAAATTGGTTTCACTCAATTTGGAGTTGAATCGAATTAGTTATGAATTTATTCTAAGTATGTACTAATGATTCTTAAACTCTAATCACTTTCCCTTCTGTGTTCATGCATTCAAATATAGAAATTTTGTTAGTATGAGTGTTTGTTATCTAAATCTTCTTACTACATCAAATACTCATTTGTTAATCAAAGCCTTGAGTGATCTAAAAGCTAAACAAAGCACTAAGCATTGAACTTCCTTTTATGTCCATGCACTACAACACGAGTTTGCTGTAAAGGGGTGCTTTTTAAACATATTTTCTCACTTGAATCAATTATCCATTTGCAAATTATATTTGAACATGCATAAAAAAATAAAATGCCATGCTTAATATGACGAGTATATAACAAGGACCACTAATTAATATAAACACGGTAACACAGTTTAACTAAAGATTTTACCACCGCGCGTGCTAGACGTGCGACTATCACCAGATATCGTCTTCTCGGTACTTGTCCGCATCCGCCGTAGTCGTCGCCGATCCCGCTTCACTTGGTATCCGGCTTCTCGTCGGCTCCTCCTCTCCTCGCTTGGGCCGCGTCACATGCACGCGCCTCGCAGTGTGCCGCTCTCGACTATCGCACCGCTACCTTGGCCGACTCCTCCGCACCGCCTTGCACCGCTGCGCATGCATGCATGCACCGCCACCAACCCCATGGAGCCGCTAGACAGCGCCTCGGCCAAACGCCGCTAACCGGGCCACCGCCGGACCGACGCCACTGTGTGCCGCTGCATGCACGCAGCGCCTCAGCCTTGCCTCGCCGACCCGCTGCGCCGACTATGCCGCCTTGCCCCCTTCGCCTCAGTTGCGCCATGCTGGGCTACTGCAGCCCGCCGCCTGCGCTTGGGCGGCCGGGAGCCGCTGCGCCACTCCTCGGCCTCACCTCTGCCTCCTTGTCTGGCCGCCGCCGCAAACGCCATCGGGAGCCGCCGCGCATGCCGAAGCCTCTGCTTGCTTCTTCCGCCGCCGCAAGCCGTCGATGCCACTGCTATGCCATAAGCACTGGCCGACAGTGCACCAGCCAGCACAGTGTGTCACCTTCCTCCCTTCTTGCAAAACGCTCAAAAGAGCTTGCATGCGAAAACTAGATACATGGATGGGATGCTCAAGCGATGAAGAACGCGATGGCATAACATGTGTAGCTTGATTTTGTGTTCTTGGGGGTGATTGGAAAGAGAGAATGTGCTTGAGATGAACTAGTGTTAAGCTCATGGAGGGAGATAACAATGGCTTGTGGGGAAAGAGGGCTCTCGGTTGGGGAAGAACAAGAGATGGCAGGGAGGTGAGATGGCTCGGCTGGGCAAAGAAATGGGCAGAGAATGGCTTGGAGAAGAAATGATGTGTGGCTGAGAGAAAGAATGGCAATGTATGCTTCGGTTGAAGGGAAAGAAAATTACAGTGCTAATTAAAATAGTGGAAGGTGGAATGGGGATGGAAGTGGGTGGAATGGTGAGGCGAACACATAAACAAAAGAAAGATTGCATGGGTGGAAGGGTGGTTCGGCTGGGAGGTGAAAAGTTGAATGGGCAATGGTGCTCTGTTGAGAAAATGAAATGACAGGAATTTTATTTCTTCCTCTTTTTCTCCAACTCGCTCCAATGACCTCATATACGCGAGCTAGTCGCTAAAATGGAATGCTCTCTAGATAACGATCGCAACAATATAACATGCGTTGCACGATTTTTGGTTTTTGGTTGTCATGGCGAGGAGAGAAGTTGGAAAAAAAGAATGGGGGAAAGAATGGACACATAGGCATTTCGCCAGCGGTTGGTCAAACTGAAAAATGAGAACAACGATACTAATGTATGCATAATGACATGATTTTTGAAATGTATGCGAAAAATAAGAAATCGATTTAATTTAAATGCAGTCTTTCAAATGATTCTATTTAATATTTATTATTATTATTTGATGTGAGAAAATTGCAAAATATGTATTAATTAAGTTCTCAATTTATATTTAGGACAATTATGCTGTGTTTAGATTTTTAATTATCAATTTTTATTTCTATTTGTTTTATTTACCTATTAGATTTGTGCTCTAAACTCAAATTCAAAATTTGAACATGCCAATTAAATAGGGAATCAAATAACCTCCAAAAAACCCATAAAAAATCATACAAGCATAACAAAGAAGATACAATCCAACTAAAATATTCCCACACTTGAAACCTTTTTAGTTTTGCCCCAAATTCAATTTAAGCTTTTGAATTGGAGAAGAAGTATTAGATTTCTAGGTTTAAATTCTAGTCTTTAAAAATCAAAGTATTTCCAACATATGGTTTACATTAAGTTTCAAGATCTTGTCAAAATTTTATTTTGTTTTAGAAAATTTATTTCTAGGATTTGGAAAACCAGGTTTCAACCTAATTGTTTTGCAACAAAAAGTTTTAAAAAGTCCAAAATTTCACAAAGGCACATTAGATGCTTAACTAATCCAACTTAGGGATTTTGGGGACGTTACAGTGAATAACCACATGAACCACCTCTGTCTCTGACCAAAACTGCCCGACGACGTAGGGGTACCACGTCCCTAACGACAACCTCCATCAAGTGGTTCATCATTTGGAGCGTTGAGACGCCTCTTCACCTGGAGCAACTGTCACCTCATTGTACGCTATATAAAGACCAAAGTCAGAAGACAGAAAGGGGACAAGCGCAATCAGGAGCACAAGACATCAAGCCTTTGTAATACCCCGTATATCGATAAGAGAGAAACTTGTTCGGAGAAGGGAAATTAAATTAAATTCAGGGATTCTATTGGAAATTGGGAACTTGGGCCTTCAACCCAAGCTAAGGGCTGTCTTTGGCCGGCCATGAAGTGGGCCATTAAGGGGGGAGGTGCCCCTAAGGCCCATGGCCCAAGCCGTCCCCTTTTCCACCAAAACCCTAGACAACCACCTTTGTTTCTGCAGCATGGTACTGTAGAACCACCATTACTGTAGCATGCCCCCTCTCCTCCGGTGCTTCTCCATTGTTGCCGGCCAAAGGAAGGAGGAAGAAGCTCTTTGCGCTGCCGGCCATGGTAAAGGAGAAAAGGAAGAGGAAGGAGACCTTCTTCATGAGTTTTGATCAGCGATTCCTGGTGTTTCTTCAAGGGAGGTTAGCGGCATCGTTATTTCCTCCTAACGCATCGCAACGCTAAAGGCAAGTACATTGACTTTCGTATGATTTGTGAATACTAGTTGCTCGATGTTAGTATTGTATTTTTATTTGATACGTGAGGAGCTTCAATGTTTATGTTCCTTTCATATGTGAAATTCACGTGTTTGGAGATGATGTTAGCCATTATTCATAAGTTCATTCACGCATAATTTTCATGTTCCGTCCACGGGAGTGGAGTTTAAAGTCCCATCAATTTCAGTATGGGCATGTGAGACCCACCATTCCAATGTGGGTAGTTTTGGACACTCGTATGAAATGTTCTTCATACGAGATTTGGATCCCCGTATTTTGTTAAATACAGGCTTAAGTGAACATCGACGGGTGTTTCACTAGCTATACTGGTATAAGCAGGAGTGCAGTCCATTCATTTCATTCAATCCATTCATTCAGATTTTCATTTGGTGTTATGTTCAAATTCTTTAAAGATGTTGTCTTGCTCATATTTATTGAATGTCCAATTATTCACTGTACTTGCTGAGTCTCGAACTCATTTTTGCTTTGTTTGTTTATTTTAGGTGAACGATGATGATGGCTCTATTGGGAGGGAGTAGACATGCACTAATCATTCACTTCACCATATTCTAGTCTCAATAATAGAACTTGGTTATGTCTTTCATTCATTAAGATATGAACTGTAATGAATAAAGTTAGAAGTGGCTGATATCTTCCTCTATGTTTTGATTGATTAAATACGGCTTATGATCATTGATCACCCCTTCGTTACTTATATATTCTTACCAATGTTCTATTTAATCTTGATCTCTTATCATCATTAGTTGAGTTAATGTTTAATTTCTTCCGCATTATGGTTGTTTGTTAGATTATTTAGGTAATATCTTGGCTTTCAAATAACCAGGGTATTACAGTTGGTATCAGAGCGGGCTTTAAGTCCGTGGTAATTAAGTTATTAAAATGACACACTGTGCACAGTAGGTGGGGTTTGGGTAATCCAATGTATCCGTATTTCTAGTGGTGAGTTTCATCATGTTGAACTGTTCTTGAATTGCTTCTGTACTATCATTCTTGTTGTTAATCTATGATCTGCTATAATATTCTATATCTATAAACTAATACTATGATTGTCATGAGATGATCCTGTATATTCATGATTGAGTATTTTGGTGAAGCGTGTTGATAATGGATGTTAAGAAGTTGAGGTCGTGGGTGTTGCCCTGGGATTCACCAGGTTACACCACCGTTCGTGGTATGTGGATAGAGGAGTAGATACCCCAAGTACCAAAGTTACAGGTGTTGAGCGCGAGTTGCTTTAGGAAGTTGTTCTCTTCCTTGATTTTTGAATTTTGTCCACTTCTTGTCCTATGGAGGTTGATGAACTTTTCTTGAGTTTTAGCTTACATTTCAACTGATGAGTTTTCATTAGTCTTTCTTGGCTCCATAATACGAATACTTGTTCTCCTGACTGCTGGTCTATTGTTGTTTTTGTGTGAACGTTGGTTATTAGCAAGATTGAACTTTTCATGGGAGTTATGCACTTCTTGATGGAAAATACGACTCCTTTATTCGATTGGTATTTCAGATACAGCAAGTTTTCTGTTGCAAGTGCTTTAATATGTGAAAGTTTTAGCTTTATGTATTTCTTTTGGATTACCTCGAGCGTTGAGGTTTAATGTCTCTCTTTTGCTCAATGAAGGTGTTAGAATCCTTTTATGATGTCTTATCATGCCTAAAATGAGAAGTTATAACTAAACGAATAAATTGCTATGATGTGGATTACCAAGTTGGGTTATTAGCATGGTGCAAATCAATTATTCTTAACTACCATCCATGAAAGTGAAATTGATTAATTTGAAATATCCTTGAATTTGATACATGGTGTATGTTAAATAAGGGCTGTCTATATCCGTTTAGAACCTATGGATCTTACATAAGAGCTAGATTTACCTATTTTCTGGTATGCTAAAATTGTTGAAGCCGGTATAAAGGACCAGATGAGTGCTGGTGTACCGATTCGTGAAACCTTGTTTATAGAAAATTATGTTAGCGAATCCTCAATCTTGTTTTGAACCGATTCCTGAACAAAGGTGGAATTTTGAATCTATGTTTATAAATGGTTATGTGATTGCTAATAGAATTAGAACCGTATGTACGCACATGATTAGTATAATCATCAATTGTTAATGAGCGCTGAAGATGGTGTTGAGCAACACCAACAGTTGAGTAGATGAATTTCGTAGGTAGTCATTGATAGCGTGCCTTGTCATATTGTTATTGCTTAGCATAATCTTGTTATAATAAATTTGTTTCAACTTTGTGGTTGTGTTTCCTTTGGGAAATTTAGGATGAGGTAATAAAGTTTGATGATTCTTGGTACTAGTGAATGTTGTTGATGTTGTTAAATCGTCAGTATGTGAAATTGAGATTAATTCTTGTAGTAATTTGATAACCTATAGTGATATTTGCTAAATGATCAAATTTCAAGTTTTGTGATCGTGATCTTTTGAGGGTTCAAGCTTTTGTGGTAAACAAAGTTTGTCGAGTAAAGTTATAATGGTTCCTCAGTGATGCAAGTGCTTTGATCTTGAATGCTTTCTTGTTCTTATCTCTTAAGGTTCGATATTCTCTTCTTGCGAGGTCTATGCTTTTAACTGTGGACTCCACTTATGTTCTATGAGTTCATTTCATAATTGGTTTTCCCCCTGGTCCTGTGTTTATTGCGAGTGGTAAATGATTTCCTAGTTGGTGAAAACCATTTCCATTTGCCTCTTCTTTTGAGAAAGAATCAACTCATTCTTTTCACGTGGGTCTTTCGAAGTGTTTTCTAATTGTTGTTGTGAAATTGATGTTAACACTTGTAGTAATTTGATTGCCTATGGTGATACCGTTCAGATGATAATATTTCAAGTTTAGCTTTCGTGATATTTTGGAACTCATAAATCATCTAGTGGCTGAAATTATTTTAAATAAATTGAGGTATTGGATTGTCTTGTTGCTTCTTAAGAGATTCGTGTGATTTAAACTTAAGGGCTTTTTGGTCTAAGTTGGCAACGTGAGGTTGCAATCAAAGAAAATTATGTTGGTTCCTTTAAGACAAGAATAATCTGCTTGCTTTTCGTGAAATCCCGTAAATAAAAATGTTTCAAGTTTGGTGGTTGAGATCATTTGGATCTCATGTTTCTTGTGTAGTTGAACTGTTCCAAGCAAATATAACGTGTTGAAGAATTGAATTTGGTTCATAATTAGTTCTTGTGGTTTGGATTAAAAGACCTAATCTTGTTCGTTGTGGCATAGTGTAAGTTTGGCAACTGTGGTGGATGATAAGAATTGTAATGGCGAGATTTTACTACCAAGACATTGGAGGAGTAGTAGAAGATGAATTGATTTTGATCTGTACCTCTTGGAGAAAATTTGATTCACATGGAATGTTTGGCTTCGAAGTAAATCTAAATAGTGTTACGACTAAGTAGAACCAATGGTATAGTGAAATTCCAGAACTTCAGTTCATGTTGAAAGGTTGGGGGTTATCGAATGTATGGAAACCTTGATTAATTTTATAGAGTAACGTAATTGGATAGTATTGCAAGTTTGTGTGGGTGATTTCTGATGATGTCAATGAGTGGGGATGTTAGAATTGCAGAAATGTTAGTGATTTAATCTGATGATTTCACTATCTATTATAAGAGAAATTTGTTATAGAGGTCTTGGAGGTTAAATCTGGGCTTTGGATTTTTATGCGAGACCCTTGGTCATACAATGATTGTGTGTAGAGAAAGTGGAATAATGACGTTTCCTGAGCGGTGGAATGATCATTGATAGAACTCTTCTGATGTGGTACATGAGTGTTTGTACAGAGGAATTTGAGTTGTTCTTGAAAATTGGAGGTAATGTGATTTCGTGGACCTATTTTTTTGTGGTTCTTTGGGTGCTTCTTATCAAATTAATTTTGTCGGTAGAATGAGTTGCCTGGAGTATTTGATGGATTCAATAGAGCCTCTCCACAATGGTGTGGATGATGTATTTCAATTTGAGTATAATTTGAGGATGTTTATTTAAGAGGTTTAAGCTCGTGTGCTATGTAATGAATTCGAATTCCAAGGTTCGAGAGAAGTTTTATTTCTAAAAGAGAAACCGAGAAAAAGGACGTTTCCTCAAGCATTGAAGCATTTTTCTTGATTCTCGTTTGAGTTTTCTGTTGTTGACTGATGTCTTCCGCACTTTGAGTTGATGTTGTGTTGGCATGTGTGATTTTTTCCAGTTCAGACAAAATAAAAGAAGTATTTTGATTTGAGCGTCGAGTGGTTTCTCCTTTGGCTTTTGTGGTGTTCATTTGTAAACTGCATATTTAGAAAGTGGAATTGTTTTCGTGATGAATTGTCAAATTTGGGATTTTACACTTTTGATGGAGAGTTAGTATTGCGTGGTTGCGATGAGGACTCTATTTCCAGTTGGCTTTTTTTGTGAATCGGTGGTTTAAGAACCAGTTCTGTTGTATATTCTTGTTTAAAGGAGGTGTCTCTTGTTAGATGAAGAGTTCGATTTTGAGCACGTTGTGTGTTTTCGTACCAAAGGGGAGTTTTGTCCCAGGTACATTTGTTCGTTTCCAATAGTTGCAGAAATTAGGAAGTTGGCGTATCGCTTTGACTGTCTCGGGTCCATATGCGAAGAACGCAACATCTGGTGTATTCTGGTGCTGAGTGAGTAGCTGGGCAATTCAAAGTTTGAGATTTCATTAAAGACATTGACCATCCAATAAGATTGTGGACACCCGGTGTATTGGAAATGTACTTAATTAAAGTTATACTGTAGCACAATTATTAATCAAGGAACAGTGCTGCTCCTTTTTTAAGGATCATGCTAAAAGTATAAATTTAATAAGTAACAAATCCAATATTTAGGCATCCCGGATATATGTCTCACAATGGTTCCCAAGATCAGCGACCATTGCACATATATCCTTCAACAACATTGCATCATACACATACAAGTCATACATTTACATAATTAAACATAAGTTTACAAGATTTCGGTTTTGTACTACAATATTCAGTGACTTGGTCACTACAAAAAGAGTAACAGCGGAAGCGAAATATTAAACGGCAAAATCCACCAATGGCCCCATCCACCCGCAGGCGATTGCGTGGAGGAAAGAAATAGCTTTACTCGTTAGCGTCACCCTTATCGACGCTAACGGGCACTTCATAAAGGTAACCATCCTCACCTGCAACAATAGGTTATAGCATCTTGAGTACGGAAGGTACTCAGCAAGACTTACACAAACTAATAAAAGAAAGTGCTTATTAGAACCTATGCGAAGGAGTAGAATTTATACATGCATAAGGTTGCAACAGGAAGGTATAATGGTTAAATTTTGCATAAAGCAGTACATCTTAGCCTACAAATGCTAGATTTTGACAAAGCCATTTAATAAATCAAAGTTGGACTAGAACATTAAGTAAATGAAGTAATTAAAAATAAGACATTGCATGAATTCCTCATGCGTAACTGTAAATCAAAACCAGATTTGTAAATCAAAACTCTATACAGTGACATCAATTCAAGTTATCGTCCATGACCGTGACACGCTATTCGAACAGCTTTAATACCCCGCAGGGTGTATATCTTTACCCACACGACTTAGCCACGTTGCCTTCTGGATGCCTCCGAATGATGACATACTTCCTTTGGTATGCCGACCGGGGAAACTAAGATTTGGTATTTTTCAATAAGCTAACCCTATTGAGTTGGATACCCATGTGTGAACCGATCTCGCTAAACAACGATCGATAGCATCCGCTAACCATGGCACACATGTTGCGTCCAGAATGCCGACCCAAACAAAAGAAGTGCGAGGGTTCGCTACCCATACTAGTTTGCAATCGGCATCTTTAAGGCACGACGCGTGATAGAACGCATATACGCCTCACCCTTCTAAGAACATCCGATATTGACATACAAGCTCACATGGCATACAACGCAAATTCAAAGACCGAGCATCTATGCCATACAAGATCAATACACATGTCCTTACTCCCTGTTTCCAACTCAATAGCCTTAACCCTTTACTTAACCAAACAAATACCATACACTGCATGTGGAAGTACGTAGGGACTTGAATTGAACAATCGAGTTCAGTCCTTAATTAATCCGGACAAGTCCACCACAATTCCCAATCTCGCACAAAAGCACCATCACTAGCATCCTCTTGTCCAGATCAATTGAAATTTAAAATGAAATTCTGATTTAAAGAAACTGGACAAAGAATCAAAGTTACTGAAATTGGTTTGTTGTTCCTGTGTTTGACAAGTTAATCTTGTCAAACTTTAAATTTATCTAGATCAGATGTCTAAGCCATCTCTAGAAATAAACCTTATAGTATACAGTACTATTCTAGAGTTGAGTGTATGGTCATAATTAAGGTAATCCACAAGATTAGGTCATAACTAACTAATGCAGTTCACATTTGTATTTTCAGAAAAGTAGCATGCAACAGTTGTCACTGAATTTGGAAAATCTATTGTAGAAAATTTGGGATCAACATGGTGCAAAGAGGATGCTTGCCTTGATAATAATAAATTTCTGTTGCAGGCTCAGGTCGCTCAGAAAGAGATTCAAATGCTTCAGAAGAACTAGATTCTAAAAAGAAACAATTAAATCCAATAAATACCAAGTTGACAACAAGTACAGAATGAAAAAAAGATGTATGATCAATATGGAAATGCATGCTTAACAGTATGCTTAAGTTGTATCTACCCTAATAATAAAAATTAATAACCCATAATATCACTTATTGCTTTCAAATAACAGAAACTAGAGTTTAGGTCAAAGTTTCAGTTTTCAGTTTTTGAAAAGAACAGAAACAGGGCAGATTGCAAAAGAAATGGTGATTTGAGCTATACATGCACAAATAAAATTATTTGCTAAAGTTAGGAGTATTCTTAACTATTACAGGAATCTAACTTATCACTTAATCACGGAGTGACAAGAATTAAGAAAGGAAGAATATGTTGCCCTTTTGTCGGTTGGACCAACAGCAAAAACAGCACAGGCACAACTCGCAGATTTCGGTGGATTTGGAGATTCTTTAAACAAAGATTTCAAATTAGAGTTAAAGCTGATCTACATAGGTAGACAATACTCTAGACCAACTTTTGCTAACAAGAACTTTCAAGATTACAAGAAAATAGGAAACTCCAGGGTTTGTCGGTTTGCCCGACAAATCACAACAGAGAAGGGTTTTGCCTTAACTCGAATTGGAGACATTAAAGAGCAAAAGAATAACTAATTAAGATGCTAGGGTTTAGTTACGACTTAGTTAAGTCGACAAGATGACAAGTGAAACCCTAGAACTTGAAAACGACATGAAAGACCGAAAAGTTATCAAAAGTAACTTTACAGTAAAAGCAAGACTTGAGCATCATATGCACAAGAGAATTGTTCCAGAGAGTTACTGAGGTCCTTAGGGATCTTAAGGTGGAAAGAAACAAGAACAAAGCTTACCAGCCGGAGTTGGAGAAGGAGAAGTGGAGTTTTCGGCCGAAATAAGAAAAGTGCAAAATCCACAATTCCTGCTTGATAAAGAACGATATCAATGAAGGGCTTTAAATAACTAGATCATAACACAAGATCTTGACAGAAAAGGGTGTAGAGCACCTCACCGGAGCAAGAAATCACCACGGTGGGCTTCAACCGGCTCAAGTCAACAGAGAGCAAAATCACGGGCTTCACCTACAAATGATGCCCGAAACTTTCATTACAAGATGGGTTAAGCTTAGATAGAGATAAACAAGGAATGAGAGCAAGAAATCTTCACTGGACAGGAATAAAGAAAGTGAAGAGAGCTCTCTCTCTCTCTCTCTCGGTCAACAATGGCGGATAGGCTCAAAGCTAGGGTTTATATAGGGTTTGAATCACTAGAGCAACTGAGAAATCTCTAGAATTGATGCGGTGGCAACAGGGTACCAGGTGTCAAAGAAAGAGTGGCCAAAATCGCGGCGGAACACCGCCTCTCCGGCAATGAAGTCGGCGGCGATGCACAGTTGCGAGGAAGAAGATAAGCACCTCACTGACATGCGGGCCCCGCTGTAAGTAGCAGCAAGCACACGCCCGTGAAAGCCCAAAAGAACATCGACCATCCGATTAGAAGTGGGCGGTCGCGATCAAGATAGATGTTTAAAAGATCTAACCGGTACCTTTTCATATGAACCGTGCGATCTCAAACGAACGGTTGAGATTTAATGTAGCCTTCGGGAAACCCGAAGGTTACATTCAAAGAGGAGCGTTGGATTAGAATCCAACGGTACTATGAAGATCGGGCCCTAAACGCACGCGGTCAAAAAGGGCGCCGTAGGATGGAGATCCAATGGCCAGGAAAAAATGCGCACCCTTGAGTTTAAAAACAAAAAGAGCGGCGCGGTTGGATTTAAGATCGACGGTGGAGATTGGGTTGAGGTCGGGTGACCCGAACGACACAATCACCATAGATCGTCGGCATAGATCAATGGCTCGATCCAATGTGATGTTCGGGTGACCCAACGCACAATGAATTCGCACGCTCATTAAGATCCAACGGCGGAGGATTGGAGGCGCGTTAGAGTTTTGAGTTAAGACGAGAGGGCTGTTGGATGAAGATCCAACGGTGGAAAGTGCTTCGCGCACGTGGAGAGTCCACAAGGCTTTGCGCATCTCAGCCGTCCATCAAAGAATCGACGGCTCGCGTCGCTAGAAAACTTGGGCACGCACACGAACGTGTCGTGTGCGCCCCGATTGTACAGTTTGGACCCAAACTCGTTGAGCTCGAGTCGCTACAGTACCAACGGCTGGGTTTAGACCGGAAAAGTTGACTAACTCATTTTAAAGTTCCCAAAAGTTTGACTGGGTTTAAAAATAGTAGATAAATTTGTAAAATCATGAAATTTTTCAAGGATGTTACTGGGATGATATATTCCCCAAATAAATTTTGAAAACCACTATTTCACTTTTTAAAATACATAAATAATTTAATTATCCCAAATAGGTTTATTTAAAGCCGAATATTTTTCTCCAAAGCAAAATAATTTCTAAGTATCAACAAAAATTATTCTGGGTCCAGATAATTTTTCTAGGCTTTGATAAAATCACTTCTCAGTCAAAATACAAGCATTAACTTGTATTTTCTTTGAAACTTCAATTAGGTTTTGGATTTCGGCTAGAAAAAGAAGGTTTTTAATTTGTAACATACTACCCAATCTGTAAAGATGAACAGTGATGCTATGAACAGTACCTCATTACTGTTCGTAAAGCAGATTATTACTGTTTATAAAATTGGGACTGTTACAAAGGTCTTACCTTCGATCCTCTTCTGATGAGTATACTTGGAAAGTTCGGGTTGAGCGTTAGGACAAACGTCGATTTACGTCTTTGTGTTGTGGTCTCCTCAGTTCGGGAGAGGCCACTTAGGAGTTGGAGTTTCGTATGTGCGTGCGTTATCCGGGTTTGATCACTTCAGATACGTGGTTACCATTAATAGTTCTCAGTTGTGATTGTCCTTTTGCGCAATGCTGTGTGAGGATTCGGGGTCGAATCCTGTTTAAGGGGGGTAGAATGTAATACCCCGTATATCGATAAGAGAGAAACTTGTTCGGAAGAGGGAAATTAAATTAAATTCAATGATTCTATTGGAAATTGGGAACTTGGACCTCCAGCCCAAGCTAAGGGTTGTCTTTGGCCGGCCAATAAGTGGGACATTAAGGGGGGAGGTGCCCCTAAGGCCCATGGCCCAAGCCGCCCCCTTTCCCCCCAAAACCCTAGACAACCACCCTTGTTACTGTAGCATGACACTGTAGCATAGTTACTGTAGCACACCCCCTCTCCTCCGGTGCTTCTCCATTGTTGCCGGCCAAAGGAAGGAGGAAGAAGCTCTTTGCGTTGCCGGCCATGGTAGAGGAGAAGAGGGAGAGGAAGAGGAAGGAGATCTTCTTCATGAGTTTTGATCAGCATCTAGGCCCTTAAAAATTGATTTTGATAATTAATGTTAATATGTGAATATAGGACTAATGTATTTATTGAGTATTTACAAGGTTTAATTTCATTGGAGAACTTGATGACGTCAAGATGCAAACTAAAGAACATTGTGAAGATCTTCATAGCTTGAAGACAAGGTACAAGTAGTCTAGGAATCTTTTATATTTTACCAGTCTTAGGAGAATTGGTTGGAAGACCGAGTTATAGGTTAAATGTCGTACTATTAAGAGAGATCATGACTATTAGCTTGATAGCATGTTCTTGTGTCATATGGATCAAATTAGGATCATGCATGCATCTGTTTTTAAAGTTGTATTTAAATTTGAATGCTTTAAGTGATTTAGTCAAAAATCGGTTTAACCGGAGTGTTACCGGTGGTTGTACCGATTTAAGAGGTATAACCGCACTTTACTTAGCGGTACTACCGAAGTTTGACTGATTCAGCCAACTGAGCGTTAATGCGGTACGACCGGCTCTTTGAGCGGTACTACCGCATTGCGATCATTCCGATTTCTAGTTGGCGTTTGATTAAAACCAGAACCGATGCATTTTGGCTTAGAGCTCTCCCTAAAAATCGGTCGTACCGTATTTGAAAAATGGTCGTACCGATATGTGGTTGTATCGATGTTTCTAAGGCGTTATGGATTTTACAGAGAGCATATCTTTCAGCGCTTTTGGAAACCCTTAGATCGCTCGTACCGCTCCTCCGTGCAGTATGACCGGAGGATGCGGTCGTTATGTTCTTTGGTTGGCGGTCATACCGCACTAGAATTTTCAACGGCTATGTCAGAATAATTAATGCCTCTGTTCTAATTGTTACTGTGCTCTGACATGGGTGCGGTCATACTGGACTTTAGTTGGTGGTCATACCGTATTTCGCTGAAAGTTGGGGACTGCCTCCCCAACGGTCATATTTGTTGGTGTGGGCTATAAATACGCCCCCCCCCCCAACTGCTCAAGGATAGGTTGCTAGTGTTCATTTAACATCCATAGAGCCTTGAGAGCCTTGAGCATTCACTCAACACCAAAATTCTCTTGTGCATTCTTTGTGAGGTGGTTGGGTTCATTCAAGTGCATTCATTCATCCTAGTTAATCCTATTGCACTTGAGTACCATCAAGTGAAAGTCATTGATTTGTTACTCTTGGAGTTTTGCCAAACTCCTAGACGGCCTTGGAGGTGGAGCGCGGTGATCTCTTCAAGAAGATTGTGAAGAGACCTGGTGCAAGCTTGTGAGTGGTTACGATTATTTCTATTTTTACCTTTCCGCATTTACATTTCCAGTTTATATCTTGTGATTGGATTACTTAAATAGAAGTGCAACTTGTTTAGACTAAGTTGTTAATTGACTTAATTTATTAAATTGTTGAAAAGTTTAAAAATCTCCTATTCTCCCCCCTCTAGTCGGTTATCCTTGATCCTACAAGTGGTATCAGAGCTTGGTCTCTCTATTGTTAGACTTAACCATCTAAGAGAGAAAGGATGGCTAGTGAGGGAGTGCCTATAGGAAAAGCTCCTTTATTTGATTGTTCAAATTATTCGTATTGGAAAATTAGAATGTCAATTTTCTTAAAGGCCATGAGTCTGAGCATATGGAAAATCGTAAATGAAGATTACGTTATGCCTATCAATCCAATAGACCCCACAGCAATCGAGGCACGTAATGTTCATTTAGATGCCCAAGCTATGAATGCTCTCTTCAGTGCTTTGAATGCGGATGAGTTCAATAGAGTGAGCAATTTGCAAACTGCTCATGATATTTGGACTACCCTCTCGGAAATCCATGAGGGAACATTCACGGTCAAAGAGGCCAAATTACATATGCTTCGGATCAAATATGATACATTTATAATGTTGCCACATGAGGATATAAATGAAATATATTCACGCCTCAACAACATTGTAACTGAACTCAAAAGCTTAGGTACAACTCTAACCGATGTTGATATTGTGAGAAAAATGCTTAGAGCCTTTCCGAACAAATATGAGACGTTAATGACGCTCTTTCTCAACTCTCCCGAGTTGCCAAAAATGACTCCAACCGGACTTTTAGGCAATCTCATCACAAATGAGCTATACAAGAAGGACAAGTAAGAACTCTTAGAGTCATCTTCCTCAAAGAAGAAGATTACTGCTTTCAAGGCGAAAGCGGAATCAAGTGATGATGAGGATGAAGAAGAAGAATCCGATGAGGAGTTTACTCTCCTTGTGAGGAGAATGAAGAAATTTATGAGAAAATGCCCACATCTAAGATTCAACTTCAACAAAAGCAAGAAAGGGCAATCATCAAATGACAACAAGCGCTATAGCAATATTCGTTGTTATAGATGCGATGAGAAGGGGCACATTATTTCAAATTGCCCCAACAAGAAGGACAACAAAGGTAAATCATCAAAGAAAAAAGTATTCAATGGCAAGAAGAAACTCTTCAAGAAGCTTCACAAAGATGGCAAGAATTAAACCTATATCGGAGAATGGGACTCCGATGATGAATATTCGGATTCCGACTCCAATTCAAGTCATGAAGAGTCTTCCAAGAAAAGAGGACTTGTTGACGTTGCCATTAAGGAAGCTCCATCACTCTTCGGATCTCTTACATGCTTAATGGCTAGAGGAGACAAGGTAACAACCATTGATAGTAATGAACCTTCATATGATGAATTAATGGATATGCTTGAAGAATTAAATGAATTTATAGGAAAAGAGAAATCAAAATTTAAGATCTTGAAAAATGAGTATATCTCTCTAAAACACTCTTATGGGGAGTTAAAGGAAGCTCATGATTCTCTTCTCTTAAAAGACGTTGAAAAATCTCATTCACATGTTGGAATTACTTGCAATTTAATAAATGAAAAGCCTAGAGTAGAAATTGCTTCAAATACTATATCCATGTCTAGCATTTCTACATCATGTGATGATTTATTATCCATGCCATGTTGCTCAAACGATGATTCAATTACAAATTTGGCTAACACTTGTGATCCTTTACTCATTGTTGAAAATATTGATTTAAAAGAACAAGTAACTAAGCTAAGCAAGAGCTTAGAAAGATGCTTCAAGGGAAAGTCAATTCTTGATAAGCTATTGAATGATCAAAAGTGCTTATTCAATAAGGAAGGACTTGGGTATGTTCTCAAGAAAGGTAAGAAGCAAATTTACAAGTCCGCAAGGTTTGTAAAAGAAAATAGAATATATTACAACAAATGTCAAAATGTAGAACATGTGTCAAATGCTTATACAATTGCTTCTACTAAGTCTTATGGCATTTATGATTCTTGCTACATGCTTAAGAAATCTAAAGATGGTAAAATATTTGCTAGATTTGTAGGCACTTCAATTTTGAGCGCTAAAAAGAATACTATTTGGTTGCCTAAAACTTTGGTAACTAACCTCTAATGACCCAAACAAATTTGGGTACCTAAAAGAACTTGATTCTTATTTTGTAGGTGAACTACAAGACCGGTGGAAAACATTAGGTGTTTGATAGTGTATGCACTCAACATATGATCGGAGATAGAAAAATGTTTACCACATTCAAAAATAGAAAAGGAAGTGACAAGATCACATTTGATGATAATAGCAAAGGAAAGGTAATTGGATTGGGTAAAATCGCTACTCAAATGACCTTTCCATTTCAAATGTATCTTTAGTAGAATCTCTAAACTTCAATTTATTATCCGTAGCTCAAATATGTGATCTTGGACTAATTTGCTCTTTTTCAAGTGAAGGTGTTACAATCTCAA
Organism: Ampelocalamus luodianensis; assembly: GCA_036346255.1. NCBI lineage: Eukaryota > Viridiplantae > Streptophyta > Magnoliopsida > Poales > Poaceae > Ampelocalamus > Ampelocalamus luodianensis. The sequence goes on along the minus strand of CM070634.1, from coordinate 30,020,564 downwards.
ATGCAAAAGATAGCTCTTTGGTTTTCAAAGGTTTTATATTTGAAAATCTTTATTTGGTTGACTTTAGTTCAAATGAATCTTGTTTAAAAACTTGTTTAATGGCAAAAACCTTTTTGGGTTGGCTTTGGTATAGAAGGATATCTCATGTTGGAATGATTCAACTCAAAAAGCTTTTTAAACATGATTTAGTTGTTGGCTTGAAAAACGTGAAGTTTGAAAAAAATCGACTTTGTAGTGCATGTTAAGCCGGAAAGCAAGTCGCTAATTCTCATCCTTCCAAAAGTATCATGTCAACTTCTAGACCACTGGAACTCTTACATATGATTACTCTACATATACATGGGTATTCTTCCTAGATGACAAAAGTGAAACCTCCGGAATTTTTAAAAGTTTTGCAAAACGGGCTCAAAATGAATTTGATTTCAAAATTAAGAAAATCTGTAGCGACAATGGTTCCGAGTTCAAGAATACTAAAGTTGAAGACTTTTGTAATAACTTAGAATAAAGCACGAACTTTCCACAACCTACACTCCGGAGCAAAATAGAGTTATAGAAAGGAAAATCGTACATTAATTGAAATGACTAGGACAATGCTTGATGAATACAATACTTCCGATAGTTTTTGGGCGAAAGCTATAAACACCGCTTGTCATGCCATAAATCGGCTTTATTTGCAACGTCTTTTAAAAAATACTTCCTATGAACTTCTTGTAGGAAGAAAACCGAATATCTCTTATTTTCGAGTCTTTGGTTGCAAGTGTTATATTTTGAAGAAGGGTGTTCGTTTTTCAAAATTTGATAGTCGATGTGATGTTGGTTTCTTATTCGGATATTCTTCAAATAGCAAGGCTTATTGTGTCTTTAACAAAAACTCCGGTTTAGTTGAAGAAAGGCATGATGTGCAATTTAATGAAACTAATGGTTCTCAAGAAGAGCATGAGAATTTAGATGATGTAGGTAATGAGGCCTTAAGAAAAGCAATGGAATATATGCAAATAGGCGACATCAAGCCCAAATACAATCCATTATCTTCCAGTCAAGTTGAACCCCCTACTTCTTCCACAAGTCAAGCACAAATTAATGAAGAGAATAACAAGAAAAATGATCAACCATCCAACCTACCACCAAGAATTCACAATGCAATTGAAAAGGATCATCCAATACACCAAATATTAGATGATGTAAGTAAGGGTATCCAAACTCGCTCTCGTGTTGCTTCCTTTTGTGAACATTACTCTTTTGTCTCTTCTATTGAGCCAAAGTATGTAGAAGAAGAACTTGAAGATCCGGATTGGGTAAATGCTATTCATGAAGAACTCAATAACTTTACCCAAAATGAAGTTTGGACATTGGTGGATCGACCCAAAGAACACAACGCCATTGGTACTAAATGGGTCTTTAGAAACAAACAAGATGAGAGCGGTATGGTTGTAAGAAACAAAGCGATATTGGTCGCTCAAGGTTATTCTCAAGTCGAATGTTTGGATTTGGTGAAACCTTTGCTCCCGTAGCTAGGCTTGAATCAATTCGGATATTACTTGCTTTTGCATCATGTTTTGATATTACATTATTTCAAATGGATGTTAAAAGTGTATTTCTTAAATAGAAAAATATCTGAACTTGTCATTGTTGAACAACCCCCGATTTTGAAGATCCTAAAAATTCAAATCATGTCTATCAACCCTCCAAGGCACTCTATGATCTTAAACAAGCACCTAGAGCATGGTATGAACGCCTTAAAGATTTTCTAGCCTCAAAAGGATTCAAAATCGGGAAAATTGATTCAACTTTATTTACTAAAGTTTTAAACGATGATTTCTTTGTTTGTCAAATTTATGTTGATGATATCATTTTTGGGTCTACTAATCAAAATCTTTGCGAAGAATTTGTTGATATGATGTCTAGGTAATTTGAAATATCCATGATTGGAGAATCAAGCTATTTTCTTGGACTTCAAATCAAGCAACTCAAATATAGAACCTTCGTGAGCCAAGCCAAGTATGCAAAAGATTTGATCAAGAAGTTTGGCATGAAGGATGCTAAGCCCATCAAGACTCCCATGGCAACCAACGGTCATCTTGACTTAAATAAGAGAGGTAAATCGGTAGATTTAAAGCTTTATAGGTCTATGATTGGTAGATTGCTTTATCTTATCGCATCTAGACCCGATATCATGTTTGTATTTGCATGTGTGCACGTTTTCAAGCAACTCCAAAAGAGTGTCATTTAATGGCTGTTAAGATAATACTAAGATATTTAAAGCATTCCTCTAGCATTGGTCTATGGTATCACAAATGTGCTAAATTTAATTTAATTGGATATTCGGATTCCGATTATGCGGGTTGTAAAGTGAATAGAAAAAACACCTTGGGTAGTTGTCAATTCTTAGGGAGATCTTTAGTTTCATGGTCCTCCAAGAAACAAAACTCTGTAGTTTTATCCACCGCCGAAGCTGAATATGTTTCCGCGGGAAGTTATTGTGCGCAATTGCTATGGATGAGGCAAATCTTAATGGATTATGGAATTAAATTTGATAAAATGCCTCTTTTGTGTGACAATGATAGTGCCGTGAAAATTGCTAATAACTCTGTTCAACACTCAGGAACCAAACATATAGATATACGCTACCATTTCTTGAGAGATCATGTGAGCAGGGAGATATTGAAATTAGCCACATAAGAACCGAAGATCAATTAGCGGATATTTTCACCAAACCATTAAATGAAGGCCGTTTCTACAAATTGAGAAATGAATTAAATGTCATAGATTATTCAAATGTTGGTTGAACTCTTGCCTCATGTATTGTGCTTCATTTGATGTTATTTGACTATTTTATGAAAATTTGTTAGAAAATGTTATTAAAGATAACTATGATCATAAAAACTATGTTCTTATATAAACATTAGTCTATTATATGCATAATGATTCTTAATGACATTTATTTGAGTGCAAAACTATGGATCATTTGCAATTATTCTAAATTCCTTGAACCTATAGGATAATCGGAACAACCGATGTTATACGCGCGGTACGACCGTAGTGCGGTACAACCGGCTTTATAACTACGGTACTACCGCTTGTGCGGTAATACCAATGGCTTGTTCACAGTTCATCTGTGTCCGTTTTTTAGAAGAAAGTAACCTCCTTCAGTTACTGTTCACTCGAGCACTTAACCTTCTCGCATCGGTTCAACCGCATCACTTTTTCTCTCTCTCTCCCTCTCTCTCCAAACCCGAAGAACCTCCAAACCGCTTTCTCAAACTCTCTCAAATCTTCAGCGTTTCCTCGTTCTCCAGTTGGTTCTTGCATCTTTAGGGTTCACCTCCTTCATTTCTTAAGGTACAACCTCTTTTGATTCGTGTTTTACCGTCTTTTGGAGCCCTATGAGTCAAAATAGGGTAAATGAAAATGTAGTTGATTTCTAGAGTTTTAATTGGGCAAAAGTTCAAAATTGATGTCTAATGATGTTTGCGCATCTAATCTATGGATTCACTACATGAAAAACCATCAAAAATTAAATATAAAGATTACTCTAGAACTCGGCCAGGAAGATCGGAACGACATGTTCTTGAGCGCGGAACGACCGCTTTGCGGTAGTACTGGCCATAGAACGGCGGAACGACCGATTCTCTTGACAGAAAACAGAATGTTCAACTCTTTTTCACTAAATTCTATTCTGATTAATTCTTTGAACTCCTTGTAACTTCTCCTATTCTTGTAAAGATGCCTAGGACAAGAATTGCGACTCGAAAGTCGTATGGACCACCTAGAGGAGGGCAATCATCATCTCAACCTCCAAGACCTCGATCTCCTGCTGCTCCAAGCACAAAATTTGTTCGTCCAAAGATCATGCATGGCAAGGACAAAAGAAAAAGACTGGCAGAAGAAGACTCTGATTTTGAAACCGAAGAAAGCTTACCACCGGTGAGGCGCATTCTCGAGACCAAATCGAGTCGAATCGAAGCTTAGTCAGATGATTTGGGAGAGCCTCCAGCGCCTCCAACTGATTTGAGACTCCTTACAGCGGATGAGTATGCCATCAAGCGGCATGTAAATTAATATCTTTTCAAATCAAACTCAGATAATCTAACGTTCCATACTATCTTTCAAGAACAAGTTTATGAACAGATTTATGGACACCACAAGATATTTGCAGACCACAAATGGATTAAGTGGGCTCACATAAACACCTTAGATAAATACAGTGGTGTTTACCAGCTCTTTCATCGAGTGGGTCTTCATGATCTTGTAGCACTGAGGCAAAGTTATGATGATGAGCTTATCAGGCAATTTTATGCCACAGTGCATGTCTCTCCAGACTTGACATTATTTAGATGGATATCAATTACTAGAAATTTGGAGAGCACTAAAGAAGAATTTGAGCGAATTTTAAAGATTTAGTCCAGCTCTTATGAGAAGATCTTTGATAGCCCTACTTTACTGGCTCCAACTTGGGCTGACTATTATGATTCCTCTGTCAGGTGTAAGCTAGGAACAATTACTAGACTTAAGCCCCTACCAAGCTTGGTTAACAAAATCATTAATTATACCTTTTACCCCAAGAGTGGAAATTTTGATGCAATCAAGGGACATGCTTGGAACATTATTGATCATATTATGCAGGGAGTAAAAATGTGATGTTGTGGATGTGATTCTCCAGGGTATAGTTTCTTTCAAGAATGATAGGGTTAAGAGGATTTACTATGCTCCATACATCATGGCATTGATTATGAAGAAGATTGAGTATCGTGGTGGATTAGGGTCAATTCATAAGTCCTACAAGCCTCGAGATGGTATACCTCCCAGTCATAGTGGGATTGAGGTTGATGTTGATGAGGCTCCTGCTGTTGCTACTGCTCCTCCAGAAGGTACTCTTGCACAGATTCTTCAAAATCAACAGCTGATTGTTAACACCTTGCAAGAAATAAAGACAGAGCAAACTGAATTTCAAGCTGAGACTCGCAATAGGCTACGTGAGATGGAGTCAGTTCAAAATGATTACTTTGATGAGACTCATAACCGGATATCTGCTATGATGGAGGGTCTTAATGACTTAGAGGTGATTTTGAGGATTCCTCAGCGATTCTCTCGTCATCCTCCTCCACCTCCCAGGGTCACTTCTTCCTCAGCTATTCCTCCTATGGCCCCAGCTATAGTGATAGAGTCTCCAGCTACAGTTTCTGATGCTCCAATTTCGGACCCCGCTCCGGTCTCAGCTCCTCCAGCACCAGCTACAGAGTCAAAGCCTCAGGATACTCTTTCAACGCCTGTTCAGGACATGCCTTCGCAGGACCTTGTTCCTCCTCCTCATGACCCAGCCATCTGAGCTGTTTTTAGTACTTTGATGCCAAAGGGGGAGAAGTGGAAAGCAAGCTTCAGGGGTTTTAGGGGGAGCTGCTATTATTATTAGGGAGCTGCTATTAGTACTTTGTGTTTTGTAATGGGTTTTATGTGCTTGTAATTGTCTAAATTCATGTTACTTGAACCTGTTGGATGATGTTTATCCTAAATGCAATCCTTATTATGGTCTTATCTCAATATTGCATTTTCCTCAAGTTCAAACTTGCTAAAGAAGCTCCGCCAAAAAAAAAAAAAATTCTCAAAACCTTTGTATGTGTTTAGGGGGACTTTTCTCCTTTTTAGTCTTAACAAGAAATAATTCTCCAAACTCCTAAAGCTCTGTTGCAAGAATTATTTTATATTGTTAAGTCATCAAAAGAATATACACTTATTGTATATTCACAGTAACCTTTCTCATATAATAGTTGTGTTGTCATCAATTACCAAAAAGGGAGAGATTGAAAGCGTCTAGGGCCTTAAAAATTAGTTTTGGTAATTAATGTTAATATGTGAATATAGGACTAATGTATTTATTGAGTATTTACAAGGTTTAATTCCATTGGGGAATTTGATGACGTCAAGATGCAAGCTAAAGAACATTGTGAAGATCTTCATGACTTGAAGACAAGGTACAAGTAGTCTAGGAATCTTTCATATTTTACCGATCTTAAGAGAATTGGTTGGGAAGACCGGGTTATAGGTTAAATACCGTACTATTAAGGCCCTCTTTATTTAGGCTTTTTGTCTAGCTTAAAAGCAAAAAAACTCAAGCCTAAACAAAGGGGTGGCTTTTTTGTCAGACTTATAAAAAGCTTAAGCCAATTTAAGCCAAAAAGCCATAAGCCATGGGAAGGTGCTTTTTTTGGCTTTTGTGGAATAGAATATCTCTTTGCCACCGAACTTCGTTAAAATTACCCTCAAAATGCCATTGTTATATAATTGCAATCCGTTTCATTTTTCCAATCGATTCCAATCTTCCCCAACCCGACGCTCCTGCTCTCGCTCCCCGACCCGACGCCGCCGGCTCCCATTCCCCTCCCAACGGCGCCACCAGCAAGGATTTGCATCCGGCGAAAAAGGTTATACAGAATTGACAAGTAGTTTTCTTCGTCGGTTTTCGCCCATTTTTCCTCGATACAAATAAGGGATACATATGAATGGGAGTCATTCATGATATTCTGCTCGTCAAATATGCCAATTGAATGGGAGCGAATACCATGATCGCAATTTTTTCACCATCTCCCCTAGCGTTCCCATCAAGTATTTACTTGTAGTGTGGCACAACTTAGGATCTCTTCCACCAACAGCAGCAGCACGAAGCAGAATCAGCTCCAATACAAAGCAGAACAAGGTCCTTTAAACCCTTAAGGGTATTTCAGACCTTTCATTCTTCACACACAACTCAATAAGCCAACATCCTACAAAAAGCCGGATTACCAAACAACAAAATTTGGCTTAAAAGCTTAGAGGCTTATAAGCTGATTAAGCTAAAAAGCTGACTTTAAGCTATAAACCAAAAAGTCTAAGCCTAAACAAAGAGAGCCTAAGAGGGATCATGACTAATAGCTTGATAGCATATTCTTGTATCATATTGATCAAATTAGGATCATGCATGCATCTGTTTTTAAAGTCGAATTTAAATTTGAATGCTTTAAGTGCTTTAGTCAGAAATCGGTTTAACCAGAGTGTTACCAGTGGTTGTACCGATTTAAGTGGTATAACCACACTTTACTTGGCAGTACTACCGAAGTTTGACTGATTCAGCCAACTAAGCGCTAATGCGGTATGACCAGCTCTTTGAGCGGTACTACCGCATTGCGGTCATTCTGATTTCTAGTTGGCGGTTGATTAAAACCAGAACCGATGCATTTTGGCTCAGAGCTCTCCCTGAAAATTGGACGTACCTGTAACACCTTGGCTATTCGGAAGCCAAGATGCCACCTATTTACTCTAACATTCAACACACTGCGGAAGGATATGAATAAAGATAAACATCTAATGGCAATATTAAATCAACAAAATGTGGTGAAGGTATCCTTCCTTCACCATTTAACTTATTTTGTTTAATGTTCATCAATAATGAAGGTTCACAAGTAACAATGATTGAACTGTATCACGGAGAAGGTATCCTTCCTTCTCCATTTAGAGTTATTTATTACAATTAATCAATAATGAAAGAACGGTAGAGACTAAATCATAAAGTTGAACTGGAATGTGGTGAAACGTATAATGAGTGCGTGTCTACTCCTCCCATCGCCAAAGATCAATGATCACCTAAAATAAACAACAAACAACAAGAATGAGTCCGGACTCAAGCAAGTACAAAGAAATAATTAAACATACCACAAATACGAATGAATACTCATTATTAAAGAAAGTGAAACATATGCGTATGAGTATAAATGGAATAATGGAATGTATGGATTTAATGGAAGGAATAGATCGCACACAATGCTTATATGGAGATAGCTAGTGACACACCCATCGGTGTTCACTTAAGCTCGATTTATCGAAATACGGGATCCAAAATACCGTATGAAGAACGTTTCATACGGTGTCCAAAACGCCCACATTGGAATGGTGGGACTTCACATGCCCATGCCGGAATTGATGGGACTTTAGACTCCACTCCCGTGGAGCTCCACTCCGTGGATGAACAAGAACATGGATGCATTAATGAATGTAAGTATTATGACTAACATCATCGCACACATATGAAAGAACATACGCAAGGAACATAATCATTGGAACCTCTTGTATTCTTTAATCTCCACTCCGTGGACGGAACATGAATATTGAAGCTTCTCTCATATCAAACAAAACACAATACTAATCATCGAGCATCCAAGATTTACAAATCACACAAAAGTCAATGTACTTGCCTTCCGTGATGCGACGCATTAGAGTCAACGGCGGTGCTCCTAAACCCAAGCCTCTCGCCTACACAAGATACTTGAAATAAGAACAACATATAACGTGGCGCTTTCAATAACGTTCTACAACGCCTTCCCGACGACCCACAATATCTAGCTTGTTCTAATCTAAAAACAGACACATCAACAATGAACTAGTTCGGACAAAGAATGCGAAAACACTCATAACTAATAACCTAGGGCCCAAACGAAAGTGAGCCTGGATCCTACATAAATTTAACAAACATATCTACAACATTCCAGTTGACGAGATAACCCAAATCGCCAAATTAATTTGCTAATGACTAAATGAAATGTAGAATAGAATCATGCGAACAACTAAGACATCGAATTAAAACGACCATAACTTTTAGTCTACAACTCCGAATTGGGCGTTCTTTATCAATCTGAAAAGGTTATGAAATTATCTACAATAACCTAGTTGAGAGTAAACCCGATTCGTCCATTAACATACACATATTTTAGAAGACAACTTAAAAGGTAATTCTCGTCGAAATGCGACAAAGTAAACTAAAACGATCATAACTTTTGATTCGTGACGTCGAATCAAGTGTTCTTAGCGCCACCGAAGCTAAGAACAATACCTACATAACTCTAGGACATGGACAACTCAAATTCGCCTCTAAGATCACGAAACAGAGCACGCAACATACCGGATGTAACCAAACTAATGTAGAAACAATTCGATCCAATCAATCTATTCGACTTCGCATATAATAAGAACATAGCAATAAGAACGCTCTTTGTTACCCTTGAAGACTCGTATGAGACCGCTGAATCCTTATGAGGTTCTCCTCCCCCACTTCCCCTTTTCTTCTTCCTTAGCGGACAAAGAAACTCGTGGCTCTCCTTCTTCCTTGCTTGACCAACGCTGGACAAACACCAATGGGGAGGAGGAGGTGGAGAAGATGGGAGGAGAGGAGGGTGGCGCATGGGAAATGAGAGTGGCGGCTCTAGGGGAGGAGGCACAAGGAGGAGGAGTTCTAGGGTTTTCACCGCACCCACATGGGCCTCCAAGGTTAAAGGCCCGAGACCCAAGTTCGAACGTTTCTTTCTGCAAATAATACCTCAGAGGTCATAACTTTCTCTCCAAAACTCGGAATGGAGTGATTCTTGTCTTCAAATTTAGCTAACTTATAGTACTTCAACTTCCTAGTTGTGGAGTTGTTCTCAAAATTCAGTCTTCATTATGAAATTTGTCTTGAAAGTTGACTCGATTGCGACCTTGATTCTCTCATATACCGCCTTGCGGGCCCCATATCTCAAACCTCGTAACTCCAAATTAGGTCAATGAGGACTCTAAATTGTATTATGAGAAACGATCTACAACTTTGTAGTTATAAGGTTTTCCAATCGAAGCCGTTCTAGTCGCGAAAATCACGCTGCAAGATGATTACCGATTCTGTCCCGTTTCTTTGCGAGGTAAATAAGGAATCTCTCAATCTCCTTATTTTCTCTGTAACTAAACGGGATATTATAGTACCGCATTTGAAAAAACGGTCGTACTGATATGCGGTTGTACTAATGTTTCTAAGGTGGTATTGATTTTTACAGAGAGCATGTCTTTCAGCGCTTTTGGAAACCCTTAGATCAGTCGTACCGCTCCTCCATGCGGTATGACCGGACGATGCGGTCGTTCCGTTCTTTGGTTGGCGGTCATACCGCACTGGAATTTTCAACGGCTATGTCAGAGTAATTAATGCCTCTGTTCTAACCGTTACTGTGTTCTAACATGGGTGCGGTCGTACCGGACTTTAGTTGGCGGTCATACCACATTTCGCTGAAAGTTGGGGACTGCCTCCCCAACGGTCATATTTGTTGGTGTGGGCTATAAATACCCCCAACTGCTCAAGTATAGGTTGCTAGCGTTCATTTAACATCCATAGAGCCTTGAGAGCCATGAGCATTCACTCAACACCAAAATTCTCTTGTGCATTCTTTGTGAGGTGGTTGAGTTCATTCAAGTGCATCCATTCATCCTAGTTGATCCTATTGCACTTGAGTGCCATCAAGCGAAGGTCATTGATTTGTTACTCTTGGAGTTTTGCCAAACTCCTAGACGGCCTTGGCAGTGGAGCACGGTGATCTCTTCAAGAAGATTGTGAATAGACCTGGTACAAGCTTGTGAGTGGTTCGGTGTTCACCATCTCCGGACAGGAGAAAGAACAACCATAGTGATCGAGGGAAAGCTTAATTCATGGAGCCGACTTGAGTTGTTAAGCTTCCTCAACGTGGACTAGTGAAGACCGACAAGTCTTTGATACCACAAGAAAAGCATCATTGTCTCATTACGGTTATTTCTATTCTTTACCTTTCCGCATTTACATTTCTAGCTTATATCTTGTGATTGGATTACTTAGATAGAAGTGCAACTTGTTTAGACTAAATTGTTAATTGACTTAATTTATGAAATTGTTGAAAAGTTTAAAAACCTCCTATTCACCCCCCCCCCCCCTCTAGTTGGTTATCCTTGATCCTACACAAGTACAATGACTTTTGTATGATTTGTGAATACTGGTTGCTTGATGTTAGTATTGTGTTTTTATTTGATACGTGATGAGCTTCAATGTTTATGTTCCTTTCATATGTGAAATTCATGTGTTTGGAGATGATGTTAGCTATTATTCATAAGTTCATTTATGCATCTATTTTCATGTTCCGTCCACGGGAGTGGAGTTTAAAGTCTCATCAATTCCAGTATGGGCATGTGAGACCCACCATTCCAATGTAAGCAGTTTTGGACACCCGTATGAAACATTCTTCATATGGGATTTGGATCCCCATATTTTGTTAAATACGGGCTTAAGTGAACACCGACAGGTGTGTCACTAGCTATACTGGTATAAGTAGGAGTGCAGTCTATTCATTTCATTCAATCCATTCATTTAGATTTTCATTCGGTGTTATGTTCAAATTCTTTAAAGATGTTGTCTTGCTCATATTTGTTGTATGTTCAATTATTCACTGTACTTGCTGAGTCTCAGACTCATTTTTGCTCTGTTTGTTTATTTTAGGTGAACGATGATGATGGCTCTATTGGGAGGGAATAGACATGCACTAATCATTCACTTCACCATATTCCAGTTTCAATAATAGAACTTGGTTATGTCTTTCATTCATTAAGATATGAACTGTAATGAATAAAGTTAGAAGTGGTTGATATCTTTCTCTATGTTTTGATTGATTAAATACGGCTTGTGATCATTGATCACCCCTTCGACACTTATATATTCTTGCCAATGTTCTATTTAATTTTGATCTCTTATCGTCATTAGTTGAGTTAATGTTTAATTTCTTCCGCATTATGGTTGTTTGTTAGATTATTTAGGTAACATCTTGGCTTCCGAATAACCAGCGTGTTACAACCTTAATCTTTCTCATGATTGTAATCAACACATTCAATATAGCCATACAGGAGTAGGGTTGTCATTTTCCCCGGAGAAAGCCCGAACCTGTATAAAATTTATGTGTCATTCTCTGCATGGTTTTAGTCTAGGGGACCCCCGAATCAAACAATCATATGTAAGATCGGTATTAGATCACCGGCAGTTGGCATCGACTGTGGGTATCTTCTGGTGATTCCTTGTCAACCATTTCTCTTTTTCTGATGCTTCCATGGCAGGAGAGTGGAACGAGGAGAACTGGTTCGATCTGGCTGACTATGCAAAACTTGACATGGATGTCTGCTACGACTACAAGCAAAGTATTCTTTCATCCGATGGTAATACCGCCTCCAGATATCTTTCATCAGATCCAGGAGACCATACCACGGAGGGCATTGAGAATGGATCCTTATCCTCCATAACAGTACATCCAAATGAGGGACTTGTTTAATTGCTCTTTGAAAAAGAAGCAAGATGATGATCATAAATGAAAAACCCAAATACGTCGATATTGATTATTTGGTATTGAGTACTTACATCGATCACCGATCGAGCGTAGACTGAGTACACTATCTCCGGGTCTTCAAACTTCTGGAGTGACTCGACCTTGTCCCACCATACTTGTTTTAGACCCTCATCATTGAAAACAAGCCCTCGGATTGGTATATCCTTGGGATGTGGAGCTCGGTCACGTGTTCTTCATGTTGAAGTCCTAACTACTAGCACACCAAAAAAAATTTGGAAAAAAAAAAAGAGATCGTACTCTTCTTCACTCTTCTTCGTCTTCATCAAATGAAGAGAAACTTGTACCTTGCAGGTCAAAGGGTGCAGCTTCTGTAGCTTCTCCATCACGGTGGCCCTAGTGTGGGAGCCTTCTACCGCCGCCTGATTGACCACCATCGGTGATCGTAGAGTCCATTTCCTTGTGTGGACATTAACGTCCCCAATAGTCAACTCGATCATCGGAGTTGTCGAATCCTCCATCGTCTTCGCCTCCATCTCCACGACCACTGGTGGAATGACCACCATGGTAGAGACGGCTGGCTCGACAGTGGCAACCTCATGTCACCATAGGAGAAGTGGTCGAACCATTGACCACCTCTACCCATGCTTTTGCCTCCTCGACCATTGGGGAAACCAACACCCCAACGGTCGTAGCTATAACATCCTAAATTTGGAGTCTTTATGAAGCCTTTAAAAATAAAAATAAAAATAATCATATAAATTTTATTGTTTGAGTTCAAGCTTAATTTGAATTTTGAGAAATCAAAAATATTTAATGTGAATAATCAAAATCTAATGTTAATTAAATTATCCCTCCCTGTTTCTCTCTTTCTTTCTCTACAATGTAGGTCCAACATGTCAGTTCTTTCTCTCTCTACTCTCTCTCCCCCAGCCCGACCCCATTGTCACAGTCTCTCTCACTTACAAATGGACCCACTTATCAGTGTCTTTTCTTTTTCTTTTCCTTTTTCTTTTCTTTTTCAAATGAAAGAATATTCTAGAGAATATTCTTTTCTCTCTTTCCTTCTCTAGTAAATCTTCAAGGTTCCTAAATTTCTCTAAAATTGATCTCTTTCTCTTAGAGTTGGTTTTGCTGTTTTCGAATTTTCTTTTGTATTTATTTATTGTTTTATTTGTTGTTCTCTCTCTCATTTAGATGATCTGTTTCAAAGAGCAAGAACAAGTTTTGAAGATCCAAGTGTGGTAACTGAGTAAAACCAAAACAAATCATAATCCATTGATCATATTGAACCTATATTTTTAAAAGTATCTTATTTTGTATTAAATTACATGCTATCTTTATACCAACTGCTTTATCAAATAGTTAATCACATATTTGTCATTATGTCTCTATTGATTATTTGAGTACCAAGAATCATTTGTGAATGAGATGAATGAGGAGTTCACTTAGTGAATATGATGTTCGCTTGGTAGATGAGTTGTTCATTTGGTGGTTTGGTCGTCAAGTGAATGGGGTGTCCAATGGTTGTTTCAAAGAAATTATTTAATCTATTTACTTATTGTCTTTTAAATTACGATTTATAATCTATTTACTGTATTTACTGTCAATACTCGCTTTCTTCAAAAGAACCATATAACTATTCTTTTATTCAAACCTTACATGAATATTAATTGCATATTGTTCCTTACGACTTACTGAGTACTTTATGTACTCGTGGCTTTAAACTTTTCTTATTAATTGAAGAAAGTCAAGCTACCCAAGATTGCTACGAAGAGTTCTTTGAAAGCTTTGTGAATTAGGATTCGTTATCCACTTGATTGTCGGTAAGCATGTTGATTGACCTTTCCAAATTTTTGTTCCACTGCAAGAGTTTATTTGCGTCTTAAACCCTACATGGCAAGTTAAATAAACGTTGACCATGATCCAGTTATTATTTTTGCTATCTTTTAATTAAATCGATAAATAGATAGTATTATATTGATGTTTCACTGTGTGAGCTAGCTATTGATTTAAGACTAATTCAAAATACACAGAGAGTTTTAGATGTGTAAATTCGGATCCCGATAGTAATTTCCACGATGACGGGTTTCTCTTTAGAAACCTAAGAGTTAGAAAATCAAGTCGTAAAATGAAGAACTAAGTACTATTACTTAATTTCGAATTTTATGTACCTTGGTTTCCTGGATACAATCCTAAAACCAGAAGACATTTTGCCTAAAGCAAGCTTGGTCTTCTTCTCCTCCTCCTCTTCGACGGATCTCGTCAGCTTTGAGATGTCAGCCTCTAAATGGCTTTCAACCTCGCTGGTCGAGATGGCCAAGGGCTGCACAACCTCGGCTAGTCAGGCTTCTTGAGCTTGTGGGAGAGTATCCTTCACAATCTCCTCTTCATTGTGATCAGAGTTGACTTCGACCTTTTGGAGGCTTGAACTTCTTATGACCACATGCTCTACTGGAGCGACAGTAGCCTTCACAGAACAAGTAAAACTCTTCCAATTCTCTTTTTCTATTTGCTTAACAAAAGTAGGTGAAGACAAAACTGAGAATGTTCTAGTGTCGTAATAAAAATGTACCTTCAGCTGAATCTTCTTGTCTACCTTGAGGTCAACGATGAAGACAAGGGTGTTGTATTCTTCACTCTTCTTCATCGCAGATTCAGTTGTAAGGGGGTACTTTAGGATTTGGTACTGGTCAAGCTTGTTCCTGCCAGGTGTACTGATTCTTGGGTACTTCGGGTCTCTCGCAGATTTCAGCATATAGTCCGTAACACCCCCGATCCAACACTGAGCCCGGAATACCACTAAACTACACTATCAATTTCAACATCAATTAACATATAATTACAGCAAGCATATGAACGATAAAACCCATCCACGGATCACAATTACACAAGCATAATGATATGACAGTCATAGATAATTTAGTCATAGGAACATAACGAAGTAATAAACCAAGATTAACGCAAACTAATTGATTAAATCTACTGAATGAATAATCAACTCTAACTTATTATCTAAGGTTATTCAATACCATCATATCCTATATATAAATCATCATGCTATAATAAAACTTTCTCATGTCCAATGAATCAAATAATTAGGTGTATATCGTGATTCCAAATGCACTAGCCTTTTCTGAGTAAAACGTCTTTAACGATCACCTCAAAACAACAATAGAGCAAGAATGAGTCCAAAGCTCGGCAAATACATAATAAAATCATAAACAACAGTTTATCAACCATAATCATTGTTATCATTACCATCTATCTATTTAATATCATTTTCATACTCAAATAAACAAGTTATATTCCATATAGGTAAATTTGTACAATTTAACAATTTACTCATATATGCGTATACACCATCATGCTAATGCACATATGCATCTCATCAGCTAATACCGGTATAGCAGAGTGTTCACTCATCAATAACGCACTCTATCATTCACTCCCGTGAAATCCCCACTGAAGTAGGATTTTATCTAGAGTACTCCAAACTAGTCATGTATCTTTCTCACCGAGCTCACCGTAATAGTTACATGATTTTCTCACTGACCTGACTCGTGCAACTCCTATTATGATGAATGTAAATGATGCAATATCTTTAATTATTTATCAACATAATTCATCTCAATAACTCAATATCTCATTCTCATTAACTCAATACCATATTCTCATTCACTCAATGTCATCAATATCATGTATAAGAATAAACTTAACAAAAGCATTATAAATAGCATGATAAGTAATATCAATGACAATAATGAATAAACCGTTGTTTATCACTCTACCATGTACTTGCTTCTTAGCCATTCGAAGCTAGATGACAAAATTATGACACAACGCATGAGGCCACAGTCCCTGAACAAACAAGTAATAACACATTGAAAAACATCATCAAAATCGCATCATCACAGCACCAACCCGTCATACTAATCAACCTTGCATGCTTACGCCAAACTGACCAAATTAACCTAAATCTATCGGACGCGCTGCCCATTGTTTCAGTAGTAAAACAGCCATATCTTACTCATTTTCACTCTAAATCCATCTATCCAAAAATTTCTGGAATCCTCATGAAACCACCTATATTTTTTTTAGTTATAACAAAACTCTAGTTCTGCCATTTTCTATCATGTTTCTTTACCCGAAGATCGTTTCAGATTCTATCAGAACAGTTTGATTCCCAATTTTATATCTTTAATTTTACAACTTGAACATATATAAATCATAGCAGTTATGAAAACTACACAAGATTTTCTACATTATTCAAGTTGACATTAATATTTAATTATACCAATTTCTACACGAAATCGACCCAACTACACAAAGTTTACCAACTACATCCAGAATATGAAGAGAATCCTTCCGGATGTCATATCATTTTACTCGCTACTCCGATTTTAACGATCCAAACCTTCTTAGAAAGCTAACATGATAATTTACATTTTCTCTAATTACACCGAACTTATAACTCAAAGTCTAAATATCACTAATCGTCCTCGTAACGTTCTGCCCTAAACTTGATAAATCTGGACAGAACAGAAACCCATCTTCCTATTGCCCAGACGATCTACCAAAAAAAACGACTAAATTTAGGGGTATTTAGAGGTTTTCAGATCGTTACCCTCGAAGAACACGGAGCCGATCATGAAATCATGTGAAATTCTTCTCCTCCTCCCTTCGTTTCTTCCCTTCTTTCTTCCTCTTTCTGGCTGACAGCAGGGGAGAAGATGGTGCTACAATAGCAACAACACTACAATAATCGTGGCGTTATAAAGATATCTGCGTACTCTGATGCACCTTCTAGGTCAGTAGCTCCATTCTTAAACGACCTTCCCACTGTGGGCCGAAAGCCCACGGCTCAGGTTCTCAACTTAAGTAAAACACCCTTCTAAACCTCTAATTTTTCTCTAATCCAATTATCCTCTCTTAAAGCGAAACGGGAGATTACATAGCTAGCAATATAGAACAAAACAGAAAGTATTTGTACGATCTTCAAATTCATGTTGCTAACAGGGTTCTAGTTTAAAACAGTGAATAGAAAGATATCCAAAGTCAAGTGCTGTAATAAAAAATTACACGACATATCAAAAGCATGAGGCTGAGGCAGTAACGAAAGACCAAAAGAAATTGCATAACTTTAGGCGCCATTGAAGCTTCTCTACAGTCTAATAACTGCATGGACTGGGGGAAAGGCAAAAGATATTTAGAAAATAACACATGACCAGAATAAAACAGTAACGACTCAAGGGAAAAGGGGATAAAACACTATATTACTATGTGTACATAGCATTGGTCTCGAACTAGTGCATCTTTTCAACTAGACTACTATTGCAGCAAACTATTCAGATACAAGGCCCTAAGCCCCTAAACATCAATTCTGGTTCATTCGTGGTCATCCAAAGTATCAACAACCTACTCGAGATCTACACTCAAATTGGCCGTCTTCACAGCAACAGCTACGACTACCAAAACTGATGTATCGATAGACAAAAACAGCACTAGACAAAATTGGCCGTGCTCCATACTGAAATGGTTCTTTGTACCAAGAAAATCCATCACAAAACTAGTGATTCATCCATCGAGCAAGCAACCAATAGAGAATTCACAAGTACAGAAGCCCCCTTCTCAACTATAATAGAGGACTAACTAAGTCCAGATCAGAAACTAGCTACAAAGAAGGGCAAATCAAGAAATCTACATCCATAAGAGCACTAGACAAGTCAACTAATTAAACAGCAACAAAACTCACAGAGAGATCTACTAAACTGTTTCGCAGACGCAATCGCCCAACATAGAAGCACATCTCATCTACCTAGACCAATGCAAGTATGCAATGCTTACAATTGCTAAGCTTCAACAGGATCGCTGGTTGCAAAGTACGTTGATCTATGGCGGAAACACGATGAATGAGATAACTACAGGAAGATGAGACGGGTGAGAGGTGGATGGGTTCACCTTACCTCCGGGGGAAGATGTGGAACGGAGGCCGGCGGACGAAGGAGACAAACCCTAGCGGCTCCGGCGGCTTCATAGAGCAAGCGAGCGAGTCGCGCTGCAGCTGGGCCGGGCTGTGAAAAAGACGCGAACTCCACATGGGCTGGGATTTCCATGGCTGGTGTTTGTCTTCTTATGGCCTGCCTTCATTTGTTTTGGGTGAATAATATTTTAAAGTTAACCTCTCACTAATTTTATTTTTAATTATGATCTATTTGCTCACACCATAACTCGCGGTGTGACTAAACCATTATGTCACGCCACTTTTGTCGGCATAGCCAAACCTGTCATGCAAGCCGTCGTGTGCACATCATGCCAGCGTGGAGAGCATGTGTGGCCATTGTTATACCAGTACTCATAGCGTGGTAAGTCTGTCTTGTCACGCAACGCACGTGGTATGACAGAGTTAACGTAGGTGCCGTCGGTCCACCCAGTTTTTATTCCCCCCCCCCCCCCTAATCCTCTCTTTTCCTCCCGCACGCCCTCTCTCCTCCCCAAATCCGTTGATTTTGAGCCGATTTGGAGTCTATAAGCCCATGAGGATCATGCCCCAAGGTAATCTCACCCATTTCCTCCATTTATTTTGGATAAAATTGGTTAGATTGGTTGATTTAGGGTTTTACCTAAATTGAATGTTTGAGCGGAATTGATTTGAATCGAGTGAATTGGGTAGCATTAGTACGCGATGATACTTGAATGTGTGCATATTTTGTTGTGTTCATGCGATTTTTAGTGATTTATAGATGAAATTGGATATTGTGAGTGGAATTTGTGGATGAAATAGGATATATCATTGTAATTTGATGTGGTTGTGATGGAAATATGGCTATTAAATCATAGTTCACAAAGGTGACGATGTCGAGTCCGTCCTTGAACATTGGATCTGTTGGTCTTCTGCCTGTCATAATCTCCAGCAGCACTTTTCCAAAACCAATCTCCAGCAGCACTTTTCCAAAACCATAAACATCCCCAGAAGTTGATGCATGACCACCTCCCCCATACTCTGAAGACGGATGTACATACAAAAAATAGTTATGAAGTTAATACCCATGTGTTGTCATAGAGAAAATGAAGGTTACATAATGTAATAGTAACTTGTACAAGTATACCTGGAGCAATATATCCTATAGTCCCCTTCACACCGATTGAACTAATTGAGCCAGTTGACGCCGACCAAGAATCAACATAAAACCTTGCAATGCCAAAGTTTCCCAAAAGAGCAGCCATATCATCAACGAGGAGTATATTGCTAGGCTTCAAATCACAGTGGATAGTGGGCCTTCCGCAGTCATGATGTAAATAGTCCAACGCATCAGCTATGTTAACTGCTATGCTTATTCTTTGGGTTAAGCCTAGATGCTTTGGAGATTTCATGTGGCCTTTAGGCGTGAACTCATAAACCAAAGCTTTGAAAACATTGCCTTCTCTGTCTTCCGTCGAGCATGCAGTTATGATGCGAAGAAGATTTAGATGTTGAATGCTTCTTAATGCTTCACATTCTGACACGACGCTTCTCTCCGCGCCCGCATCTCAAGATCAAAAACCTTCACGGCCACATCTGTTCTAGATTCCTCTTAACTTTCCTCTGTAAACTGACCCATAGCTCCCCCTCCCAATCAGGTTAGATGCTGAGAAGTTTCTTGTGGCTTGAGCTAAGTCCTTATAAGACACTTTCGGAAAATTCTCACCAATAAGAGGCAAGGGTACATGTGTTCTTCTTGACGTCTTCTTCAAAAGGAGTAAAAAGTAGACCAACAATACGAGTGACATGAAACCAAATATTGGAATCAATATTTTAATCAAATTGGACCGTCTTTCTATTCTCTGAGAAACAGCTGGGCATGAGGGCATATGGAGATTCATCGCTCCTCCACAGAGCCCCCTATTGCCATCGAGTGAAACAGCCGTAGCATTTTCAAATACTCCATTTCTTGGTATTTCTCCCTGAAGATCATTGTATGAAAGGTCCAGCATAGTAAGCAGTGGTAGATCATTCAGAATTCTAGGGATGGTGCCCGACAGGTTGTTATCGGAAAGATCTATCCCGGTCAAGCCCTTTATTTTGCCGAAAGTAACTGGAATGTTTCCTATAAGAAAATTTTGGTCCATTTGAATGGTTACTAAGTTTTGACATTGGCCCAAAGCATCAGGAATCTCCCCAGTGAGCTTGTTTGATGAAAGATGTAGTTCGATGAGTCGTTCAAGATTACGAACCTCTACAGGTATGCTACCTTGAAGGTTATTGTAGCCAAGGTTCGACACTGAGAGTTGAGACAAATGTCTAGGGCACGAGGACTTCGAATTTATTGTTTTGTAGAAAGAGCCTTGTCAACTGACTAAGATTTCCTAGGGAAGTTGGGATGTGACCTTCAAACTTGTTAGCAGCCAAACTTAGACCTTGGAGATTAGGGAGGGCATCGCCAAAGTTCGGTGGCAATACGTTGCCTAGCATATTAAACTCCAAACTTAGCATATTGAGCAGAGACAGGTTTAGGGCCTGCGGGATTTCACCTGATAGCATATTGTCACCTAGAAGAAGAACTGACAGATTTGGCAATTGCCAAAGCCCATCGGGAATTCTTCCTTCGAATTGATTGTGTTTAAGCCTGAGAAGGTTTAATTGGGTGAGGTTTCGAACGGTTGCCGGGATGATGCCAGTGAGATTATTACTGCCAAGGTTCAAATATTCTAGGTTGGTAAGGGAGTCTATTTTAGGAGGAACTGCACCGTGCAGCAGGTTAGCAGATAGGTCTATGTTCCTTAGGTTGGAACAATTTGTGAGTGCATCAGGAATAGTCCCCTCTAGTGAGTTGTCATTCGTGTAAAGGGTGTGCAGTTGCTTTAGGTGGTTAAGGAGAGGAAACTGGCCAAAGAAGCGATTTGAGGACAAGTCAAGGAAACTAAGAAACGTGAGGTTTGCAAGAGAGGAGGTGATTTCGCCTGCCAAGCTTTGGCCTGTGAGATTAAGCCCCGAGACGCGCCACGGCCGTGTTGGTGTGCATGTGAGGCCCCTCCACCTACAGTAGTGAATACTGGTATTCCACGAGCTCAAGACTCCTCTTGGATCATCAGTGATGCCCTTCTTGAAATCGAGCAGTGAGTGCAGATCTATGTTCTCATGAACTGCTGAGCACTGAAGGTTACCAACTCCATAACACAGCAGCAATAATACTAACAATATAAACATGGTGAGTTCCGTGGGTTGCTTGGCACACATGAGGCACTTGTCACCTGCAAAATATAAAGCATAAACTTTGTGGCACATGTTTATATAAGGGGTGCTCGTGGAGAACACACGCTACAAATCAACTAATCTAAAGTAAGAGGCGTACGAGAGGATTATATACTAATTTTTTCTTTAGCACTAGATTCTTGTATAGAGCAAAGATCCGATAGTCCTAAAAGGTTCGAAAGGATTGTGAAAGAGTGGCAATCCTTTATACTCTTTTGAGATCATGCTTAACGAATTTACGGTCGGCTTCGCCAAATATTTCTCTCTAGTCGTGATTATTTTGGCGCTGTTATTATGGTTCTCTATGAGATCCATCTACTTCGTTCTTGATACTGTGCATGCTCACACCGTAGCTCACAAATTTTAATCCGATCCAGAGGATACTACGCATAAGGAGAGGTATCAGGGTGTAATAAGTGGTATTAGAGCCAATGCCAGATTAATATAATTTGTGAGAAGATTGGCAAAGCGTCAGATGACACAAAATCAAGATCGATGTTGACGTGGAATCAAATAGAGAAATTTGATGGCAAAGGAAATTTCAGTGTGTGATAATGTGTGGTAAATGATGTCCTTATCCAATAGGGATTAATTGATGCTCTTGAAGGGGACAAATCAGAAAAAACGTCTGACGAAGACTGGAAGGTGATGGAGTGAAAAGCTGTTAGTAAAATCCGTCTATATATATTCGATGAGGTAAAGTACTCGTTGATCAAGTAGAGATTTGCCGAAGAAATTATGGAGTGACTTAGAAGGATTGTATATGACAAAGTCACTAACAACCGATTGGTGTTGAAGCGACAACTGTATAAGTTGCGTATAGAGGAAGGCACACGGTCCGTTGACCACCTCAATGTTTTTAACAAACTTATCACACAACTGACTAGTGCGGATGAGAAAATTGAGGAGAACGACAATGTCGTCATATTGGTTTCATCTCTACCACCATCATAGGAGCAATTGGTGATGAATATTCTCGTCGAGAAGAACACTTTCAACTTCAATGAGGCAATTGCATATCTATTGGAGGCGGAGTCCTTGAAGAAGTCATCGGACTCTTCATCCTCAGGTAATCAAACATTGGTTGGCGTAGGTATTGCAGACAACAGCAAAAGTCATAGGAGGAACAAGGCCAGGAGCAATGGCACACATGTATGCTATCTATATGATGAAGGTCATATGATAAAGGAGAGTCCAAGCTTGAAGCAAATGAGAGGTAAATTCCCAGTGGCGGTATCAAAGGATGATTCGGACATATTATTTGTCAGTTAATCAGGTACTTCTCATAGATGGATATTAGATTCAGGTTGTTTCTTCCATATATATTCAGCGATGGAGATGTTTGACAAATGATCTCTACGCCCAGCGGATGAAACTGTTCACTCAGCGAATTGCAAGGAATATACAATTACTGAAGTGGGAACGATTACATTGGAGATGTATGATGGAGCACATCGCATACTAATGAGAGTTTGGTATGTTCTCGACTTAAAGAAGAATATAATATTTATGAGGTCGCTTGAACTCAAATATTGTGAGGTATCACTTTGAGATGGAGTCATGCAAATTACTTACAAAGCCACATAATCATAAAAGGTATGTGGAGCAATGAAGTATATCGATTAATAGGTAATCATAAGTAGGGCTGAAAAAATAGCTCGATGCTTGTGAGCCTGCTCGGGATCGTTACGGCTTGGCTCAGCTCGGCTTGGGCTCGTGAATTTTCGAGCCGAGCCGAGCCCAACTCTTGGCTCACGATTTTTTCAAGCCAAGCTCGAGACGCTCGCGAGCGGCTCGGCCAGCTCGTTTGGCTTGGTTGCCTTCCTCTGCCCCCGAGTCCTCTCGCGAGTACTACTACTGAACTGAGTACTACTACTACTACTGGCCCCCAAAATCCTGAATCCTCCATTCAGCCGGCCGCCCCGTCCTCTGGGCAGCCACCTTTGGCTCCGCCACTCCGGTCCCCCACTGTGGCACTGCCCCCCACCCTCCTCCCCCCGGTCGTCCGTGCTGACGTCGCGTCCTCCCCCCAGTCCTCCACGCCACCGCCATGTCTCCCCCCAGTCCGCCGCATCGCCGCCATGTCTCCCCCCGGTCCTCCGCACCACCGCCATGTCCTCCTCCGCCCCGGTCCTCCGCGCCACTGCCCTGGTCCTCCATGTCGTCGCCCCGCCGCCGAATTCAAGGTTGCAAGGCAGGGAGGTCCTCCGCGCCGCTACCATGTCTCTCCCCGGTCCTCCACGTCGTCCTCCCGAATCCCTCCCGATCCCCTTCTGTTCTGCTCCTCGACCTTGAGGTTGGGGCCATTGGGCTCACGCACCTCGTCCAGCTCGGCCTCAACGCAGCAGCGGCCCTCGTCCAGCTCGGTCTTGATGACGCGGCGGCGGTCCTCCTCTAGCTTCACGTGACGACAGCCCTCCTCCAGCTTCACGCGGCGACGGGCCTCCTCCAACTCGAATCTTGGGTATATTTTCTAGGTTTTTCTAGAATTTTTTCTGAGTGCATTTTCTATTTGTTATTTGGAGTTTCTATTTTTTTCTAAAAATAAAAGCTATTATAAATCTCAGAAATGCTCTCGGGCCTAATCTTCTAAACCCAGCCCATTCATTTGCTCTTCCCGGCCCATCCCCTCCACTTTTCGGCCCAAAACCATCGCAGCCCGCTCTGTTCCTCTCTTCGCTCGCGCGTGCCTCCGCATCCCTCTGCCAGGTGGGCCCGCCCGCAAGTCATCGTCCTCCTCGCAGCTTCACCTTCACGCGCCCGCCCTTGTCCGACATGTTTTGAAGCTCGGAGCTCTGTACGACAATGCGGGATCTTCCACTAGAGCCCAACTGAAAAACGCGTAAAATCTTATCCTTATCCCTCCCGTACCCGTTTCGACAACCAATCGGCTCCGATTCTATCTCTATCTCCAAAATCCGCGGAGTCTGAGTTCATCCCGATTTGGGGATTGCTCATCTAAGCTCGCCCTCGGCCTATAAATAGGTCCCCGAGGTCGCACGAGCGTCCACACCATGAACCTTAGATCAATTCCTCCCGAGATCGCCTTGAGCTGCCGCCATTGAAGATTTAGGGTTTTCTTCCTCGAAGCTTGTCTTGTCAATTCCTCCGCCGTCGGCCGTGCTCTGCCTCCGTGGACTATACCATCATCTTCATCATCGCAGCCGCTACCTCGCGCCTCTCTCCGCGATCCCAAGACGCCTTGGAGCTCGTCGCTGACAAAGTCGTACTCCGTCCTTCGCTCCGGCGCCGACTCTGGTCACCACCGTCGTTCTTCCATGCCAAGAAGCTTACCAGTAGGTGCGCAATAGCAACCCCTATCCGATGCGCACATCCGTTGCTGGTGTCGTGCCGCCGCTCGCCGTTGTCAGCCGCACCCGAAGCCTTCGCCGTCGTTCTGACGTCATCAGCGACGTGGCCATCCATGTGTTCTGCCATGTCAGCGGCCATGCCTATGTGTCGCATGCGTGGCGTCCATGTTGATGCTCGCGTGACACACCAAAGACACAGCCGATCCAAAACCCCAGTAGATCTGTTTCATCATGAGCTCAGCCTCTGACTTGTGGTCCCCACTTGTCGGCCCACTATTGCATAACCTCGTAAACCCGTGGACCCTGAGTTGGTTGCATGGACTTGGTCCATGGACCTCGGGCCCGCATGTCAGCCTTTGGATCCCTCTCTCTGATTTCTTTTAAATTCGGAAAATCATGGCTGACGTCAGCAGTGAGTCATAATCTGGGTTTTTAAATAGAAAAACAATTCGGGATATTCCAGAAAATCCAATTCAGGGTTTTTCTTTAGATTTCAATCTTCCAAAGCTCATATCTTTTGCATCCGAACTCCGATTGAGTCTATTCAAATTCCTAAATTTATCTAAATTAGAGATCTATTTATCTAAGATTTTTATTTAATTTTTGGAGTTTTTTTTGTCTCTGTTATTTATTTATTTAGTTTATTTGCTCTGTTGCGAGTAGACGTTGATACTTCGGGAAGCTTTGAGTAAGGAGTAGCATACCAAGATCAAGATCAAGCTCAGGATTTATTCCAAGGCAAATCATGGTTCTTTGATCATATTGAACCTATGATTTCAAAAGTATATTGTTCTATACAATTGTATGCTATCTTTATACAAATTATTTTGGGTATAGTTATTACCTGTTGTCATTATAGCTCCATTGATTATTTGAATGCCATGAATTCTTTGTCACCTTAGTATGGATAATTTTAGTTGGATATATTTGTATTACTAATATGGGTATCGTATCAATGCTTAGTACAACTTATTTGCGATGGGTTTATCATCACATGTGTCATAATGTTCAATCTTGACTTAATGAAATATGGAATCATGGTGGTGAGCCACTCTTGTTAAAATTTGTGTACCATGACGGGGTTAGTCATGGGTTTTAGTTGAACAAAATAGTTTTTGCTTGGGCAAGTGGTTGGTGGATAGTGGGGGTGTGGATTTAACATATTTTGGTTGTGGTAGTCTCGCCTGAGTAACTTATCAAGGATTTAATCTTGTGCGCCATTGAACTGAACCTTAACCGTACAACCACAAGCCTGATGGAACGGGCCTAGCTGATTAATTAGCAATGTCTTAATTTCGGTTCTGTCGTGGGAAGCGTGGTTATGGGAAACGTATTCTCACGGTGGCGCAAGAGGAGGGGCCCTATCTGGTCAGAAAGACATTCAGTGTTGAAACCTTGGTGGGCAGAACTGGGTTAAGAAGGAGCTTTGTAAAAGCCTTGTGATGATCAGTTAAGTCGCACACCCAAGGAAGTGTGGTCAGACTCTTTAAGTTGATTAATCTCTTGTGGGTCAAGCTGTACAACCTCTGCAGAGTGTCAAACTATTCGAATAGCTGTGTCCGCGGTTACGGACGTGCTCGGAGATTTCACACGGGAGATAGAGTTTCTTCAAAAACGAGTCGGAGTGTGGATGAGAAGTTCACTTGATGAATATGATGTTCGTTTGGTGAATAGATCATTCACTTGGTGGTTTGTGTCGATCAGTGAATATAGATTCACTTATCGTTGGTTTGGTTGGGAGTGAATGGGAAGTTCACTAGTCGTTCAAAACAATTGTTTATCTATTTATTTAATATTGTTTTCAATTACGCATTTTAATTTATTTATTGTATTTATTGTAAATATTGTTTTCTGCAAAAGAGCTATATAGCTAATCTTTGTTTAAGCCTTGCATGAATATTATTTGCATACATTTCTCCACGGCTTGCTGAGTACATTCAAAGTACTCATGGCTTTGTGCCTTGTATTGCTCAGTTGAAGAATATCAAGCTGCTCAAGAGTTCTTCGCCCAGGAGAACCATGAAGGTTGTGCGGATTAGGATGCGTTCTCCACTCGATTGCCTGTGGGCATGTTGATTGGTCATTTGAAGAGTTTCGTTCCGCTGCAAGAGTTTATTTGTTTCTTTAGCCCTGCGTAGCAAGTTAAGTAAACGTTGACCATAAGGTCCAGTTATGATTATTATTTGTTACGTTGAGATCTTTTTAGTTAAATTGAATAAAGGGATGGTATTTTATCACTGCTTTCCTGTGTGAGCTAGCTATTGATCTGGGACTAGTTCAGAATACACAGAGGGTTCCTGAGATGCATTTTCGGGTCCCGACAACG
This sequence comes from Ampelocalamus luodianensis, assembly GCA_036346255.1. Taxonomy (NCBI): domain Eukaryota; kingdom Viridiplantae; phylum Streptophyta; class Magnoliopsida; order Poales; family Poaceae; genus Ampelocalamus; species Ampelocalamus luodianensis. The sequence goes on along the minus strand of CM070634.1, from coordinate 29,993,576 downwards.
AATGTGCGAGCTGTTGGGAGAAGAAAGATGTGGTAGGACCAACCACACCATACCAACAAACAGGAGGATCTTGGAGGCGGTACAACCATATGGTATGGAGGGCTGTAGGAACAGAAGATGTGATTAATCAAACTACACAACAAAAGAGCTCTGAGGTGGAGGGTCCAGGCAGGCTAGCCCGAACACCAATATGCATATTATGGTGGTGTGCATGATCCCCTCTGGTGAGGGCACTCCTAAAGGTGGGAGGAAAAACATAAAAAGGGTGGATCCAACTTAGAGCGAATTCTTGGAAGAGCACGGTGACTTCAAAGGATAAGAGTCAAGGTAAAAAATTATTGAGTATAATGACTCATATCCTAGCTTACTAAGATGACTCATATCCTAGCTTACTAAGACTTAGAGGTGTGTGTTACAAGGATTTCTATATGCATCATAATAGGATTAGGATTCCGACTACTCTTTAGAGGAGAATTAGAGGGTACTATATAAAGCCATGAGAAGTGCTCATAGAGAACACAATCCACAAGTCAACTCATCCAAAGTAAGAGGCGCACAAGAGAATTAAATGTTAGGTTATTCTTTAGCATTATATTCTTGCATAAGGCAAGGATCCGAAAGTCTCAAAAGGTTCGAGAGGATTGTGAGAAAGCAACAATCATTTGTACTCTTTTGAGGTCATACTTAACGAATTTATGACCAGTTTCGTCAAATTTTTCTCTCTCGTGGTGATTGTTTCGGCACCATTATTATGCTTCTCCCTACGAGATTCGTCTACTTCGTTCCTAATACCGTATACGCTCATGCCATATCTCATAAATTATGATCCGATCCGAACGGTTGTGCATAAAGAGGGGTAACAGCACATTATGTACTTCATATTCACTAGCGGAACTACGTTGCGCCTTGCTCTAACCAGCTACGAACAAGCTTGCAATTCAAATCGAATTCGCTCACATTCCGTGCGAATGCATGTGTGCTTATCCATGAGTAGTAGTCAGTTATTTAAGTCAGATAGGCTAAACTTTGTCAAATGTTCACACCACTCACAAGCCTAACAGCAAGTAACAAGACAATTACGTACAGTAAAGAATAGAGAATAGGGCACCTCTACTCGGCCGGAGCGCAGAAAACGGCAGCCTTTTCTGCTTGGTTTTGCAGGGTGGTGCGTGAACTGGGATTTTGAGCTGGATGCTCGGCTGGCTCAGGACACGCGGGGTTTAAAACACCTTCACAGCATCCTCACATCCACACACTTGCATTGCATCCGGCCGTCCTTGGGGTGCTTATCTCAGCTTGACCGCGTTGCAGCGAAGACCTTTGAGTCCGTCAAACATTCCAGTAACTGCAACTTTTCACCTCGTCACCCACCGCAGCCGTCGCTGTTTGAGCTGGACAAGATTGTTGCTATTGCGAGCGTAAACATTGCTATTTTAGCTATTGCGAGCGTAACAATTGTTATTTTAGCCAAAAACTCCAAATTGATTTGACCTATGAGATTAATACAAGATTTTCTGAGTTATAGAGGAACGTAGTCCTTGGGGTAGTTCATGAAATTGTAAATTTCAAGTTCAAACTCCACTAATGCCAGGAGAAAAAAATTACAGTGAATTTAGTTTTTGCATAACGCTTGTTATTGCATAACCTTTTCTACTTATCCCATAACAATCAAGTTTGAGCTTGAATTTTATAAGGCGCTATAACACTTCAAGAATTGTCTCCTTTTGCCTCCTTGGTTCTTCTCTAGAATTGTCGCATAGCAAATAGTCATCGTAGAATAAATATCAGCCAAACACTTTTATATTTGACCATCAACTTATAAAACAATATCTAGGTTGGCCAAAAAAATCATTGGGATCATTAGATTCGTTGTTATTATATTTTTTATAATGTAGAATTCCTACTATTGCTAGCTAACATCATTTTATGACAGGAAACAGCTATCAAAGTGATAGTTTAGTAACTGTGTTAATGTCCAAAATAACATGTCGATGATTTGACATCGATATTATGAAATAAATGCTAGGGATACAACACTCAAGATTATGCAAGAGACATGATTGTTTTAGATAAGTTCGGATCTTCTTCGGAGAGAATAAAACCCTACTCTTGTGTTCTTATATTGAATGTGTTTACATGATTGAATAAGTCCAATGGCTTTTAAATGAATAGATCTCTCTTCCCCTTTATCCACCGGCGTCACTCATATAGTTTTTGAAGGGGTGTCAGTTGCTTAACGTCAGGACGCATTTTGACGGTTGGCCAATTGCGCACGTTGGATGCGGTTATCATCAAAGAGACACTCTCCTACACGTTCGTCATGCGGTTATGCCAAATATAAAGAGAACTACGTGCGGTTATGTCAGTGACAAACAGCACGTGTATTAACTACTACGTGTGAATGAGCACAATGTATATAGTCGCTAGTCGATAAGGTCCAGATTTCTAAGGATAATTTCCTCGTTGACCAGTTAGCTCGACTAGCTTCTTCCCGATCTCCCATCCTACAAGGAGTCTTCTTGGAATAGTTCCAAAAGCCATCTCTAGTCGGAAAAAAGAGAAACTACTCCGAGTAAGATAGCCTCTCTAGAATACGAAGATACATGGATGAATCCCATCTATGAATATATTCAGAAGGGTATCATACCCAATGATGATCTCGAGGCTGGTCATCTATCCCATAAAGCCAAAATGTATACTTTGGTTGAAGAGGTACTATATAAACAGGGTACTCAAGGGATACTCATGCGATGTATATAGCAGAAAGAATGATTGAAACTCCTTACAAAAATACATAGAGGTATCTGTAGAACTCAAACTTCCCACAAAACCTAGTCGGTAAGGCCTTTCGACAAGGTTTCTAGTGGTCAACAGCTCTCCACGATGCTAAAGAGCTTGTTTACTAAGTGTGTACAATGCTAGTTTCATAGCATACAAATACACCAAACAGCTCAAACATTACAAACAATATCTCTTTCTTAGCCATTTACGACCTGGGGTTTAGATATCATAGGACCATTCCCAAAAGTACTAGGGGCTTCTGGTATCCTTTTGTGGCTATTCATATGGAACATCCTAAAAATGGCCAAATGCAAAAATATGGGATTTTTAAAACTTTTTGTATGATCATCTGTTACCATCATTTTGCCTGCATTTTTGGGAGTTATTCGATCTGTACTTTCTTTTTGTCGGCACAAGTAATGTACGGAAGAAGCCCTAAATACATAAAAACTAGAATCAGAAATACTACGAATGAAAACCTTAAATGCGGAAACCCTACAAACCAAACATCTAAATGCGAATGAATCGGATACAAGTAAATCATCGTGACAAAGTATTATCGTTGAGAAATTTCATGAAATGTAAACCCCAAACAAAGCGAAAATATGTTCTAAAGACCCATTAGCATTATTTAGCAAATATCAAAATTTATCAATCGCCAACAAGGTTGTTCTTAGCAAAATACCAGACTTTGGTCGATCACCCTATTTTCTATTTCATTTATTTTCCCAATTTTTCCATGGTCATTTCTTTTCTTTCCTTCCACTGTTCCTCTAGCCGTGCGTCACTCAAATCGGTTCGGTGCAACCACGCCAGTCCATCTCGGTCAAACGCAGGCCCAGCAGCTGTCTTCCTCAGTCGAACCGAAGCACCATCGCTCCCCTTTCCCACCGACGACAATCTGTCACTTGCGCCACGTTGCGTCCATGCGAGCTCCAATGTGTCGCCTCAGGCTTCCTCCCGAGCACATCGCGACCAGCTCTAGCGCCCATGCCGCTGTGGCGCTACTGCCGCCCATCCCGCCCGTCGCCCATACCGCGCACCATACGAGAGCATCACTAAGTCGCTTGCCCCTATCGCCATTTCTCCTTCACCCTTTATTTCTCGCCGCAACAAGCCAGTGCAGGCTCAAGCCCTCCTGCCACCGAGCACATCGCCCTCCACGCCTATGAGTGGCAGCGCCGCAGTCCCCGGCCTCCCTTCCCATCCCTGCCATCTCCTTCTCCCCCCATCCCTTTCCTACCAAGCTCAAGAAGCCCCAAAGCCGCCGCCCCGGCAGGTACTCTATCTCCGGCGATCCCTGGTTCAATTCCCTCATCATAGAGCACCCCTAGACCCCTCACGAACCCCCCCCCCTCCTTCGCCCTCCTTCTCTGCAATGCCGTCGCCGTGTGAGACCACCGCCGCTGGGCTTACGTCGCCGGACCTCCCCGGCTACTCACTTCCACCCGCGTCGGCTGCGGTAGCTCCTACCCCATGCTTGTGCTGCTTTGTTGAGCTAATCATGTGGGCCGAAATCTTATTCACGTGACTTTGTTTTTGGAAACAAAGCATGCAAGCATTGAATACTGATTGATCTGATTAGATATTGACTTGATTGATTATTTCCTTTCGAAGGATTGCCATCCTGGTGTTTCCTTCCTCGTTGCTTCTTTCCGTCGATAGATAACGGCAGGAGACAAAAAAAAATCTGCATGTAATAGTTTCTTTCCTTTAGCATTAGAATTGTATACGGGATTGAATCATGATTGGATTTTAACCTTTCTTTGCATTTAAATATGAAGAAATCAAAAAGCTGCGTGAGGCATTCAGAGCAGCACCAAAATATCTCTATTGGCTTCCTGTGCGTGCGTGTGCTAGCTATTGCTCCTAGTGCATATGCGTGTGTTCGTGCATTGCTTCCAGCATGTGCGTATGTACCTTGCTCTTTGATCTATGTGTGTGTCTTCGTCCAATATTGCTTCCAGTACGTGTTTGAGCGTGGGCTTCGATCGGTTTCCTGCCGAGTGTTCTGCCAAAACTCTCTGCTGAGCGTAAGCGTCGTCCAACGGGAGAAATTCGGTTTCGGGCCAACAATTAGTATCAGAGCGGGGACGATGTCTGGGAGCACGCGATCGGAGTCTCCCACCACACGCGAGCCTGCGAGGCGGCGTGGTGCGATGCACCGGCGGCGAAGGTCGGAGCAGGTGGTGCACGGTCGAGGCGTCGGTGGCGGTGCGCTACGACCCTCGCGCATGAACTACATCGGTGAGCTCTCTTGATGAGTCAACATGCGGTTCGAAGTCTCGAGGCGTCGAACCGGGAGATCGCGAAGTGGGTTGAGCGAGCGGCGGCGGTAGCCATACTCGAGGGGTGCCGCGGAGATCTCGGCGACATCGGCGGTGAAGGACGCGCCAAGCGAGCCTAGGACACCGTGAAAACCATGCGCATGGGTGTGGAACGTATCCGGGGCGAGGCGCGAGCCTTGCTCAAGGAATTCGATAGAATTCGCATGAAGAGCAACGAGCCTGTGGACGACTTCGCCATGCGGTTGACCAGCCTCGCCAACAACATCCGCACGCTCAACGAAACCTTGGAAGAAGTCAAGGTAATCAAGAAGTTCCTCCGCGTCGTTTCTCCAAAGTTCACGCAGGTGGCGATCTCTATCGAGCAGCTGATCGACCTGCGGACCTTGTCCGTGGAAGAGCTGATGGGGCGGCTCAAGTCTGCGGAGGAGAGGTTCGATGCGGATGAGATGGCCAATGACGGTGGCCGCGAGGATAGTGGCCGTCTTCTCCTCACCGAGGAGTGGCTGGCACGCATGAAGAAGCGGGAGCAGGGTAACTCCTCTTCGAGCGGCGCCAGGAACGGCAACAAGCAATGGCGTGGCCATGGCAAGCAAGGCGGGCAAGGTGCTACCCGCAACGGAGAAGGCGGCGGGTCGGTCGGCGGCGCGACAAGTCCAGGCTCAAGTGTTTCAATTGTGGAAACCTTGGGCACTTCTCTCAAGAATGCTGCAAGCCACGGCGAGAACGCAAGGAGCGGCGCATCTCATTGAGCTCGGGCGATGAGCCCAGCCGTGATGGCCCGGTGTGCCGCGGCGAGTCGAGCATGGCGCACCCGCTAACGTGCGGCCCGGGCGAGGTGCAGCGCAAGTGCACCTTGGCGAGGAGGAGGGCGAGCATGATGGCGCTGGTACTGGACACGGAGCTTCCAATCACATGTCGGGTGCAAAGGCTGCGTTCGCCGAGCCGGACGACAGCGTAAAGGGGACCGTGAAGTTTGACGACAACTCTGTCGTCGACATATGTGGGTGTGGACCTGTATTGTTCACGTGCCACAACAAGGAGCATCGCGCACTCGCCGGGGTGTACTACATCCCACGGCTGCGGAGCAATATCATCAGCGTCGGACAGCTTGACAAAAACGGTTGTCGACGTTGATTGAGAACAGCTGGCAGCGTGGCCGTGATCGGCGCAGCGCTAGCCAATGTAAGCGCTCCGAAAATCGTATGTATGTGCTTGATACGGTTTTGGCGTGGCCGGTGTATGGCGGCGAATCGGTGAAGATGCGTGTGCTGCACGCGCGCTTCGGCCATCCCGAACTTCCGGTCCTGCGGCGTCGCGCGCGGCGAGATGGTCCGCGAGTTACCGCGGATCGATCGGTGGATCGAGTGCGTGGCGCTTACCTGGTTGGGAAACAACGGCGTGCTCGTTCCGCGAGGAGGCATGCTCTGCGTGCCGAGATCAACTTCGGCGGTGCGGTGACTTGTCGCGACCCGATCCGCAAGCGACACCAAGAGGCGGTACTACGCTCTGGCGGATGATTTCAGCCGATACATGTGGCTGATGCTCCTGACGTCAAAAGACGAGGCATCGACAGCCATCAAGCGCTTCCAAGCCCACGCTGAGTTGTAGGCCGCGCGAAAGCTACGGACGCTACGCACTGATCGTGGCGGTGAGTTCTAACCTCAATGTCAAGCGGCAGCTCACAGCACCGTATTCACCTCAGCAGAACGGTATCGTGGAGCACCGAAACCAGACGGTGGTCGGCATGGCGCGCAACCTGTTGAAGGCGAAAGGCGTGCTAGGGAGATTTTGGGGCAAGGCTGTCACAATGGCGTTCACGTGTCGCGTGATGTGGTGTTCAATGAAGAGGCAAAGTGGGATTGGGGCACACCTGGAGCTGATGATCCACTGACCGCTCCCAATGAATTTTTTTTCGGTGGAACACATTTTTCTTCCTGTGACAGGTGACGGAGAAGTTGATGCACCGAAGCATGGGGGTGACGTGGCAGGAACACCATCCACGTTGGGTCGCACGCCCATCCCAGGGTTGTCGACGCCGGCCTCACCTCCCACTGATGCATCACAAGCGTCTGATGAGGCGCCACGCCGGTACACACCATAGCGGACCTCTACGACACCACCAACGGTCGCGATCGGGGCTGTGGCTGTGTCTTCAGCCACATAGGAACGTGAATTTTCTTGGTGGCGGCTGAAGTCTTTGGCGCCAAGCCATGTTGGAGGAGATGAGGTCCATTGAAGAGAACAACACGTGGAAGCTGTGCGATCTGCCAGCTGGCCATCGTCCCATCGGCCTCAAATGGGTGTACAAGGTCAAGAAGGACTCGCAGGGAGTCATGGTGAAGCACAAGGCGCGCCTCGTCGCCAAAGGGTACGTGCAGCGACAAGGTGTCGACTTCGAGGAAGTCTTCGCGCCTGTCGCCCGGGTGGAGTCCGTGCGCCTGCTAGTTGCACTTGCAGCGCAAAAGGGCTGACAGGTGCACCACATGGATGTCAAATCGGCGTTCCTCAACGGCGATCTCAAGGAGGTGTACGTCATGCAGCCACCGGGCTTCGTCGACGATGACAATGAGCACAAGGTGCTCAAACTCCGGAAGGCCCTCTACGGTCTGCGTCAGGCACCAAGGGCGTGGAACGCCAAACTTGACAGCAGCATGCAGTCCCTCGGGTTCGAGCGGAGCCCGTCTGAACATGTTGTATACACACGAGGAGCTGGCTCATCGCATCTACTCGTGGGTGTATACGTGGACGATCTCATCATCACCGGTTCACATCCGCCAGAGATCGCCAAGTTCAAGGAGGAGATGATGAAAGTGTTCAAGATGAGTGATCTAGGATTGCTCGGCTACTACCTCGAATCGAGGTGCACGGGACATGGCGGCATCACATTGAACCGGGCTTCCTATGCGCTTAGGATCACGGAGAAGAGTGGCATGGTAGGCGCAATCCGTGCAGTGCCAATGGAGGCACGGCTCGGGCCGAGCAAGGCCGCGGCGGTTCTCCAGTAAGCGCCACCACTATCGAGCATCGTGGGAGTCTCGATACTTAGTTCACACAAGGCCGGATATCTCCTATGCTGTGGGTTACGTCAGCAGGTTCATGGAGGCACCTACCACTGAACATCTTGGAGCAGTGAAGCACGTGCTTCGATACATTGCCGAGACGCTCAACTACGGCTGCCTCTATGTAAGAAGTCCGGGGACTGCGGTGGCGAGTCAGCGACTCCGACATGGCGGGATATGTGGATGATCGCAAAAGCACTACGGGGGTGCTATTCTTCCTTGGTGGCTTGATCGGTTAGCGATCGCAAGCGAGAAGGTGGTGGCCTTGTCCTCGTGCGAGGCCGAGTACATCGCGGCCACCACCGCGGCGTGTCAAGGTATTTAGCTTGGACGCTTGCTCAGTGACCTGATGAACAAGGAGCCCAGCCATCTAAGTCTCAAGGTGGATAACAAGTCGGCGATCTCCCTTTGCAAGAACCCCGTCTTCTATGATCGAAGTAAGCACATTGATACTCGTAATTATTTTATTCGTGAATGTGTTGAAGGGAAGATCAAGGTCACGTACATCAGCACGGATGATCAACTCGCCGACATTCTTACAAAGCCACTGGGACGCGTCAAGTTTCAGGAGTTGCGAGCCTAAATTGGTTTGGTCCAAGTCAAGAAGCCACAAGATTAGGGGGGTGATTTGTTGAGCTAATCATGTGGGCCGAAATCTTATTCACGTGACTTTGTTTTTGGAAACAAAGCATGCAAGCATTGAATACTGATTGATCTGATTAGATATTGACTTGATTGATTATTTCCTTTCGAAGGATTGCCATCCTGGTGTTTCCTTCCTCGGTGTTTCTTTCTGTCGATAGATAACGGCAAGAGACAAAAAAAATCTGCATGTAATAGTTTCTTTCCTTTAGCATTAGAATTGTATACGGGATTGAATCCTGATTGGATTGTAACCTTTCTTTACATTTAAATATGAAGAAATCAAAAAGCTGCGTGAGGCATTCAGAGCAACACCAAAATATCTCTATTGGCTTCCCGTGCGTGCGTGTGCTAGCTATTGCTCCTAGTGCATATGCGTGTGTTCTTGCATTGCTTCCAGCATGTGCGTATGTACCTTGCTCTTTGATCTACGTGTGCGGTGTGTCTTCGTCCAAGATCGCTTCCAGTACGTGTTTGAGCGTGGGCTTCGATCGGCTTCCTGTCGAGTGTTCTGCCGAAACTCTCTGCCGAGCGTAAGCGTCGTCCAGCAGGAGCTTCTTCTTCGGATCGGCTATTTCGTCTTCGGTTTGGGGCCAACATCGCCCAAAGTCACCTCCTGCGCGGCGCCTTTTCTCCCCAGCACGGCGCCATGCGCGTCGCCAACCCGCTGGCGTCGGGGAGTCGTGCGCAACAACCCCAGAGTCGCCTCGACCTCCCCGACCCGTTTTTGGCACTCACGACCGTCGCCGATGCCTCCCCCTCACCGTCGGCACAGCAAGCCCGAGTCGCCCATGGCTTCCCCTGTACTCGATCCCGTACGGGTTAAGTAGTAGCTAAGCAAGTGTTTAGTTAGTGATTAGCTAAAATATTATTAGAATGGTAGGAAAGAGTAGTTAACCAGATAGTAGGCAATGTAGTTAAAAATGGCATTCTACTTAAGATAATTAGTGAATAATTGGATGGCATGACTTAAGTGGTTAGTTTATAATATAAGTTAATTAACTGAGATAATTAGAGGTTAAATAAAAACACTAGTAAGCCATTTGTCATTTCTAGTACGAATACAATCAATACCAAAATGATAAGCAACCATTCCTAATTTAAGTGAGTAGTAAATAAATTGATGGAGAAAGCCAATCTAATTAAGAGTTGTGTTTAGAATATAGCTTTCAGGTATATCAGTTAGCTAAACAGTGATTAGTTTATGAAGACTTATGCCAATTAGTGATAACTTAAGCCAAAGGCATTAAGAGGTTAGTTAGTTTGTAGATAATCAATTGACAGACTATATTTTTAGACAATGACAGTCAGTGGACAAATCAATTGATTAAAAGGATACTTAAAGGGTTGGTCTGAATGAAGTAGTATAATCAGATAGATAAATGTTCAATTAGTCATTGCCTTTTCTAACCAACTTAGTTAATAACCAATTCAAGATTTATCACAAACAAGTAGGCCTTGTCAAAAATAATCTTATATTTGAAAATGCCTGCATGTTGTTGGGTCTTAAATCATTAAGTAGTTATTTTAGGTTTTCAGTTGAGACTGATTTAATGTGGTTTCACGGTGTCATAGAATGATAATATGGAGGGCAGGCTCCATACAAGTATTGTCATAAGGTTAGTTAGGCTGTTATTACTATTTAGACTTAAAATGCGACACCAATGACATCCTCTTAGAACCTGAGATATGTAGCCATGGTTAGGCACATACATACACATATGATCCAACACTAGTGAATCCTAGACTAGTGTTGCAATAATAAAGATAAACTCATGATTAGTACGTAGATCATTAGGATCTAGTTAAAATAAATGGTTTAGGCAAACTTGAGGCTAGGTGTTAAAAAGGAATATTAGTTTCGATTTAAATGTTTAATTATAATATAATTTAAGATGAATAGTATGAGGATATTAGTAGGTTAATTAGTTAGTTAACCTCAAGTGAATAAATGTGTCACTTAATAGTAACTAGTGAATAGAACTTAGCATGAAATCATCAGTGACCAAGGTTAAGCAAGTTAAGGTCAAGTAATCAGAATAAGATTTGGTATATACATATGATCAAAGGCTGTGTAAGTTAAGGATTAGGTTAAAGTAATATAGCCATGGTTGGGCATGTACATAGAAACCAATGACCATTACACTTCACCCATAATTAGGACTTATCGACAAATATCGGCAAATAGGAACTAAACTAAGTCCAAGCCATGTGAGACCTCTCATCAGATAAATCATAATAAGATGAACTAGGTTAATTACTCACTAAATAAAGATTAGCAGCCAACGATACAACGCGCTAACTCGCGGGCTAATGCCTAGCTCGTGCTCGGAAGTTCCAGCTAAGGCTCATGGAATTTTCTTGATAAATATAAAATAATAAAAGAAACTATTAAATGAACTAGGTCGCATGCATTGATGAGACTTACGTCTACCCAGAGTGAACCATGCATTTATGCATAGGTCTTACTCGTCGTTTATGGAACTTCCTCGGTAAATAGGAAGTAATAACTAAAATAATTGTGTGAGCATATAAGAGGATTGATTTTGACTATATGATCATCATAGATGTGTACATAGAATGTCTGGTGAGAGTGCTTGTGAGTATTAGGTGGCCTGTCAAGGAAAACAATATTACCTAAGCTATAGGTATCGTTCGTCGTCATCCGTTCTCAGTAGCAGAACCCTTTATGATCCGAAAGCAGATATGAGAGTATTACCTAACTAGGTAATCTCTCCTATCTAGGTAGCTAGTGAGGAATATTCCTGCGAACATTCTCTCTCCCTGTTAGATTTATCTACCTTCATCTATAGTATTTCTTTCATCAGCTTCCTCTAGGTAACTTTGTCTGAAGTATTTCCTTCATCAACTCCAGATAAGTATGTTTGGTCTCATCTGAAGCACTCCCTTAACGCATGTTTAGTTATGTTTGAAGTGTTTTCATTTGCTTTGAATGCCTTTGGAGTTTATTGGATTTTATTTGATTACTTTCAGTCATTCTAGAGTTCAAACATATTATGTGTAGTTAAACTCTGAAGACATAATGGATCGCCAATCTCAACAAGGGCGAGGTCAGAATCAAGGATATCAAGACATTGAACAAGATAATTACCAGCATGTTGAGCGAGATTATTATCAAAATATTGAGAAAGATGAATATCAGAATATTAAGTCTTATCAGAACATTGAGCAAGACGAGTCATACTTTGATCATATTGCACCTACCTTTTGCAATTATATTATTTTAAATTATGAAATTGCATTGCTATAGTTTATACAAATGTATTGGTTTAGCTCATAGGTAATGTCTTAATAATAATTGTGTATAAACTCCCAAAATCCTTGAATTTTAATATTATTCTTGTCACCCTAGAATTAATGGTTTACATTACTAGTTAATAAGTCTGTATCTAAGTGTCATGCTTGGTCTTACTTAGATACATTGTCATTCGGGTATTAAGTTACCAGACATCAATCAACACTTTGAAAATGAAATTGAATAGTCGAGACGGAGCTTGGTTGGTATGGTGGACTAAAGGTTACTTTAAAAACCAATGAAAACCTGGGGAAAAAAATAGATTTCGACTTAAGCGGTTGGAAAGAGTGGCTGGAAAGAGTGGCTGATGCTGATGATGCACGATGATGGGGTATATGGATGTACCGCCCAAGTCAATTAAGGACCAAATCTTGTGATGACATCGTGTGTAAAAACAGCACAACCACAAGTCGGTAACACGTACGACCTGACTAAATAATTTGTTCACCTCATCGCAACTTTGCCATCAGTAAGTACATGGCGTGGGTAAAATGAAAAAGACACCACAGATAAAACCACCTGGCGCAAATAGGAGATCTTCAGCATAAACGTTGACCATGATCCCGTTATTATTGCTATTTATTATTTTGCTATCTTTTAATTAAATTGATAAATGGATAGTATTTCATTGATGTTTCATTGTGTAAGCTAGTTATTGATTTAGGACTAATTCAGAATACACTGAGGGTTTCGGATGTGTAAATCCGGATCCAGACAGTAGCTTCTACGACGACAGGTTTCTCTTTAAAAACCTAAGAAAGAGATAGAAAATCAAGTCGTAAAATGAAGGACTAAGTACTATTGCTTAATTTCAAATTTTATGTACATTGGTTTCCTGGATACAATCCTACAACCAGAAGACATTTTGCCTAAAGCAAGCTTGGTCTTCTTCTTCTCCTCTTCGACGGATCTCGTCAGCTTCGAGATGCCAGCCCCCAAATGGCTTTCAACCTCACTGGTCGAGACGACAAGAGGTTGCACGACCTCAGCTAGTCAAACTGAATCTTCTTGTCTACCTTGAGGTCAACAATGAAGACAAGGGTGTTGTTTTCTTCAATCTTCTTCATTCGTAGATTCAGTTGTAAGGGGGTGCTTTGGGATTAGGTACTGGTCAAGCTTGTTCCTATCAGGTATACTGATTCTTGGGTACTTCGGGTCTCTCGCAGATTCCAACACATAGCCTGCAACACCCTGACCCAACACTGAGCCCGGAATGCTACTAAACTATACTATCAATTTCAACATCTATTAACCTATAATTATAGCAAACATATCAACGATAAAACTCGTCTACAGGTCACAATTACACAAGCATAATGATATGACAGTCATAGATAATTTAGTCCTAACATAGCAAGGTAATAAACCAAGATTAACGTAAACAAATCGATTAAATCTATTGAATGAATAATCAACTCTAACTTTTCATTTAAGGTTATTCAATATCATTATGTCCTAGATATAAATCATCATGCTATAATAAAAATTTCTCATATCCAATGAATCAAATAATTATGTTGCGCTAGCTCTTTCTGAGTGAAACGTCATCAACGGTCACCTAAAAACAATAATAAAGCATGAATGAGTCCAAGACTTAGCAAATACATAATAAAACCATAAACAATAGTTTATCAACCATAATTAAGGTTATCATCATCATCTATCTATTTAATACCATTCTCATATTCAAATAAACAAGTCATATTCCATATAGGTAAATTTGCACAATTTAATCATTTACTCATGTATGTATGCTAATATTCATACGCATCTCATCAGCTGATAACGGTATAGCAAAGTGTTCACTCGTCAATGACACTCTATCCTTCACTTCTGTAAAGTCCACATCGAAATAGGATTTTATCTAGAGCACTTCAGACTAGTCGTGTATCTTTCTCATCGACCTTACTAGAATAGTTATATACCTTTCTCACTGACCTGACTCGTGCAATTCATATAATGATGAATGTAAATGATGCAACATCTGTAATTATTCATCAATATAATTCGTCTCATTAACTCAATATCTCATTCTCATTAACTCAATATCATCAATATCATGTATAAAAATAAACTTAACAAAAATATAATAAATAGCATGATAAGTAATATCAATGATAATAACGAATAAACCGTTGTTCACCACTCTACCATGTACTTGCCTCTTAACCCTTCGAAACTGGATAACAAAATTATAGTACGGCACATGAGGCCACAATCCCTGAACAAGTAATAACATACTCAAAAACATCATCAAAATCATATCATCACAGCACCAACCCGTCACACTAATCGACCTCACATGTTTATGCAAACTGACCAAATTAACCCAAATCTACCGAACGCACTACCCGTTATCCCAGTAGTAAAACGACCATATCTTACTCATTTTAACTCCAAATTCATCCATCCAAGACTTTCTGGAATCCTCACGAAACCACTTACATTTTTCTAGTTATAAAATCTCTGATTCTACTGTTTTCTACCATGTTTCTTTACCTGAAGATCGTTCTAGATTCTGTCGAAACAGTCTGATTTCTAATTTTATATCTTTAATTCTACAACTTGAACATATATAAATAATAGCTGTTATGAAAACTACATAAGATTTTTTACATTATTCAAATTGACACCGATATTTAATTTTACCAATTTCTACACAAAATCGACCTAACTACACGAAGTCTGCCAACTACGTCCAGAATCCGGATAGAAGCCTTTCGAGCGTCATATCTTTTTGTTCGCTACTCTGATTTTAATGATCCAGACCTTCCTAGAAAGCTAACACGATAATCTATATTTTCTCTAACTACACTAAACTCTAATTTGGGGTCTAAATACCCCTAATCGTCTCTGCAATGTTCTACCCTAAACTTGACGAATCTGGACAGAACAAAAATCCATCTTCCCATTGCTCGGATGATCTATCAAAAGAACGACTAAATTTAGGGGTATTTACAGGTTTTTAGATCGTTACCCTCGAAGAACACGAAGCTGATCATGAAAGCCCGTGCAATCCTTCTCCTCCTTCTTTCCTCTTGCTGATCTTTCTCTTTTTGGCCGACAACAACGAAGGAGAGGCGGTGCTACAATGGATGCTTCTAGGGTTTGGTTGCTCCATTCTTAAACCAACTTCTCACTTAAGCCAAACACTGTGGGTTAAAAGTCCACGACTCAGGTTCTTTAACTTAAGCAAAAACACCCCTCTAAACCTCTATTTTTTTTCTCTAATCCAATTATCCTCTCTTAAAGCGAAACGGAATATTACATAGCCAGCAATATAGAACAAAACAGAAAATATTTGTATGATCCTCAAATTCATGTTGCTAATAGGGTTCTAGTTTAAAACAGTGAATAGAAAGATATCCAAGGTCAAGTGCTGTAATCAGAAATTACACAACATATCAAAAGCATGAGGCTGAGGCAGTAACAAAAGATCATACCTTTAGGTGCCATTGAAGCTTCTCAACAGCCTAATAACTGCATAGAAGGGGGGAAGGCAAACGATATTTAGAAAATAACACAGGAACAGAATAAAACACTTACGACTCAAGGGAAAAGGGGATAAAACACTATATTACTATGTGTACATAGCATTGGGCTCGAACTAGTGCATCTTTTCAACTGGACTACTATTGCAGCAAACTATTCAGATACAAGGCCCTAAGCCCCTAAACATCAATTCTGGTTCACTCGTGCTCATCCAAGGTATCAAGAACCTACTCGAGATCTACACCCAAATTGGCCGTCTTCACAGCAACAGCTACGACTACCAAAACTGATGTACCAATAGACAAAAACAGCACTAAACAAAATTGGCCGTGCTCCATACTGAAATGGGTCTTTGTACCAAGAAAATCCATCACAAAACTAGTGATTCATCCATCGAGCAAGCAACCAATAGAGAATTCACAAGTAACAGAAGCCTCCTTCTCAACTATAGCAGAGGACTAACTAAGTTCAGATCAGAAACTAGCTACAAAGAAGGGCAAATCAAGAAATCTACATCCATAAGAGCACTAGACAAGTCTACTAATTAAACAGTAACAAAACTCAAGAGAGAGATCTAATAAACTGTTTCGCAGACGCAATCGCCCAACATAGAAGCACGTCTCATCTACCTAGACCAATGCAAGTATGCAACGCTTACACTTGCTAAGCTTCCACGGGATCGCTGGTTGCAAATACGTTGATCTATGTCGGAAACGTGATGAATGAGATAACTACAGGAAGATGAGGCGGGTGAGAGGCGGATGGGTTCACCTTACCTCCGAGGGAAGATGTGGAACGGAGGCCAGCGGACGAAGGGAGACAAACCCTAGCGGCTGCGGCGGCTTCGTAGAGCGAGCGAGCGAGTCGTGCTGCGGCTGGGCCGGGCTGCAAAAAAGACGCGAACTCCACATGGGCGAGGATTGCCGTGGCTGGGCGTTTGTCTTCTTATGGCCTGCCTTCACTTTTTTGGGTGAATAGTATTTTAAAGTTAACTTTTCGCTAACTTTATTTTCAATTATGATCTATTTGATCACACTATAACTCGCGACACAGTTAAACCATTTTGTCACGCCACTTTTCTCAATATGGTCAAATCTGTCATGCAAACCGTCGTGCGTACACCGTGCCAGTGTGGAGAGCATATGTTGCCGTTGTCACACCAGTATTCATGGTGTGACAAGTCTACCTTGTCACACAACAAACAGGTATGACAGAGGTGACTTAGGTGCCGTTGGCCCACCTAATTTTTTATTTTTTCCCCAATCCTCTCTCTTCCTCGCTTGCACCCTCTCTCCTCCTTGCCCCAACCTCCCCAAATCCATCTATTTTGAGCTGATTTGGAGTTCGTAAACCCGAGGAGATCATGCCCTAAGGTAATCTCACCTGTTCTATCCATTTATTTTGAATAAAATTGGTTAGATTGATGGATTTTGGGTTTTACCCGAATTGAATGTTTGAGCAGAATTGGTTTGAATCGTTGCACTTCTGAGTGAATTGGATAGCATTAGTACGCAATGATACTTAAATGTGTGTATATTTTGTTGTGTTCATGCGATTTTTAGCGATTTGTTGATAAGATTGGATGTTGTGGGTAGGATTTGTGGGTGAAATTAGATGAAATAGGATATATTGCTGTAGTTTCATGTAGTTGTGATGAAAATATAGCCATTAAATCATAGTTTTGTAGGTTTCCCTGTACGTATTTATAAACTTCAGTCCAGGATCCTGGTAGAACATGAATGAACAACCATTGTTTGACCAAGTAAATAGAATATAACAAGATTTGAGTATTGCTGACTTGCTGTCACATCGTTGAGTTTCTTTACTGTAATAGGAGAGGAGAATTTTCAATATAATACAGTGAATGCCACATGAAACAGAACGCTGCACTTGTGCCTGGTGGATAGCCGGTAAAGTGGGTTCGCGATCTAATTGAGACAAAAGGCGGCGGGCGGCTTCTGGACCTTTTCTGCCTTCGTCGTTCCAGCTGCGGCTGCCGGCGTTGCTCCCAGTGCCCGCGTCGCTGAGATAGCTGCCGCCAAGGAGGCTTACAGAGTGACAGACGCTCAGCATGTATGCCGCCATGAGGTCCAAGCCAAACCGGGCCTTTTTCGTCTCGAAACGGAGCGGCTGGTGACGGCCACTGATCGGGGACTGGGTGTTTTGGTCTCGATATGCCGCCTTCATTAACCGAGAAAGTGAGAAAGATAGCCAGGTAGGCCAAGGACGCGAGGTACATATAGCAGGAGCGAGAGTTCCTCCGCTGCGAACTCGTACTTGCTGTGTAGTGTGCACATTGACGTCCTTGTATTCCAACCAACCCTTCCCTTCTGAAACGGATTCTAACCCTTTCCTTTTGAAACGGATCCGACGCTCGAAGCAAGCAGGTATCTCGGTGTAGATGGGGAATTTTGCAGAATCACAGATTGGAATGCATGATAAATTGTCTCGAGGCTGACAGAAGGCTAGAGTGTATTTTGATCATGTAAGACTAATGTAAGACAAGAGATGCCTATCCATCGGAGGAGACGCTCGTCACGCTCTCGGCAGTGGGGAAGGCCTAGCCCATCAAACGAAGCATCCACCAGTGCATCATTTTCAAAATGTTTTTTCGAACATGAGTTTAGTGGAAACCTAATTGATGCCAAGTTTAGCAGACATCAGAACTGCCGAAATAGCTTATGATGCTCTCTGCGCGCAGGAAATGCTACGAAAAACCGGAGCCACCAAGCAGTATCAGATCATAATTGGTTTAAGGAACACAACTGTTGCACATGCTGCACATGCAAGAGCTTATTGCATTGTACAGTTGTCCACAATTCTCAGTCAGAACAAAAAAGAATAACGTATCACCTCACGAACATGGTTTTTTTCCACGTATTCATGCCTGCGGGTACATAGCTTTATCACTACCGTCAAATGTGACTCGAGATTGATGTAAACTTTCAAAAATTCAAACCCCGTCTCATCTAATAATTGAATACCCTTTGCACGAATCTTAAAAGTGTTAATAGAGCATGTACCTGCATGTACATGTGGTTTTGCATTTTTTATCAACTCGCATTATAATAGGTGGAACAGAACTTTCATAGCTTCAGAAAAAGCTCGAAAGGTCCTCGCAGAACAAACTTATGTGTCTGGAGCCTATATAACATTTCCAAACAGGACTCAAAACCCCTCACATTCTCTCAAAGATACGGTACATTTTTGGCACAATGTCTATCTATCGCAACCCACATCAAAAAAAATTACTCAGTTGGCTTGTCCGGGTCATCTTCCTCGGGTTCTTCCTTGTCAGGATCCTCCTCCTGTGGTTCTTCCTGAGGTTGTGGTTCTTCCTCATCCTCTTCCTCATCATCATCCAGGGGATCATCAGCTGGTAATGGATGCGGCAGTGGTGTTTTCATAGGGCTGAACTTTGGGAAGATATCAGGTCTCCTGCCAGGCTTTGGTCTCTCCCATTCCTAAAAATATTCAATAGACGGTGGGCATCAACTTTGATGCTAACACAGAAGCAAAATGGTTGAAAGAACATCATCTCTAAACAACTACAGTCATATTTGACAGTGTTCTCAAAAGATTCTTGCTATGGCCAAACAAATTACGCGTGAAAATAAACAGTTAGCCATCATGAATATAGCAGAACTAATAGTCCAAAGTATTACAAGAGGCTTGTACCCAATGCTTTGGTTATATTAAAACAAATATAGCACGTTAGAACCATGATGACTGTCTGCAGTATAGCTCAGCTAGCCAGCATAAAAAAAAGGCTAGTCTCAATATGTGTACATGTCACAACTCACAACCAAGATCTGAAACACAATTGCAAGCGCAAACGCAAGATAACATGAACATAGTCTGGCCTTCACAAAGGACACGGTAAATTCGCCTTAGAACAACTCATAAGTCTTATGTGCTCCCAAGTCCCAATATTCTATCACTTTACCATGAAAATTATCTTTCACAACTCACAACCAAGATCTGAAATGCCTTCACAAAGGACACGGTAAATTCGCCTTAGAACAACTCATAAGTCTTATGTGCTCCCGAGTCCCAATATTCTATCACTTTACCATGAAAATTATCTTTCACAATTTTCACCTTGAAGGATTAGAGCATCTACAGTATTTTAGGTCATAACAAACTATATACTTTGTGTTTGAAACAAGCAAGATAGCAACAAGCTATTAGATCAGTAAACCACCACCACAACAATAAAACCTTTGGTCCCAAACAAGTTAGGATAGGTTAAGAATGAAATCTCCTCAAGGTCAAAGAGGAGAGTCTTGCAAAATTGTTTGTTCAAGAAATTGAATAGTACCATCATGACAACAAGACAACAGCTGAAAAATGAACAGGTCCTTCAGAAAATGATCTGAGAGAACCTCTGACCCCCAAATAACCTATGATTGTTTAAATACAAGCTACACTATTCAAAAGACAAACATTCAGGTACAATATTTAGTTCTTATTTCTATTTATTTAGGGAGGATTCTAGTATTTGAACCTCACTTTGCACAATAAGCAGCTAATCTGCTCAACAAGCTACGTGGAATCTCTAAAGTACCTAGAAAAATGTCATCTTCACATGCTCTGACCTCCAAATAACCAATGATTGTTTCAATGCATGGGGCACCATTCACAAAACAATCTCTAATCTCAAACCGCCTATGATTGTTTCAACTCAAGCAACTTTAAGTATGACCTCTGTTCATAAAGCAACCAGTCAAGTATAACCTATGTTTTCTCATACGGAAATCTTCTTCAAAGATAACTTTAAGCTGACAACATCCTGAAAAGTGTAATAACGGTGACATCGGGATGGCACTATCTAATATGAGCCCCTTGCAATTTCCACAAGCACAAACCAACATGTATCATAAACCTTCCTATCCAATCACAAGAACCTGTTTGTTCGCCATGACCTATACAGCATTTCTACTGATTTCATCCACCCCCAATCTCTAACACCCCACAAATCCGAACATAGTCAGCTAAAATGACCAAAATTTCCAAAACTGGAGCACTCAATTGCACAAGGAATGACGGATGAAATAACCGTGGGGGTAAGGGGGCGAAGAATTACGATGGGGAAATCGAGGGGCGAGCGGCGCGTAATCTTCTCCTCGTCGGGGGCCATGCACACCACGAGCGCGTCGCACCTGCGCCGCCTCGTCACCGGGACCGCCGCCCGCGGGAGAGAAACACTTCCGGAGGCAGAGACGGAGGCGGAGACGCCGAGGGCGGCGGGAGCCGCCACCAGCGCGGCGACCGGGGCCGAGAGGCACCAGGAGGACGCCATGGGGAGCTTCAGGCGTTTTCGGGTTAGGGCTCTCCGGTCTCCTGGCTGGAGAAGGGGAGAAGTCGGGTCGGAATTTGGGTTTCGTGTGGTTTGGTTTCGAGGAGTTGCGGCGTCTAGTTAAGCACCGGCGGCTCTCCGAGACCGCCTTCGGGTGATAAGAGTCGGTCCGTCCGTGTGCCGACTGCCGAGTAGCTGAGCTAGTGGAGAATTTTGGGAATTGAGTGTCCAAAATGGGGGGAAAAAAAAATCTAACCTATGCCCCTCACGTTACTTCTAGCGTGCTATTTGCAAATATAGTTCGATAAAAATGTGATTTTATTTATATTTTTATTAAACCTAAAATAATCTAGAGAGCTTCTAAATTGCGGATACACATAGCAACCCTTTCTTGTAACGTACCGGTACGTTGGACACGTGTTAGGCTCCTAATCACCCAAGCTCCTTCCCCAACTCCAGCAAATGTCCATGCCCCATCCTGTCACGGCCACCTGCCATCCTCTCCCCCACCGCAGACGCACTCTTTCAACCGATGAAAACGAAAAACTTTCAAGCTTGGAAATTGAAAACGAAATGTTCTGCGAGACGGTCTGAACGATTGAATGATATTAGGATAGCACAATGTAGGACCAAATTAATAATCATGATGCAAACTAAACATAACTTACCTCTTTGATCTGGACTGCGTCGGGGCAACGGGGAGCGCTAGGACGACTGCCGATCATACTAGCAGGAGCCTTCCCCTTGTGCACAGTAGGGTCGGGTACGTAAAGTTTCTAGCGTTTAAAGGTCTTGGCTCGCATCGCATAGTTCAACACGTATTTCTACTCGATGAACGTCCTATCGTACATGTTCGGATCGTTGATCCATTGGAAGAAGTTGCATCACATATCCGACTGCCATTATGTGCGGATGTAATTAGGGATTTGTGAAATGGAACATAAGATGTGAAAAATATATGTGTGTGCATGATTCGCTTACGAGGACATTTTTGCACGTGTAGTACGCCCGGACGGCCATCGCCGGGTGTGTGAACTAGATGATCTTAGTCGGTTCTTCGCACACACATTACAGGTGTGGGAACTCCTATGGTACCGGTACATAATTCATAGAACAATCCAGGTATGGTTTAGCCCTCTCGGCAAGCCACTTGGGCTTCCACGGCATCTTCGCATAGAAATTTGCCGACGAATCCGACATCTCCTTCCTCTCAGTTATGTGAACCAAGCTTTTGTGAAGTGTTGGGTGTAGTGGTGTAGTGTTCTCCTCCAGCTCTTCTCCTTCAGTTCTCTTCTCTCTCCTTTCATAATGGGTCTTTTCGGTCTAAAAAGGTGGTGTGGCAGAGTGTTGTATTTTTTATCTGCAAAGATAGTGTTGTAGTGTGTTGTCATATCAGTATGTAAAAGTGGCAGTTTATGACGTGTCGTTGTGCGTTCTTTTCAGTCTGAAAAGGTCGCATCGTAGTGTGTTGTCAACTCGGTCTGCAAAAGTGACAGCATGGGGCGTGATAGGGTGCGGTCCTTCCAGTCTAAAAATGGGGTGTGGCGGAGTGTGGTCTTTTTGGTGTGGAAAGCTAACATCGAAGTGTGCTGTCATCTCAGTTTACAAAAGTAACAGTGTGTGGCATGACAGGGTGTGGTTTTTTTGGTCTGAAAAGGGGGCATGTCGGAGTGTGGTCTTTTCGGTGCAGAAAAGTAGCATCGAAGTGTGTTATCATATCGGTCTGCAAAAGTAGCATTGTCAGGCGTGACCCAGTGCGATCTTTAAGGTCTGAAAAGATGGGGTGTCGCGTGTTGACTCTCACATGGTTACATGTAGACACAAGAACAATTAGTACCGAAACACAACACTAGCACACTGTAAGTTGTACATAAATTTATATTTACATCACATGATTGATATTTACAATAATAAATATATACTTGTGAGGACCTCGATTTATTTGGCTTGTAATGCTTAACCATCCACTTGGTCCTAACATTACAAATCAAATAAACCGAGCCTCGAGATATGTATACTTCCCAGAAATGCAGTATACACACCCCGCTACAAAATCGTGCATCAATTCCATCCATTCACATAGAACCGAAGCACAACACAAGTTCAAAAGACATACATAAAAGAGAGTTATTACAAACGAGGGGCCAATTGGCCAAAAGACATACAAATAACCGAATAAACAGCGGAAGCAAAAGTGTCATAAGATGGCGATAAACCAAAGCCAATTAGTGTGCCTGTACCCACAAGGCAACCAACCGGACCGCCAAACTAGTCGTCAAACCCGCAGCACATCTCACAAAAAGGGAAGCCCTTGGGGCTCACCTTCTTCCTCTGCAACATAAATATTAAGCAAAGCAGATGAGTACAAAAATTATTTTTGTACTCGCAAGACTGACGTGTAATATAACAGAACTATAATTTAACTATATGCAAGCTTTATTTAGGTGGAGGGGGCTGTGGACTTACTTTTAGCATAAAGCTAATTTTCATTTGCAATAATGTAATAGATTCAAAGCGATTTGACAAACTGTTTGTAATTGTTGAAATAATAGCGATACAATAATAATAACAACAGTAAAGACAACCTGGAAGTGACTAACCCAATAGTCACCACAACAATAGTATGAACATCCATTCATACCAACCCATCAAGTTTTAATTAAATGTTGTAGTCTAGTTCTTGTGGGAAATAACCAAGCGTGTCCATTGTAATACCCCAAAAATTAAATCGGGAGAGAATAATTAAATCGGGAGAGAATAATTAAAATCGGGAATATTTCTTTTAGCAAAGCGATTGAACAGAGAAAGAGGGTTTTAATGTAATACTCCAATTTATTCTACTAAAGAAAGCGTTCAAAGAGAAATTAGACATAAAAAGGGGGTTTGTGCGCTTTTTGACAACTTGGGCCTTGGGCCTTGGCCCAGAGGCCCATGAGGGTAGGCCACCAATAAAAGGAAGGGAAAACCCTAGATGCACTGTAGCTACAGTGCCGCCGCATGTAGCACGCGATTCTCGTAGCGCACCTCTCCTCCATGGTGGTGCCCCCTCCATTGGTGCCTCCTTCTTCGCCGTCGGTGCTCCTCTCGCCGATCAAGTGAAGAAAGGAGAGGAGATCAACTTCGTGGGGAGAGTTCATCATCTTGCTACGATTCTACAAGGGTAACGTTGCGTGTTCTTCATTGTTTGATACGTAATAGTTGCGGTTGATGTCGTTTGGTAGATTGATTTGCGTCGGTTTAATAGATCGCGTTCTGTCCAGATTATTTCGCGGTCAGTTTCGTGTGTTTAGAGGCCGAGTTAGGAGTTTTGGTCTCCTAGAGTTATGTAGATAATGTTCTTAGCTTTCAGTGGCCGCCAAGAACGCCAAAATCCGATTAACGGTTAGAAAGTTATGAATTGTTTAGTGCCGCTGTCTGGTTAATCTGTCAACATCCTGACAGTCTGTAGAAAACTGAGTTAATCAATTAGTTAAAGACGAAATCAGAGGATCTCAATATAACAAAAATTGTAGGTAATTTCCATACCTTTTCATAGAGATAAAGAACGCAAGATTTGGACTTTCGTAGCAAAAGTTATGATGGTTTTAGTGTACTGTCCAGAGAAGCCGACGTGAAAATTGTTGTTCTGTAGTTTGGCTTGGTAGGGGCTGTAGATGGCATAATCAAAAGGGCTCCCCAACTAAGTTTATTTGGGTAATTTAATTACCTTTCCAAAAAGTCTGAGAACACCTCATTTGGACTCCTGAGCAGAAAGTTATGTATTTTAGAAATTGACTGTCAGCAGTGATCACCAAAGCGATCGCTAGAAATTGGAAGATTGGAAAACGCTTGGGAGATTCGCGAGTTCGTTTGTGTTGTTATTTATGATTTTGATCCAGTATGTTGGTCTTAGATTGGGGTTATCTTTATGTTCAGGTGGGAGCGTGATCCCAGGGGCAGCGCCCTCTTCGCGTCCACCGTTCTCGCACGGTTGAGGCAAGTATTCGGGTTATAGCATATTATGCTTGTATGTTGAGAGTGTTTGTGTTTTGCTCGTAATAGCCATGCATGAATGTTAATGTGATGAGTTTCCATTTATCTTGATGAATGCTAGTTATGGTTAAAGTTGAGGTTATTGTGATGAGTTCCAATTTTATCCCGTGAATGCAAGTACTCGATTGAGAGAATATGTATGAATGTTTGATAGAAGGTGCTAGTACTTTGATGTGTACTAACCATGCAAGGTTGATAGTGTGACATGTATGATTAAGGATGGTAAATATTTGAGATATGATTAATTATTATTCATGAAGGATTGTTCATGTTTGCTAGTATTATGAATATATGTGCTGTTCATGGATACTAGAATGCTAAGAATGTCAATGATGAGGAATGCTAGAAGTATGAATAAGTTTATTCATGCACGTCGTTGTTGTGAATCCATATGTATGATGGTTTAAAGTTTTGTTCATGTGCATCATGCAATCATATTGGAGGATTGGTCACGTGGTGACTATGCATGTTCGAGGTCCCGTCATGTAGATGACGGCTTGAGGTCCCTACATTCGTGGAATGTGGGCTATGAGCAAAGAGGTCCCCATCATTAAGATGATGGGCAAAGGTCCCTATACATGTGGTGTATAGGCTCTTGGTCCCTGTGCCAGTGGGCATAGGCAAGGGTATACAGCGACGGTTGTATACCCCGCATTACCGGTAAAATGCGAAAAGAGATAAAGTTGAAAAGGTGCATTGCATTGGTTGCATTCACATGAGCATGAAGGCTATACTTTGGTGCATTGTTTATCTTGGATTGTTGATGCTATGAATGATAATTTGCTTAGCCTTGTTGGTACTTACGAGTCTTTGGGTTCACTCTTGTTTTGATGTGTTTTAGGTACAACTGCAAGACCCGCATGCATGGGAGGAGTAGATGTTTGGATGCACGCACTACCACTCAATCTTAAGAATTACTTATGGTGGTTTGAGTTTGGATTAAGCGTAATAATGAGAATAGCAAATTTTGGTTATGTTTATGAGATTATCTGCATGCTTGAATGAACTCGATTATGAAGATATTGATAAATGCCATGATTAATTGTTGGAACCTCGGTATAGTGACTATACAAAGGAGGTTTTGCGAAAATTTGTAATTAGTCTTAGTTTAGTTTAGTTTAGTTTAATTTAATTTTAGTAGCATTCGGTGCTCAATGCTTTGGTCAGTGTTACATCCATAACCTAGACGAGGCTATTCGAATAGTTTTGACCTGCAGGTGTACCAATGTACCCACACGATAGACCGCCTTTCCACCACCACGGTTAGCATACTTCCTTTGGTATGCAGCACGCTAAGTCTAACAAAACGCTTTCCAATGGACGATGCTAATTAAGAGCGCAACCCACGGGAGAAGGACACATTAGATGACCTAACCGGTGCGCTAATGCTCCCCTCACAACACCACATTTTTAAAACATCCACCAACCAGCTCATAATTAACACCTCCCAAAGTACTTAGTCAAGAGAGGTTCCATACCTCGTGTGGTTAGCACGCAACAATTGCTTGGATCAATGGCACAAGTGACTCGGTCCTTAGGGACTTAGGCACCATTCCAATCACACCCAACAGATCACACCAACATACCAATGTGCGCAAGTCTAAATTATTTTGTTTTCAGTTTTGGTTTTGCAAATAAACAAAGCACAAGGTATAGATTAAAAGTAATAGCAAGTGTTTGTGTTATCAAGATCATCGACTAGGTCAATAACCGCCCAATTCTATCGGTAACTAAGCATTACTAAGCATCATATCGTAAAGACAAATAAAAGGCCCTAAATCATTCACCGGGCTCTAATTCACCGGTGAGGATAATATTCCTAAGGTAGTGGCAGGGGTGAACAATTTAAGGGAAACAATGCAATAGGATTAGCTACCTCTATTCGGCAAAATTAATCATTGACACAAAAACATGCATACATACAAGTAAAACAAAGTATTAGATTTTAAAAGTAATGGGATTGAGTGGATATGATCAAACTGCTTGCCTTGCTGAAGATACTTAATATGCTGCAGAGGATCACTCTTGAACTCAGCGGGATCGTCGGAACCTATCGAAAGAACGAAAAGAACCGAGAAATCCAATAAGAACAAATAATACCAAACACTTGGGCAAACAAAAATCATCCAAAAGCTAAGAAACTTACACAGAAGGTAGAGCAATGTTTTAAACTAAGGTACAAACAAGGATCAATTTAATTGGAGGAGGCATGAAAAAGTTACGGTTAAAATAAGTTAATTCGGCTGGAATTGAAATTTAATTAAATTTTGGGTTACTGTGTATGAATAAATTTCTAGAGGGTTGGTGATCATGAGAATTTTATGATAGCTAGCTACTGACATTCTAAGAATAATAAAAGTGGTTTCACCTTATTTGGAGCTAAAATAAATTTCTAATGATTTTTCAAAGTTTAAACAATTTCATGTTGTAAACAATTTATGGTGGAAATTTTCTACTGAGAGCGTGATCTTAAGATTTGATGTTATGATCTTATGACTTAATGCTAATTGGCCACGATGCTAACCTCCTACAAACTTAACCATCAGATCTGCTACCCAATTATTTGACTTACCAGACAGGCAAAAGGTTTTACAACAAAAGCAGCTAGGGGATTTACTAGAGAGTCTATTGTTAGCTAAATTACCACTGACCAAAAGAACCAAGAAAATCTTAACTACAGGGATTTGACAAACCCTTAGCACCCTGTTAATTCTAATTTCCAAAATGCTAACTTAATTAAGTAACTCAATTGACATACCCAACATAAACCAACAGATGGCTGGATTGACCTAGCAAGTCAAGTTACCGACAAAGCAACCTGTTCACCTAATTTCCATTTCTTCTCTTCTCTGAACCTTCATACCAACCAGAGTGTTTGAAACCTAGAGTTACCAATTAAATAATTTATTTACTGAGCACTGCTTCTTAAGTGATTTATCAAGTACAGACAAAATCTATTAGCAATTGCATTTCACCTCTTACCATCTTCAGTTTTCACTAATGCTCAGACCTTCCGGTCTTTTGAAATAAGATTTGCTTACATGAAGTATTGCTCAAGTAATCTTCTAACTAATTGGATCAGTGATTTCTAAATACTGACAAAAGCTTAGTGTTAATTGATTACCATCATATTTATTCTTGGAAAGCCTCAAGAATAATTTTTTTGGAATGTGCAAATTAATTTCTTACATTTCATAACTTTAAACATTAGAAGGAGATTAACTTCTTTAAGGATGCAAACCTTCCTTTATGATTCTTTATCCATTTACAATATTTTTGTTGTACTTGGATCTATTGTTTTATTGTATTGTTTCTCGTTAGGTCACGATTCTGACCTAACTTCTTGCGCACCAAGAGTTTTCTACGGAGCTTCCTCGGTTGGAACACGAAGGCACTTCCTTAACTGGGACACATGGGGCACATCATGTACTCCGCCAAGTGCAGCAGGCAATTCCAACTTATAAGCAATGGCCCATTCCTTTTTGATGATGCGGTAAGGATTCACATATCGAGGAACTAACCTGCCCTTAATGCCGAAACGTCGATGGCCCCTTTTGGCCTGACCATCAGGTTGAGGATGGTAAGCTGAACGGAAAGAAAGACGAGTTCTCATAGCCTCTTGTAGACTATACCAAAATCGAGAAGGGAACAGAGAAATGATCCAACACGATCGTCTTCGGTACATCTTGCAAGCTTACGATCCTTGAGACATAAAGCTCAGCCAAGTGACCGGTACGAATCTTGGTTTTGATCGGCAGAAAATGTGCCACTTTAGTCGACACGGGGAAAACTTACCAGGTCTAGATATAACAAGGATTGACAGACTGAGAGATTTTTCTTGATTCTATGGGTGGTGGTGCAAGATTGTTGTTAGTTGGTGGAAAGATTTGTCTGGTTAATTCTGGAACAACTTGTCTGATTAATTCCGGAGCGATATGCCTAGTTAATTCCATTAACAACGGAATCTCAGCTTGCTAGCTAGCTATGCGGAGTCATCCCTCCACAGCTAGCTATCTTAGAGGGGTCATGGCCATTCTTAGTTGGTGGAGCAATTTGTCTGGTTACTCCACTAACGAACGAAACCTCGGCCGGTTAACTAGCTATACGAAGTCATCCCTCTGTAGCTAGTTTCGTAGATGGACTATGGACATTTAGGCCACAGAAGTAAACTTAACTTGTGACGACAACGATCCGCATAGCCCTTCTATCTGGTTGAGCTGTGCGAAATCGATCTCGACTTAACTGAAGTTGGTTGTTCCGATCTTGATATTTTGCTTGATTTGGTTCACTCTAGCATCCGACTGCTGAGCAAACTTGATCTGATGCACCAAGGTCGGCTGCACAACCAAGGCCGCAGGAGATCCGTGCTCCACCACACCCAAGTTGAGACGTTGAAATTCTTCAAGAAGGGCGGGCTGCAGTTTCTAGAGCAAACATGCATTGCAATACACTTTTTTGACTAATTACATCTGCAACAATATTAGTCTTGCCCGGATGGTAACGAATTCCCATGCCAAAGTCTTTGACGGTCAAGATTGAATCAACAAGAGGTCTGAATGGCTCGGATTAGATCAAGGAGGTCTCATATGGTATAAAGAGGTTCAAACATTGGTCTTTGCGAGTACCAAGGAATCGGTACCACCACACCTCCGGTAGCACCGTTGCTACACGGCGGTAAGGAATTCCCAGAACCCATGTTCCTAAGAGTTTGTTTCTCTCAGGAAGTGGTGTGAAATTGAACGGAGGTAATACCGCATAGCGGTAACACCGAGTTGACGCGGTATGGATAATCCAGAGAAAGGGGTATCGAAAGAGAGTTCTAGAGAAGACAGAACCAAAAGGGAGGCCTGGGTAGTTTTAGGACCCACTCAACACAAGGAAATTTTAGTTTTGATTTGTTGAAGTTTGTTTTAGTCATTTAGGACTCTTTCGAAAACTTAGGTTAAGTTTTGAACTCTCATCAAAATTTCATTTTAAAAGCCTTAAAAAGGTTTAGAAAACAAGGGTGTTATCATTAACTTGGGTTAGCAACACCACCTGAAATTTGAAGTTGATGAAAGCGAAAAGCTAACGACTAAGGGAATGAGATATCACCCTAGACGAAAACCAAATTAGCAAGTATATAAACTTTAAATGCTTCCAAAAAGGCTCCAAAACAGCAAAGGAAACACCAAACCAAAGCTCAACTTCTCGACACAATTAACCCGTATTGAATGAACGAGAAATTAGTTGAGCAGATAAAATTTCAGCACACTACATCAAGTCTAACACTACTCAAGAGCAAGGTTAAGGTGGCAAAAATGGTGTTAGATACTTAGCTAACTAGTATCACATCTTACCCTTTTATTCCAACAAGTTTTTGTTGATTAACCTCTCATTTTCTACCCTATTTAGAACCTTTGAGCTTGCTGTCCAGAAACTGACACTCGCTGTCCAGATTTTGCATCCAAGCATCCTAGCCGAAATCTTCAACTTCGGAAGCTTCAAAACCTTGTAAAAGGGCAGCCAACACCTCAATTTGCCAAACTCATTGGTTCCCAAAACCCAATTTAAACGATAATGACTATCTTTTTAGAAGAAGATGAGAGGAAAACAATTTTTAAAACCCAAACTAGAGCAAGATGAGATAAGCAGTCTAAGATAGGTAAGGAGTAAAATCTGAGAATTTACTTAAGCTTTCATAAATCATTTGATACTTTGAAATTAAGTTTTCCAAAATATCCTAAAGACAACCAAGCTTGGGTTACTATGGTTGGAATGGCTCTGATACCAAACTTGGTGAGGACCCCGATTTATTTGGCTTGTAATGCTTAACCATCCACTTGGTCCTAACATTACAAATCAAATAAACCAAGCCTCGAGATATGTATACTTCCCAGAAATGCAGTATACACACCCCGCTACAAAATCGTGCATCAATTCCATCCATTCACATAGAACCGAAGCACAACACAAGTTCAAAAGACATACATAAAAGAGAGTTATTACAAACGAGAGGCCAATTGGCCAAAAGACATACAAATAACCGAATAAACAGCGGAAGCAAAAGTGTCATAAGATGGCGATAAACCAAAGCCAATTAGTGTGCCTGTACCCACAAGGCAACCAACCGGACCGCCAAGCTAGTCGTCAAACCCGCAGCACATCTCACAAAAAGGGAAGCCCTTGGGGCTCACCTTCTTCCTCTGCAACATAAATATTAAGCAAAGCAGATGAGTACAAAAATTATTTTTGTACTCGTAAGACTGACGTGTAAGATAACAGAACTATAATTTAACTACATGCAAGCTTTATTTAGGTGGAGGGGGTTGTGGACTTACTTTTAGCATAAAGCTAGTTTTCATTTGCAATAATGTAATAGATTCAAAGCGATTTGACAAACTGTTTGTAATTGTTGAAATAATAGCGATACAATAATAATAACAACAGTAAAGATAACCTGGAAGTGACTAACCCAATAGTCACCACAACAATAGTATGAACATCCATTCATACCAACCCATCAAGTTTTAATTAAATATTGTAGTCTAGTTCTTGTGGAAAATAACCAAGCGTGTCCATAACCTAGGACGAGGCTATTTGAATAGTTTTGACCCTGCAGGGGTGTACCAATGTACCCACACAATAGACCGCCTTTCCACCAGCCACGGTTAGCATACTTCCTTTGGTATGCAGGCACGGCTAAGTCTAACAAGACGCTTTCCAATGGACGATGCTAATTAAGAGCCGCAACCCACAGGAGAAGGACACATTAGACAGTCTAACCGGTCTGCTAATGCTCCCCTCACAACACCACATTTTTAAAACATCCACCAACCAGCTCATAATTAACACCTCCCAAAGTACTCAGTCAAGAGAGGTTCCATATCACCCTTGTGGGCTCCCCGGGTTATCGGAAATGTACTTAATTAAATTCATACAGTAACATGATTATTAATGAAGGAACAGTACTGTCCCTCAATTAAAGATCATGCTAAAGGTATAAATTCAACAAGTAACAATTCCAATAAACAGGATCCCCGGATATATATATATCTCACAATGGTTCCCAGGATCAATGACCATTGCATATATATATCCTTTAACAACATTGCATCATACACATACAAGTCGTACATTTGCATTATTAAACCTAAGTTTACAACATTCGGGTTAGTACTACAATATAGAGTGACTTGGTCACTACAACATATTCAACAGCGGAAGCAAAATAAACTGAAAAAGTCCACCAATGGCCTCATCCACCCGCAGGCAATTGCGTGGAGGAAAGAAGTAGCGTTACTCGTTAGCGTCACCCTGATCGGCGCTAACGGGTACTTCATAAAGAAAGCCGTCCTCACCTGCAACAATAGGTGATAGCACCTTGAGTACGGAAGGTACTCAGCAAATCTTACACAAACTAATTAAAGAAAGTGGTTATTAGAGCCTATTCAAAGGAGTAGAGTTTTTACATGCATAAGGTTACAACAGGAAGGTATAAAGGTTCAAATTTGCATAAAGCGATACATCTTAACCTACAAAGGCTAACTTTTGATAAAACAATTTAATAAATCAAAGTTTGCTTAGATCAGTAAGTAAATGACACAAAAGTAAACGATGCAGATGCATGATTCCTCATGCAAACGAAAATAAACCCAAACCAGATTTTTGAAAATCAAAACTTCTATCTGGTGACATCAATTCAAGTTATCGTCCATGACCGTGAACACAACTATTCGAATGCTTTATACCTGCGGGTGTACATCTTTACCCACATGACTTAGCTAGCGTTGCCTTGGATGCCTCCGAATGATGACATACTTCCTTTGGTATGCCGAACGGGAAACTAAGATTTGGTATTTTCAACAAGCCAACACTATTGAGTTGGACCCCATGTGTGAACCGATCCCGCTTAAACAACGATCGATAGCATCCGCTAACTGGGCACACATGTTGCGTCGATGTGCCGATCCAAACAATTTAATGCGAATTGGGTTCCCTACCCATAGTAGAATGCTATCGGCACCATTAAGGTATCGTATATGCGACGAGGCACATATACGCCTCACCTCCTAAGAACATCGACTTCGACACACAAGCTCACATGGCATAAAACGCAGTCCTCGGACAGAGCATCTATGCCATACAAGGTCAATACACATATCCTTACTCTCCTGTTTCCAACTCAATAGTCTCAACATTTTACTTAACCAAACAATGCCATACACGCGCATGTGGAAGTGCGTGGGGACTTGAACTGAATAGTCGAGTTCGGTCCTTAATTAACCCGACAAGTCCACCACAAACCCAATCTCGTGCACAAAGCACCATCACTAGCTTCCTCTTGTCCAGATCAATTTGAATTTCAAATACAAGACTGATTTAAAGAAACTGGACAAAGAGTTTGAAATAACAATAGTTCAGTTGTGATTCCCATGTTTGACAAGATATGCTTGTCAAACTCTAAAATCTCTAGACTGCATGTCTAAGCTAAAACTAAAAATATAGGTTATGATATACAGTACTATGCTAGGGTTAAGTGTATGGTGACAATTGAGGTAATCCATCATGTTTGGTCATAACTAACTACTAACAGATCACATTTTGTATTTTGAAAAAATAGCATGCACAGATATCCTTTGGATTTGTAAAAGCTATTGTACAAAATTTGGGATCAATATGGTGCAAAGAGGATGCTTGCCTTGGTAGTAGTATACTTACATTGCGTTGAGATCGTTACGAGGTGGATTCAAAACTTCAATTGAACCGATTCTATAGAAAGCAAATAAATCCAATAAATGCCAAATCTGACAGTAAGTCCAAAATGGAAGAAAGATGCATGATTACAGTATGCTTAAGCCATAACTACCCATAATAATGATAATAACCCATTTTATAACCTACTGTTTTCAAAAGACAGAAATTAGGTTTTAGTGCAAAGTTCCAGTTTTCAGATTTTAGAAGAGCTGAAAACAGGACAGGTTGCAATTTTTGGAAAAAGTAATATAGAACATGCAAAAGTTCATAAATGAAACTTAGCATGATCTTTTAGGGTAATTAATATCCCAAACCAACCTTAGTCTAACCCTAACTAGTTAGATCACATCAACTAAGAAGAAATTCATTTTGTCGGTTAAGCCGACAAAAAAAACAGACAGATCTCAACTAGAAGTTAAAATAGATGATGACAAGAATGGAAAGATCAACTTGTCATCTTGCTAGGGTTTAGTCGAAACCTAAATAAGATGATAAGTTGACAGGAGAAACCCTAGGTCTAGAAAATGACATGGAAAACCGAAAAGGTATAATATCAA
This sequence comes from Ampelocalamus luodianensis, assembly GCA_036346255.1. Classification (NCBI taxonomy): domain Eukaryota; kingdom Viridiplantae; phylum Streptophyta; class Magnoliopsida; order Poales; family Poaceae; genus Ampelocalamus; species Ampelocalamus luodianensis. Next base: position 29,959,374 of record CM070634.1, on the reverse strand, counting down.
CTTTTCAGTTTGAAGCAAATTGAAGCTACTGATGCTTAAAAGAATGATTCACAGGAGCTTCTTAAGTCCTTAAGATGCTCAAGATATCATAACTAGGGTTTTGGCTTACCAAATAGGAATGATACCAAGATTACGAAAATTCGAAGTTGATCGACAGATAGGTAAGTTACGATTTAACTCCAAAAGATGTCGAATCTTTAATGCAAGGTAAAACCAAGGCTTAAGGATGGATAAGCAAAGGATAGGAGCAAAATCCCACCGGACAAAGAATGAAGAAAGTGAGCTTGAGTGGTCAACAATGGTCGCACTCAAAAAGCTAGGGTTTATATATAAGGAGTTGAGCTACAGGAAAATTGGGAAAAGTCTAGAGCTTGATGAGGTGTCCATTTAGGCTAATTATCCCAAAATTAGTTGCAAAAACTTTGGGATAAGCCTCTCCTTGATTTCCGAGAGAAGCTGCGCACAGAGAGCGAGGAAGATGATAAGAATCATCGACATGTGGTCCATTGGCGATCACGACCGCAGCGCTACTCACAAAAGCTCAAATGAATGTCACCGTCCGATTGGAAATGGGCGGTGTGATAAATAGAGATTAAATGATTTGAATCTGCATCGATTAATATGGACCGCACGATCTAGATCGGTTGATCGAGATTTAATCGAAATCCGAAGGGTCGCGAACTCGCTTTCAAAGAGAGACGTTGGATTAAAATCCAACGATCACTAAAAGAATACACGTCGCCCGCTTTAGATGCGATGGCACAACACCGTTGGATTTGATTTCTACGGTCCGGATGGAAAATTGAACCGGATGGTCCGATTGCATACACTCATATGGACCTTACGATTGAAATCCAACGATCCACCGATTTTGGGCTTTAAAGGCCCACGGTCAAAAAGAGTGCCGTAGGATTGAAATCCAAAGGCGGGTAAACGCGCCGCCCGATTTCAAATTGGAATAAGCGACGCCGTTAGATCAAGAATGAATGGTCTGCGATCGTGAGGGGATCCGAGTCGTCCGAATGCATACACTAATCTGGACCACACGATGAAGATCCAACGCCCGCAGGAGTGCGGGCTTTATAACACGCGGTAAAAGGAAAAGCCGTGGATTTGAATCTAACGGCTCAGATAAAAGCGCGCCTTTAAGTTTAAAACGAAAAGGGGTGCGCTGTTGGATCGAGAACGAACGGTGGAGATGGAATAGGGATCCGGAGTTGTCCGATTGCACATCGATCTCGCTCGTTAGATCAAGATCCAACGGCGAGATTAAGATGCACACGTGGACAGCTCGCGGGGTGTTATAGCTTCGCCCGTTCGATTGAAAATCAACGGCTCATATCACGCGTGGAGTTTTGAGCTTGCGCCCGAACGTGACGGAGCCGGACCAAATTGATTCGGTTGGACCCAACCACAAGAGGCCGAGTCGCTACAGTGCTGAGTTTGGGTTTAGACGGTTTAGTTGACGAACCTTATTCAAATATTCCAAGGTTTGACTGGGCTTTAAAAATAGCAAATAAATTTATAAATTCATGAAATTTTTATCGTAAGCTATCGGGATAACATATTTCCCAGATAAATTTTATAAACCACATTTTCACTTTGTAAAATACATAAATATTTATTTCAGTAAAAATATTTATTTAAAGCCAATAAATTTTTCTTTAAGCCCAATTAATTTCTAAAAATGCAACAAAATATTTTTAGCCAAGATAATTTATCTAGGCTTTAATAAAAATACTTCAGTCATAATACAAGTTTTATCTTGTATTCCTTTAAGACTTCAAATGGTTCTTTAGGGTTTTGGCTAAAAGGAAGGTTTTAATTTGTAACATGTCGCCTAAAGTGTAGAAATGAACAGAATGCTATGAACAAGACCTCATTACTGTTCATAAAACATTTTATTACTGTTTATAAACTTGGGGCTGTTACAACCCTCGTGTGGTTAGCACACAACAATTGCTTGGATCAATGGCACAAGTAACTCGGTCCTTAGGGACTTAGGCACCATTCCAATCACACCCAACAGATCACACCAACATACCAACGTGCCCAAGTCTAAATCATTTTGTTTTCAGTTTTGGTTTTGCAAATAAACAAAGCACAAGGTATAGATTAAAAGTAATAGCAAGTGTTTGTGTGATCAAGGTCATCGACTAGGTCGATAACCGCCAAATTCTACCGGTAACTAAGCATTACTAAGCATCATATCGTAAAGACAAATAAAAGGCCCTAAATCATTCACCGGCTCTAATTCACCTGAGGATAATATTCCTAAGGTAGTGGCAGTGGGTGAACAATTTAAGGAAACAATGCAATAGGATTAGCTATCTCTATTCGGAAAATTAATCATTGACACAAAAGCATGCATACATACAAGTAAAACAAAGTATTAGATTTTAAAAGTAATGGGATTGAGTGGATATGATCAAACTGCTTGCCTTGCTGAAGATACTTAATATGCTGCAGAGGATCACTGTTGAACTCAGCTGGGTCGTTTAACCTATCGAAAGAACGAAAAGAACCGAGAAATCCAATAAGAACAAATAATACCAAACACTTGGGCAAACAAAAATCATCCAAAAGCTAAGAAACTTACACAGAAGGTAGAGCAAGGTTTTAAACTAAGGTACAAACAAGGATCAATTTAATTGGAGGAGGCATGAAAAAGTTACGGTTAAAATAAGTTAATTCGGCTGGAATTGAAATTTAATTAAATTTTGGGTTATTGTGTATGAATAAATTTCTAGAGGGTTGGTGATCATGAGAATTTTATGATAGCTAGCTACTGACATTCTAAGAATAATAAAAGTGGTTTCACCTTATTTGGAGCTAAAATAAATTTCTAATGATTTTCCAAAGTTTAAACAATTTCATGTTGTAAACAATTTATGGTGGAAATTTTCTACTGAGAGCGTGATCTTAAGATTTGATGTTATGATCTTATGACTTAATGCTAAGAACAACTTATAAGTTTTTATCTTTTAAAAGCTTACCCACTGACTAAATAACTCAAAACAACTCTAACTACGGAAATTGGCCACGATGCTAACCTCCTACAAACTTAACCATCAGATCTGCTACCCAATTATTTGACTTACCAAACAGGCAAAAGGTTTTACAACAAAAGCAGCTAGGGGATTTACTAGAGAGTCTATTGTTAGCTAAATTACCACTGACCAAAAGAACCAAGAAAATCTTAACTACTGTGGATTTGACAAACCCTTAGCACCGTTAATTCTAATTTCCAAAATGCTAACTTAATTAAGTAACTCAATTGACATACCCAACATAAACCAACAGATGGCTGGATTGACCTAGCAAGTCAAGTTACCGACAAAGCAACCTGTTCACCTAATTTCCATTTCTTCTCTTCTCTCAACCTTCATACCAACCAGAGTGTTTGAAACCCAGAGTTACCAATTAAATAATTTATTTCATCGAGAATCGCTTCTTAAGTGATTTATCAAGTACTGACAAAATCTATTAGCAATTGCATTTCACCTCTTACCATCTTCAGTTTTCACTAATGCTCAGACCTTCCGGTCTTTTGAAATAAGATTTGCTTACATGAAGTATTGCTCAAGTAATCTTCTAACTAATTGGATCAGTGATTTCTAAATACTGACAAAAGCTTAGTGTTAATTGATTACCATCATATTTATTCTTGGAAAGCCTCAAGATTAATTTTTTTGGAATGTGCAAATTAATTTCTTACATTTCATAACTTTAAACATTAGAAGGAGATTAACTAAATTTATCTTATTAGTTAACTAACCACTATTTACAAAGATGTATTTATAGCATTTGAAATTTATCAACTAATTTTGTATAAACTTTTATTTGAAAAATGAGCTAATTAGTTTTAAACAATTGCTAACATTTATTCTTATCGTGAGAGGGCCCACTTGTCATTGAGAGTGAGAGGATAGAGAGGAGAGGAGGTGCGACCATGGGAGCAGAGGAGCCGGGGCAAAGGGCGCGGAGCGCGCCGGCGCAGCGGCCGGAGGGGCGGCGAAGGCCGGCAAAACGGGTGGCCGAAGAAGGGAGGAAGCCAAGGGAGGTGGCGCTGGGGCCGGGGCGGCACCGAGTAGGCGGCGGCGGCGTCGGGAGCGGCCGGTTGCGGCGGCCTTGCGGAGGCGACGGCGACCGGAGGGAGGAGGGGAGAAGGGGAGGCGAGCATGGGCTTGAGGGAGGTGGTAGGAAGCTCACCATGCGCTCGGTGGAGGCGGGGGAGCTCTGGAGCGAGCCGGCGACGGGAGCCATGGGCGGCGCGGGGAGGCTCGCGGTGGTGGCGGTCTACGGCGGCGGGGAGGCTCGGCCGGCGGTTGGGGAGATGTCGTGGTGGCGGCGCGGTGCTCCAGGCGCGATGAATCGCGTTGAAGTGCACCAGAGCGGCTCGAGGCGCGGCCGGACTTGGGGAAGAAGGCGGCGGTGTCGGGGCGGGTGCGCGCCACCGGGCAATGCGACGGGAGGAGCGACGCGCAGCACCGGCTGCGCGGCGGTGAGGGGAAGCCGGAGGCGGGGTCGAGGCGGCTCCATGGCGGCTCAGGCGGCGTGGCGGTTGTGGCCGGAAGCGGAGGAGAGGAGGCACCGGTGGCGGGGTTCCTGGGCAGCGGAGAGGGAGTATGGAGGCGAGGAATGGCTTCCTCACGTCGCGAGGGGCGAGGTGACGGTGGTGGCGTGCCGGAGACAGCGCCAGACGTGCTAGGCGACAGGGAGGCGGCGCGGCGAAGGTGGGAGCGGCGCTGGTGGTCCTTCGGGGCGCTCGGGTGATGGAGGGGGAAGCAAGGAGGGGGGCCATGGGGGTGCTCGAGGCCTCTTCTAGGCGCAGGCGGGGAAGAGCCGTTGAAGGGGAGGCGAGGGGCGCACGGTCCCGAGGGCGGCGTGGGCGAGCTGGGCGAGGACGCGACAGGACGGAGCGCGGCAGGGCGATGACGCGGGCGTGAGCTGGACGCATGGGCGCGGCACGGGGACGAAGAACATGCCGGGGCGCCGGGCTGGGTCGGACCGCGCCGGTTCGGCTCGGTCGGAGCCGAGTTGGGTCCGGTCTGAACCCGGTGAACAGTGTGAGCCCGAGTAACAGTAAAAACAGATTAGGATTGCATTTGAACTAGAAATTTTGGAGGATTTTTAGAGGTTGCAAGTCAACTCCAAAAATTATTAAATTTTAAATGGAGTTTGCTGACTTTAGGATTAACCTCCCATGAAATTTCCAGAGATTTTTGTGCACCGAATTTTTCTCAAGAAATTCCAGAAGGCTAGGTGCTAGGGTTTGGCCAATTGAAGAATTGGTTTGACTTGCCTCCAAAAATATTCAAATAATTCCTGAAAATTATGAAATAATTCAGAGGTGCTACCAAAAATACCTAGAAGCAGGGAAAAATATTTCCCAAGTGTGACAAAAGATTCTGGACAAAGTTGAATGAGAGTTTGACTTTATCAATTGGAGATTTGATTTTTGAATTCTACAATTCTTTGACAAGAATTTTAGAAAAGTTCAAGAACTTTTAAGAGGCGAGAATAGTTTTAGTTCCTCCTCTTGATTACATTTGAAACACAAACGTAGGTTTAATTACATTTGAAACATAAACCCTAGATTTGTTTATTTGGGATGTTACAATACTCGCGAGCCCTCTTAGGGCATACCCCACGTGTGGCTCCTGGCCTCGTCCGGGGCAGCTGCAGGTGCTAGTACGAGTAGGTCAAAGGCTCAAGCAGCCGAGGCACCCTACCGACTCGAGTAGCCTGAGGAGGTGTCGCGGGAGGGTGCTGCGTCGGCTGGTTCGCTTCGGGCACACCGTGTAGCTGTGAAAGCCCCCACGGAGACCTGGCTGCTCTCACTGTGTGAAGGCCTACCGCCACCCTAGTCAAAATTGAAGTCCCCAGAGCGTGACTTCTTGTGCGACACCAGCTCCTCTTCCCAAAGGGGTGTACGAGCTATGAAACAGTATGTTATGCATGTAAACATGGCGAAAATGATGAAATAGTATGTTATACATGCAAACAAGATAGACATACCTCATCGCACGAAGGTAGTGGACTGCTCCATGTACTCCTGCCCCGTGTACAGGTGGAACTCAGTACCTGTCAGAGAAAATTGCCGTTAGTAACTAGTGGAGTTCGAAATAAACAAGCAGACGCGAGTGTTTCATACTAACCTATGAATTGTGTCGGAGCACTCCCAAAGCAGTGCCACGAGGACCCACCTGCTACGTCCGGGTGAGGTGTCATGAGGCGTGATGTACCGTGGCTCAACCCCTGTCCACGCACAGGTGGGTCCACCAGCTCCCTCAGCCTACGGCAAGACACAATCTGGATCCCTCATCTTGTCTTATTGATGAACTGGTCCATGACCGCTCTGATCTAATGTGTCGTCATGCTGAAGCACTCCCCAAGCGTCATACGACTCACGAAGGTCACCAACTCGTGCATCTCCCTTACAGATTGACTTGTATACATAATTAACAAGTTAGAAATCGAAAACTTGTGAAGCAAATAAGAAGTATAGACCGTTCAATATGTAACGCGCGATGGAATGCGGAGTCCAGCTGGATGGGTATGTGTCAGACATCGTAGCCTCGTGTTGTGGCGGGTCATCCACGACCCTGACACAGCGAACCCTCGTCCAACTGGAGTACGACTCGATGTACTCCTCGTACGTCCCGGGGTCGTAGGGAGCATCCTCCTTGATGACGTCCTCCACGGCGCGGAGCCAGCCCTGAACCGAATGGAACATCCTGTCCGCCTAGGAAGTTGTAGTAGGTATTCCCTTCCTAGTGTAACTGTGGAAGGCAAAATGATTGTTTCGTAGGTACGTAAGACAAATGGTACAACAAAAGTAAAATATGAACTTACCCATGGACATTCGGTGCCAACCGCTGTCCAAGGGGACTGGGACCACCTGTCGCAGACTGACTGGCGCATCACTCGGTGCACGTGGTACTCCTCCACGAACACATCGTGCACCAAGCTCCTCCGCATGTACTAGTACGCGTGGTCTCACGTGCATAGGCTCGACAGGCCTCAGGGTGTGAGCGCGTATACCCTGTCGGCTGTGTACGGTGTCCAAATGATGCGGTCATTCGTCAACTGATCAAACATCGCAATGTAGTCTGGGTAGGACGCATGCGTAGTGATCGGAGTGAAGGTGACATGTGGAATAGAACAACGAAAACTTAGCACAAAGAATTGAATTACATTACAAAAAAGAATAAATGTTCATAAAACTTACCCGTCGGCGACACCACACCATTCCCATGGTCGGCCGGTCCACGTCGACGTTGTCGGCGTACATGGCGCAGTGTAGGCTCCCAGGTTCAACTGTGGTCATTCGATCTGAAAACGCTCGAAGGACCACAACTAAGGAAGCAACAGGCATCCAGAGAGGATAGAGCTGTCCCGAATCTGGTGGGACGTGTCGCACAGGGTGCGGTACATCACACACAACATTGCTGGGCCCTAGGTGTAGGGCTGGATCGCCTCCACCTCACAGTCCGCCAGCTCGCATACGTACCGGACCATGTGCTTGTTGACGTTGTCGCTGTGGGACCCTAGGAACATCACCCACCCGAACAACCACAACAAGTACGCCTCGAAGTACCTCCTCACCGTGTACTTGGGTGTGTCCTCTACCATATGCTCCAGCTGTAAGAAGACAGATACACATCAATAAGTTGCACAAAGCAACTGAAGCGGACGGATAAGAGTTACAAAAACTTACATAGAACTGGCAGATCCACTTCTACGACGGCCCGTGGGTGCTGCTAAACTCCCTGTAGCCGGTGTTGGCCGACAGAACCGCCTGGTACCTCACGTGAAACTCCGTGCACCATGTGGCTGGGATGTCATGCACCGCTAGGGGAAGCCCGTGTAGGGCAACCCGGTCAGGAAGGTCACGTTCTGAAGCGTCGACGCCATCTCCCTACACGGGAGGTGGAACATGTGCGTCTCCAGCCTCCACCGGTCAACCAGTGCCGTCAGGAGGCACCGGTCGTACGAAAAGCGCCTCGACGTACGACCACCACTCGTGTGGTCCTGGTCATCCTCCCACGTCGCCTTCACCATCCTCGCTAGTGGAAGAAGGCATGCCGCTCTCAACCTGCGTCGAAAGGATTAAGAATAAACGTGAGTCTATCCAAAGTAGTCAAACTGCAATTGAGTACACAAATGTCACAACTACACGTACATCAAAACCCAACGTGGGTCCACCCTCCATGCTCTCATGGGCGTGCACAGCAGCAACACATCAAGTTCAATTGTTGCCTCGCCCTCTTGGAGGAGGATAGTACTGAGGCGGATACGGTGATGCGCGTCAATGGCCAGGTCAAGCAACTCATACAGTCACTGCACGACATCTCTTGGGTCCGTCATACCTGAAATACAGTGCATACATTGTACATACTACGAAACATATACAAAAAGTAATAAGAAGAGACATTAACAGAATATTTACCGTGCACAAATGGAAACCAAAATTAAGTTGGGATTATTTTGATTAAGCTCTACATACCCTGTTTAGCTACTTTGCCATTTTTATATATTTTTATAGGAATCTTACTACTTTCCTTTTTTGAAAAGTGTCCCCAGCATTTACAAAATATTACCGTGTATAAATAGAAATAAAAATTAGGCCCACAATGTTTTAGTTCAGCTCTACCTACCATATGTAGCAACTCTGGATTTTTTTTACAATTTTTAGAGGGGTCTTGCTATTTTCCTAGTTTGAAGTATTTTCGGCATTAACAAAATATTTACCGTGCACAAATGAAAACCAAAATTAAGTTGGGATTATTTTGATTAAGCTCTACATACCCTATTTAGCTACTCTGCAATTTTTATAGATTTTTATAGAAATCTTGCTACTTTTCTTGTTTGGAAAGTGTCTCCAGCATTTACAAAATATTTACTGTATACAAATATAAACAAAAATTAGGCCTACAATGTTTTAGTTCAGCTCTACATATCCTATGTAGTAACCCCATATTTTTTTTTTACCATTTTTAGATGTGTCTTGCTATTTTTCTAATTTGAAAACTATTTTCGGCATTAATAGAATATTTACCGTGCATGAATGGAAACCAAAATTAAGTTGGGATTATTTTCATTAAGCTCTACATACTCTATTTAGTTACTCTGTAATTTTTATAGATTTTTAATAGGTATCTTGCTACTTTCCTTGTTTAAAAAGTATCTCTATCATTTATGAGGTGTGTTGCTATTTTTCTAGTTTAAAAAGTATTTTTTGCCATTAACAAAATATTTACCGTGCACAAATAGAAACTAAAATCAAGTTGGGATTATTTTGATTAAGCTCTACATACCCTACTTAGCTACTCTGTAATTTTTACAGATTTTTAATAAGTATCTTGCTATTTTTATAGGTGTCTTCCTATTTTCTGGTTTAAAAAGTATTTTCGGCATTAGCAAAAATATTTACCGTGTAAAAATAAAAACCTAAACAATTTTCTTAGTAGTTTTGCATATTTATTCTAAATCGTTTAAGTACCGCAGCATAAATAATATTTATACAATGAACTAAACTATATATAGCTGAAATAATATACTACATCAAACAACAATATATATATATAATTATCTAATCTATTGAATTCTATGTCGCTATTTTTATTTGCTAATCTATGAGGTTTCGATTTATGTACAAAGTTGCAAAAATAATTACTTGCAAAATGGGCCATCAGATCTGCTGCTCCATCCCTCTCTCCTCCGCTAGGAAACGGTAGGGTTTCGCTACGTCTCTCCTCCCATCTCTTCTCTTTTTTCCGGAATTAAAATGACTTTTTCACCGAATTTTGAGGGTATATATAGACAGTTCTTATCACCAGTTGAACTGACGACTTGCACACTCTTCAATGCAAATCATTAGTTGAAATGACGACAGACAGTTGGAATGGCGATTGACAGTAAATAGGTTCTTTTCGTCATTTAAAATGGTGACAGAGCCTATCGACAGGTCAAATGACGACAGACATATTTTTTTGTAATTTTTTTAACTATTTTTTGTAACTATATTTTAAATTAATATTATTTTAAAAAAATCCGCTAGTGACTATGGTGGGATCATGGCACGCAATTGATTAACATGTTTCTCAAAGATTCACCCAGCCGTAGAACATCTGCGAATGGCGACAAACACCTATTTTGATAATCTTGTTGGACTATTTTTTGTAATTATTTTTTAAATTAATATTATTTAACAAAAACCTGCGGTGACTACGGTGGTATCATGGCACGCGCTTGATTAACATGTTTCTCAAAGATTCACCCAGCTGGCACCTGCAGCTCAATGCGCGGGTCGCGACGGTTGGCACCGGTCTTATCTGACACGTGTAAGGCCGGTGATAAGGAGTACTACTAGTACGATCCGCTAGAGCTACCGCATTGGAGACTGGCGCGTAATATTCAACCATGGCTCACAATCTTGCACCATTCGTGTAAATTAAGCCGTCAGTGCCCGAGTAAACTAAACCAACTAAACCGCAACCAAACACAAACCATGCAATGTGTGACCGAGACAGCCGCGTGCGCGCGCGCACGCGTGCAGCGAGGAAACGCGCGCGCGAGAGGGTGCACACGCATGGACACCAGCATGCAGACGAGCCGGCCCTTTGTTGGGTAGCCGCGGCAAGAGTACACGTCCAGGTGGTCCTTATTTTGTTTCTGCCCTTGGACGGAGGCGTACGACTACTGATCTTATATAACTATGTAAGCTTACATTTTTAAACCGTATGCGCATAACCGAGTTAGTTAAACGTGTTCACCACCAGATTAATCTGCGGTTCAACGCAGAGTACGGCGCGAGCGAGCAGTGACTTAGCTCGGCATGTGTTGTCTAGTTGTCTACTACTAGCTTGCCTCCTCTTCTTTGACGGTCAAGGCTTCGGCAAGAAGCACGGGGGCCGAGCCCCGGACCGGTCCTAGCGCCAATATTCTATCTCGCGCCATGAATACTCTACTCGTGCCGTTGTACTGCGGTGTAGAGGGCTGTGTGCATATGTGCATGCATGGGGAACCTACACGGCTGCTCACGTGCACCGTGGAAAATCCGCATGGAGTAGTCGCTTGCGTGGATGCACTTGCAGAGTGGCTAGCAGTTCGCTTTCACAAGAGTCAAGAAGAGCTGCAGCGCGGAGCAACCGACATTTTCTCTCTTTGGACGGAGCATGCATGCGAGTCGGTACACCTGACAGGTTATTATTCTTCATCATGCAAATGCATGCCAATGTAATTACTAAGGTATATATATGTGAAAGCATGTTTGATTAAAAACAATGCTAGCTAAATGTACGCGTACATTGGCAGCAAATTGGCAAATGGCAACGATATTGGCACACATGGGCGAATCCACATGGGTCTTTGAGGGTGCACAGGACACCGTATATGTATAAGTGTATACCCTGCAGTTTAAGTTCAATAACTTCAAACACATGTTACGATATGAATGATGATTTCCGATTAATTTCGTTCTAGATCTGTCATTGTTGACAAACTGTTGTGACTAATATCCCAATAATGATAGCTAGCTAGTTGCAGTAACATTATTAACATTCTCCCTGTAATCATGTATGGCCCTGCAGTGCTGCACATGCATGACCGCCCGTGCGCGAGAGATCGAGGACGGGGATGAGGCTGATCAGGCATGTTCGCAGAGACGTTTAGGGCACTCCTTTAGTGCATGTAGCACTGTTCCTCCCCTCTGGTGTGCCCGGAAGACAAGGGTGTGTGTCCTTGTAGAGGGCACAGCTTGCAACCCCAGCTCCTGTAGTTTATTCGGAGTCACCGTGACCTTTCTTTACGGTTAACCTTTCTCGCTCTTTGGGGTTGGATGGGCGTTTCTCGATACGGAGAGAGAGAGGGACGCCCGAGTGATGCGGGGAAGACAGTGGGTTTGGATCATTTGATTATAGTACCAAGGAATGATCAAGAAAAGATGACAGTAGAACGCAGTTTTATACGATCAGAGTGAGTTTCACACTAGATTGACACTTTCAGTTTTTTGTCTTGCTTTTTCAGAATATAGCAAGTAGGTTTTGATGTGTCCGCTTGTGCTATTCGTTATGCAGTTGTATCTGTCAAAACTCAACACTATCTTGAAATAAAGACGTAAGCAGAATATTTCTGTACATTGCTGAACTCTGAATATTTCTTGCGCTAAGACCCCCTTTTTTTTTGAAACAATGGCCGGAGAACTGCCCATTATATTAATAAAGTAAGAGGAAACAGAGAAAAAGAAAAAAAATACGTAGCCACCGCTCCAACGGGGTAGACAAGACAGACGGGTAAGGGACCCCTCTGAACACCTGACGGAGCAACCTAACGCACAAAGAGGCAGCGCAGATGTGCTGGGGTGCTGTGGTGCACAGGCACCCCCAAAAAAAATGCAAATCTTTTTAAATTAGGTATATGTATGAGCAATTTTTTAACTAGGTATATGTATGAACAAAAATAGAACTATTTTGCATATTATTAGTATGTATTCAACAATCTGCAAAGCACTCATACAGCTTGGAAAAGACCCCTCACAGAAGAATGATTGGTCAAAAATACATGCTATGGTGGGAGCCTTTGAGTCATTTGACTTTGTTTTCAATGCACATTTGATGCTTGTCATACTTGGATACACAGATAAGTTGTCTCAGTCTTTGTAAAAGAGGGACCAAAATATTATTAATGCTATGACAATTGTTAATTTGGCTAAGGATAGAATACAACAAATGATGTATGATAGGTGGGAAGAATTTCTTTAAGAAAAGGTAACATCGTTTTGCATTAAATATGACATCAAAGTTCCTAAGCCGGATGGTAGATATATGCCTTATGGAAGATCATCATGTTTTTACCCAAAACAAACAAATGATGATCATTTTAGAAGGGAAGTGTATCTTAGTATCATCGATAATGTTCTCCAAGAGCTTGACAATCGGTTTGACAAGGTTAATATGGAGTTGCTTGTTTGCATGTCCGCTTTAAATTCTCTGAATTCATTTGTTTCTTATGATTGCCTTACCAACTTTTATCCTAATGATTTTTCAAGCACAGATTTAATAAGACTTTTCTTTCCAACTTGATAACTTCATTGATGATATACGAAGCGATGATAGATTTAAGAGCCTAAAGAATTTCGGTGAGCTTTCTACTAAACTTGTTGAAACAAGAAAGCATGACATTTACAAGTTGATGTGCTTGCTTCTCAAATTGGTATTGCTCTTACCGGTGGCAACGGTGAGTGTTGAAGAGTATTTTCGGCGATGAATTTTGTGAAGAACAAGTTGAGAAATAGTATGGACGATTAAGTATTGAATGATTGTTTAGTTACCTTTATAGAGCGAGATATCTTCTCGAAGATTAGTGATGATGATATAATCAAGTGTTTTCAAGCAATGACATCGCATCGTGTGGTATTGTGATTTCCATTAGCTATTTAGGATTCTTTTATTGATGTAAGATTTTATTTGAACTATTTGTATTGCATTATTAACTAATTTTGAACTCTTTTGTGTAATTGTATTAGACTTGTGAAATTACATATGTGTCATACAAGATTTTTTTTTAGCCTTAAGTGTGCACCCCCAGTGCTAAATTTCTGGCTCCGCCACTGCATGCAAGGGCCACACCAACTAGCCACAGTGGATATCGATCGACTCTTATGCGCTCAAGCCACACACCGCAGCCAAAGGAAATGATGACTCCCTCACCACCTAAGACGCTGAAGTTTCTGGTAGTTGAGTTAATGATGCATAGGTTAACCAAAGCACAATTCTTAAGAGAGAAGATTAGAAGCAAAATCTTGGAGAACCAAAGCTCCTCCGCCGCTGAAGATCCATGACAAGCACTCCACCCTAATCAGGCGACCATCAAGCCTTCAGAATGTAGTGGGTGAGAGAAGCGGCCCTTCGCTTGACGACGACAGTGGACGACACGTGGAAGAGACGACAGCTAGCTCCTGCTCCTCTTCTCCTCCTAGGGGGATGTTGATGGTTGCCCGTCTCTAAGTCCGAGCCAACAGTTTGACAAGGGGGCCATCCACAACGGTCGACCTGCACCTTAAAGCAACGACCCAACAATCGAGCGCCTAAACTCTTTGGGCCTCTTCAACTACCGACCTTCGACAACAGCAGGGTGGGGTCTTCTCCAGGCGTGGACAGCAGACGTCGGACAATCTGAAGAGGATGGAAGAAGTCAGGAAGGCTTCGGCTCCAATGGCGAGGAAGGCTCTTGGGAGGCGGTGAAGAGGAAGGGAGGGAGGTGGAGGGTTTCTGCCCCGTCCACCTGCGGTAGCACCACCGCCATTGCAATGCGTCGCCCAAGGCCGCCCAGCAGCACTGCACCATACTCGGCCCTGACATGTCGCGATGAGGGCCCCTGCGCTGCCTTTCACAACTCCCTACCACCTGTCTGCTGCAGCATGCCGCCGAGGAAGAGCTCGCCGTGGCCAGGCCTGCGACGCACCACCACCAAGACGCCGCCCGTCGACCATCGCCGGATCTGCCTCGACCTTGGCCCCCGCCCTGCCTTGGGGGCAGATCTGGTGAAGACGCAGGAGATCACCACTGGTGCACGACTATGTTTTGGATCCGGTGGTGACAGGGTAGGGACAAGGGAGCTGTAATACCCTAAAAATTAAATCGGGAGAGAATAATTAAATCGGGAGAGAATAATTAAAATCGGGGGAATATTTCTTTTAGCAAAACGATTGAATAGGAGAAAGAGGGGTTTTAATGTAATACTCCAATTTATTCTACGAAAGAAAGCGTTCAAAAGAGAAATTAGACATAAAAAAGGGGGGTTTCTGTAGTTTTTCGGCAACTTGGGCCTTGGGCCTTGGCCTAGGAGGCCCATGAGGGGTCGGCCACCAATAAAAGAGAGGGGGAAAACCCTAGATGCACTGTAGCTACAGTGCCGCCGCACTGTAGCACGGTTACTGTTGCACACCTCTCCTCCATGGTGGTGCCCCCCTCCATTGGTGCCTCCCTTCCTCGCCGTCGGTGCTCCCTGCTGCCGATCAAGTGAAGAAAGGAGAGGAGATCAACTTCATGGGGAGAGTTCATCATCTTGCTGCGATTCTACAAGGGTAACGTCGCGTGTTCTTCGTTGTTTGATACGTAATAGTTGCGGTTGATGTCGTTTGTTAGATTGATTTGAGTCGGTTTAATAGATCGCGTTCTGTCCAGATTATTGCGCGGTTAGTTTCGTGTGTTTAGAGGCCGAATTAGGAGTTGTGGTCTCCTAGAGTTATGTAGATAATGTTCTTATCTTTCAGTGGCCGCCAAGAACGCCAAAATCCGATTAACGGTTAGAAAGTTATGAATTGTTTAGTGCCGCTGTCTGGTTAATCTGTCAACATCCTGACAGTCTGTAGAAAACTGAGTTAATCTATTAGTTAAAGACGAAACCAGAGGATCTCAATATAACGAAAATTGTAGGTATTTTCCATACCTTTTCAGAGAGATAAAGAACGCAAGATTTGGACTTTCGTAGCAAAAGTTATGATGGTTTTAGTGTACTGTCCAGAGAAGCCGACGTGAAAATTGTTGTTCTGTAGTTTGGCTTGGTAGGGGCTGTAGATGGCATAATCAAAAGGGCTCCCCAACTAAGTTTATTTGGGTAATTTAATTACCTTTCCAAAAAGTCTGAGAACACCTCATTTGGACTCCTGAGCAGAAAGTTATGTATTTTAGAAGTTGACTGTCCGCAGTGATCACCAAAGCGATCGCTAGAAATTGGAAGATTGGAAAACGCTTGGGAGATTCGCGAGTTCGTTTGTGTTGTTATTTATGATTTTGATCCATTATGTTGGTCTTAGATTGGGGTTATATTTATGTTCAGGTGGGAGCGTGATCCCAGGGGCAGCGCCCTCTTCGCGTCCACCGTTCTCGCACGGTTGAGGCAAGTATTCGGGTATATAGCATATTTATGCTTGTATGCGGAGAGTGTTTGTGTTTTGCTCGTAATAGCCATGCATGAATGTTAATGTGATGAGTTTCCATTTATCTTGATGAATGCTAGTTATGGTTAAAGTTGATGTTATTGTGATGAGTTCCAATTTTATCTCGTGAATGCAAGTACTGATTGAGAGAATATGTATGAATGTTTGATAGAAGGTGCTAGTACTTTGATGCGTACTAACCATGCAAGGTTGATAGTGTGACATGTATGATTAAGGATGGTAAATATTTGAGATATGATTAATTATTATTCATGAAGGATTGTTCATGTTTGCTAGTATTATGAATATATGTGCTATTCATGGATACTAAAATGCTAAGAATGTCAATGATGAGGAATGCTAGAAGTATGAATAAGTTTATTCATGCACGTCGTTGTTGTGAATCCATATGTATGATGGTTTAAAGTTTTGTTCATGTGCATCATGCAATCATATTGGAGGATTGGTCACGTGGTGACTATGCATGTTCGAGGTCCCCGTCATGTAGATGACGGTTGAGGTCCCACATTCGTGGAATGTGGGCAATGAATAAAGAGGTCCCCATCATAGAGATGATGGGCAAAGGTCCCTATACATGTGGTGTATAGGCTTTGGTCCCCGTGCTGAGGGCGACAGCAAGGGTATACATCGACGGATGTATACCCGCATTACGGTAAAATGCGAAAGAGATAAAGTTCAAAAGGTGCATTGCATTGATCGCATTCCATGAGTATGAAAGCTATGATTAGTGTAACGTTATTGTGGATCATTGTTGCTATACTTGTGTTCTTGTTTATAGCCTTGTTGATACTTGCTGAGTCTTTGGGCTCACCCTTGTTTTGATATGTTTTAGGTACAACTGGCAGGAACGACATGCATGGGAGGGAGTAGATGTTGGATGCACTCACTACCTCACGACCATAAGGCGTTTGCCATTTAATTACACATCAAGATTAAGTAAACTGTTTGAGAATCACTCATAGATGGTTTTGAGTATTTATGTTAATTGTGATAATGAGAATAGCAAGTCTGGATTTTGTTTATTCGATCATCTTGCAAGCTTGTGTAACCTTGATTATGAAGATATTGATAAGTGCCATGATTAATTGTTGGAACCTCGGTATTGTTGACTATACAAAGGAGGTTTTGCCGAAAATTTGTAATTGGTCTTAGTTTAATTTAGTCTAATTTAATTTTAGTAGCATTCCAGGCTCAATGCTGAGATGGGGTGTTACAGTTGGTATCAGAGCGGGCTTTAGGTCCGTGGTTAATAGAAAAATATTAAATTGACACACTGTGCACAGTAGGTGGGGTTGGGAATTACATTGCTTCGGCATTATCTGTTGTTATGTTTCATTTGTTGAGCAATTGTTGAATTGCCTCTGTCTTTCTTGTTGATAATCTATGAAATGATATGTTATGATATTCTATATCTATGAATCTATTCTATGATTGCCATGAGATGATCATGTATAATCATATTTGATTATATTGTTTATGCGTGTCGGTAATGGTTGTTAAGAAGTGGAGGCCGTGGTTGTGGCCTTGGACTTTGTCTGGTTTTACCACCGTTCGTGGTATACGAATAGAGTAGTTACCCCGAATACCATAGTTGCAGGAGTTGAGCGTGAGTTGTTTTAGAAAGTTGTTTTCCTTTTTGACCTCAAATCTTGGCAAATTCTTGTTTTGTGGATGATGATGATTTTCTCTTGGGTTCGTGGTTCATGGTAATAGTTGTGTTTCAATGGTCTCTAATGGTTCTCTGAAACAAGTATTGTTTTTCGACTGTTGAGTTGTCTTTACTACTTGTGATCGTCCTCAATTGACATTACTGATAATTCCATGGTTGTTTCTTCTTTCTCATTGGAAAAGAATAACTCATGTATTCGTTTGAAAGTTTGGGTAATGAGAGTTTCTGTTGCAAGTTTGTTAACATGAGAAAACTTTGGCTCTATGTATTTCTTTTGGATTATTCCGAGTGATGAAGTTTAATGCATCTCTTTTATGTTGGAAATTGCTAAAATCCTTTTCTGATGCCTTGTTATGGTTAAATAAGAGATTGTAATCAAATAACTTGATATGGTATGGGTATCAAGTTGAGTCATTGGTATGGTGAATAATTAATATTAATTAGTAACATTGGAAGTGAAATTGATTAGGATGATGTTGTCTTTTTCTAGTTCTTGATGAACGGTATATATGAGTAGTGATTGAGAGATATCAAGAAGTATGGAACCTTAATGAACTAGTCTGGTCATTAAAACTGTTTAGGTTGTTAAACTTGTTGGGTTCTTTGGTTCCCATGGATTAATTTAATTGTGTGGAAAGGAAAATTAGAGGGAATACCAGATTTACATATTCCTTAGTATGATTAGTTATTAGAATTGTGTACAACCGGTTGAATCGATTTACTGCACCAGGAAGACCTCTCCATCCTCAACCCATCCCCCAAAACCACTCCTCCCTTCTTTCCCTATTTTAGCCAAATTTCGGAGTTGAATCTCGTTGGCCGAACGTTGTTCATCGGCCAATTGCGCCTCCTACGGTGAAGCCCCGCTACCATCGACCACACCCACGCGCCGCGACGTTCTACGCCGTGCTCACCTCTCGCCGCCGAGCATCGCCGAGCATCGCCGCCACCGTGAGACCGTCGACGCCGCCGCCGCCACCGGTCACCAATCGCCGCACCGCCACCTCCTACGGCATCGTCGCAGGGTAAGCAACCCATTTTTGTTGTTCGCAGGCCATTCCTCCCTTTCTCTCACCGGCGCCACCACATTTTCCATGGCGCCATGCTTCTGTTCTGGAGGAAGAAGATGAATGAACAGTATTAAACTATCTAGTCAATGCTTCATCTTTGTACACATCAATTTTATTGCTTCCAAAAATCGTTTTTCTCACATACAAACTCCAAATCCGTTGATTCTTCTTCCTAAATTCACCTAAATTCCTCTACTATTTTTAGTATTTATTTTGTAATTTTTTTAGATTTTATTTTGTTTTATGTTATTTATTCGGTCCATTATCCACATCGTCGCCTTTCTCCTCGCCACCGCCAACCTTGCGCGCTCCACCCCAACCATGGTGAGCGCTATGCTCCCGCTGTTCCCCAAATCGCCACAAACCTCACCCGTTAACTCCCTTCCGCTTTCCCGTAACGGCGATGTCAACCCGAAGGTCGCCTCCGTCGCTGCCGCCACCATCCGATGTCTTCCTCCGAACTGCTCAGGGCGTTGAGTTTGCCTCGACATGTTCTACATCATACTTCTAGCCATGGCCATAAAACTCTTTCCTTGTTTCACCAATCCAAAAACAATTTCTAGTGAATAGTATTTTCGGAATTCTATCATTTCATGTGATTTTCAACCTTCCGAATTTCGTTTTCCCTCATACGAACTCCGATTCCGTCGATTCAAATTCCTATATTCATATAAAGTTGATACCTTCTGTCCAGTATTTATTTTATAATTGTTGAATTTTATTTGGATTTTATTTGAGTGTTATTTGAATTTAGCTCGTTTACACGTATAGATTTCGACGACTTCGGACGACCGGATTTCGACGCCGTTTGAGAACATCGATTAAGCAAGCAAGGCAAGTTATACCCTTGATCATATCGATCCCATTATTTCAAAATATTTATATTCTGTTTTAAATTATTACTGCATGCTTATTTATATCAGTAATTTAAATTCCTGCTTTAAATGTATAGTTATGCCTAAAATCCTTTGTATGACCAACTTTGATAATTGAAGCAAATATATTGTCACCATAGATAAAACCTAGTTGATACGATAGTATGAACTAGAGCATTTTGAGAAAAATCATGCTTAGCCATGCTTATAGACCAAACATGTTTATTTTGGGAACTTCAGCCAGAAATCAATTGTTGTTTAGATGGTATCCATGGTATCGGTATGTTATGGAAGTTTATGACTTTGAAAAATGAAATAAATGAAAATAGTTTGGACTTGGGCATAATGGATGTTCGGTGGGTGCAAGTTTATGCACGGCTCAATCGGGTATGGTTGAGGCCCATGGGTTTTGCTGGAAAGTTGCCCAAGTCCGCTTAAGGACCGGTCTTGAGTGTATGAAGCTATGCCATACCGCACCACCACATTTCCTAAGTGTGGGAGTAGGACCGCTAATTAATCGCAATGTTCCACCGTGGTCGCTCCTCACAGATGCAATGGGTAGTCATGTTACGACTTATGTTAGTCCCACCTAACGCAAGAGGGGCCGAACCCTAGGTCTTTATTCCAAAGGGGGTGGCGAAACCTTAGCGAGGGGTAACTATGGTGGAATGGCGCTTTGTAAAGGCCTTGACACGTGTTTCTAGACCGCTTACCAAAGGTAGTGAGCGGTGGTATAGATATATGCCGACAAACTAGAGAAGTCTTGTCATGTGGGTAAAGCTGCATAACCTCTCGCAGAGTGTAAAACTATTCGAATAGCCGTGTCCGCGTTATGGACATGTCTGGCGAACCGCTCAAAGTTAGACTTTGGCTTTTGTTTGAAAATAAACTTCTTCAAAACTGGTTTATCCAGATGGGAATTGGGCAGGAAGCCATGTGATAGGATGGTATCCTTCACCATTTATGTGTGAATGTTATCTGACTATAAAATTGAGAATTTTATAAATTTTAGTTATAAAATATCTGTTTTGGAACTTAGTACAAGTATTTAAATAAAATGCTGCTGTATGCAAATGACCCTATAAGCCATCCTTTGTTACATCCATATGCATGTCATTCTGTTACTTGACGGGTGTAACTTGCGAGCACGGAAGTTGTGCTCATTTTTGCTTATGCAAACAAAATTTCAGAGGAGAAGGACTTTGCTACCGATGTGGATCTCGACGATTAGGCCGCTTCCCCATCGATTGCACGTGGCGCATTAATCGACCCTACTACTTCTTCGTCTTCCGCTGTGTTTATTTTATTGTGGGCCTGTAAGCCTCCTTTGTAATTAACTCTGTCATTATTTATTAATAAAGTTGTGATATGAATTTGTTATCATTTTGTTTACTGTGTGGACTAGCTACTGATCATGGGACTAGTCTAGAAATGCACAGAGGATCCCGGATACTAATCCCGGGTTCTGACAAAGTGGTATCAGAGCCATATCGACTGTAGGTTGTGAACTAGTTAGAATGGTCGTTAGTTGAAAATCTTCAAAATTTATTTTACACAACAAGAAAAATAAATTGTTCTCTCCTCATCTGAGTCATCCATCTATCTTTAGCCTTCTTACCTAATTCTCCCCTCACAATTTTATAATATTAAATGGATCCTCTCTCCCATGGAAATCTCTATAGCTGGTCAACACGTTTCTTAACCCTTACGTTCAAGACTACAAGACATGAAGAAATCAAGAATGCATCAAGTCATCGCTGCCAATCAAAGACAACATCATCAAAGACCGTATACCGAAGATCATTTCGTCGGTCCAGCCATAGAGTCTAGGTTTACTAAGACTCATTCTGTGTATTGAGTCGCTTCACCAATTAAAAAGTCTCGATCGATAGAACATTATGTAAAGTTGTTCTGAACAGTTTTTCAGTTGGTTCTTTCGTTTGGGAGTATTGTTTCACTCTATCCCCTTAGCTCTTCATATTTTTATCTTCCCTATCCTTTGTTCTCCTTTCCTAAATCTCTGGAATAACCAGCAGATGAAGAACACCCGTCGTTCTGAAGATGATACCAACACCAACGAGGATATCCTCACAAGACAACCAAAGAATCGATAGCGTAAAACCCTTGGGAATTTGAATCGCCTTGTCACCTGCACCCACCGATGCAACGGTTAATGCAACAATTGAATAGCAAGAATGTCTCCCACCCCCATCCTGCGCAAAGACCAAGAGAGTGCCGGTGAAGAGCTATCTAAGGACAAGTCACCAGAAGTCCCTCTTAATGATGATGTGAGCCATTTCCTTCCTAAAGGCCACCATTCATGGAAGTTTGTGCACTGTTATAGATGTGGTGGAAGAGGACATTTCGCTTATGGGTGTTCCCAAAAAGGGAAACCAGAACAAGAAATTCTTTGTGCCAGCTGCAACCTCATTGGACACTATTTCATGAGGTGTTCCAGAAGGAAAGAAATTCAGTATCAAGTATGCTATTGCTGTGGCAAGGAAGGACATTTTGCCAAACAATGTCCCCTGCAGGCAAATTTGACACCCTGCACAACCTCAACACTTGAAGGCAAGATCGAGAAACCGAGGCACCACCTCAAACAGCAATCAATAGCCCCAACAATAAAGTTCAAGAGATCTTGAAGACATCCTTGATCCCCGTAGCTCAGCATGAGTGTGTGAGTAATCAAGCTGCCCCTATCCAAGCCGAGAAAGGCAGGACCAGTCCCAGGGCACTCAATCTTGAAACTCCCTGTCGTCATCAAGATAGTGGTCATAAGAGGAAGATGGAAGATCAAGTACAAGACATTGCGAGGACCTCCAAGACTCGTGCAATTCCTGGACCATCTCTCCAGAGCAAGACATTAAGGGACAGTCTTCTAGAAGTGACCCTAATCGCAACAATAACACCAGAAGCGGGAAGTAAAAACAACAGAAGATACATGTCCCAGTTGCAGAAATACATAAATTTGGGCATGCCAATGCCTCAAGAAGCGACCATGGACCAGCCAGCCAGCTTGTTGCTCCCCAACAACTCTGTTGGAGGCCAACCACCGAAGGAACCATCTCGTATTGCAGGCATCACGTGTTTCCACTGCCAAGAGAAAGGACATTATGCCAATAAATGTCCCAGGAAACAGCAGGCAGCAACTCTGAAGTTCCAAGGTGCAATACTACACAAGAAAAACAAGAAGCCGTAGAAGTCTGAAAGAAGATGTCTGAACCTAGGCCCTGTCAAATAAGGAGCAGGATGCACCCCAGTTGAAAACCTTCTATTCCCAGTTTTCTTTCTAGCCACTCCGAATCTCGGGGACGAGATTCCTTTTAAGGGGGGTAGTTTGTAACATCCCAAAGAGCTGTTATCAAAATAAAAATAAATAAAGTTATTCTTTTATTGGATTTTCTCAGTTTCAATAGTGTTTTCTTGGTTTTTGAATTTCTAAGATTTTAAAAGGAAAAAATAAAATTTATTTAGTTTTATGAGTTTTTATTAGATCTAAAGTGAAAAATAAAATTTTAAGTAATTTCTGGAATTTTAAAAGCTTTTACTATTTATTTTAAAATAAAAATATTTATCGTTTAAAAATAAAGGTCAACTTTAGGTTAGAATTATTTTTATTAAGTTCAAAATAATTCAAGGTATTTTTGTGAATTTTTCTAGAATTTTGGGCTCTATTTGCTATTTTCTAAAAATATATTTGATTTATTGATTTATTTAAATTCCGAAAATCATGTAAATCATCCGACCGTCCAAACTCGTGAACAAGACTTACAGTATATAGTGAACAGTAATTTCGAAATAAAAATAAAAAAAAAGCGACCCTACTACTTCTTCGTCTTCCATTGTGTTTATTTTATTGTGGCCCGTAGCCTCCTTTGTAATTAACTCACATTATTTATTAATAAAGTTGTGATATGAATTTGTTATCATTTTTGTTTACTGTGTGGACTAGCTACTGATCATGGGACTAGTCTAGAAATGCACAGAGGATCCCGGATACTAATCCCGGGTTCTGACAGCCACCTAGGAAACGAGGGGCTCGACTGCTTGATGCTCGTCCTAGCCGCCGCCTTTGTCGGCTTTAGATCCAGAGGGGGGATGCCAGGAGGACTCCAGATCTATCGGGATCCTAGTCCTGCAACGAAGAAGAACTATCGGGAGCGACGAGGCACCTGCAGATCTGGTTGGAAAAGGGGGTGCATAGGGGGGAGAGGAGACCCAAAGGGAGAAGGGAAGCGAAGGAGGCCCCGCCACTACTGTTGTACTGGTGAGGCGGCGGCGGCGGCGAGGGGGGATGTGATGGTCAGGAGCTCTTGCGCTGTGGCTAGCATGCACCCTGGGTCATCCAAGAGCAACTCATGAGACGAGAGGCTATTCCCGTGTACTGAGCTTCCTGTTCTTGCACTGAGCCTTCAAGAGTTGTACTACCCCACCTAAAAGTGACATGAGTTACAACTAACAAGCGATCCATCTCCTCATCCAAGAACATTCACTGATCAGATCATTGTCTTAAGGAAGGGCATGCAATTGCTAAAACCAAAAATTTATGTGTCAGGTGCAAAATTTGGGAGAGAGTCCAAGCAGGTCGTACCAATCCATGCAATCCAGTGATTGACCTCGAAAGTAGTATTATACTAGTAGGGTGGTCATGGGTTGCAACTGAAACCCAAATTTTACATAAAATGATATTCATAGTCTATCTGGTGCGGCTTGTCTCATCTCGCTATTGGCAAAGCACATACGAATTAGTACCTTAAATTTGTCTTCTATAAAAAAAAGTAACTATAATTTATCTCCTTCACCCTGCATGAAGCACCTACTTAGTGTGAGGACGTCCAGGCTATTTCCGCGAGACCGAGGCCTTCTCGGTCTTATGGAGATAACTCTGAGCCTCAAGATAATAAATTCCAAGTTAACTCCATCCAAGTGAGAAGGCATGACTAAAACTAGATCTCTGGTGATCATGCGTACTGCTCCTCTGCAAGTACTACATGATGATCGGTTCTCTAAACAGTCCAAGTCCACCCTTAATGAGTTAAAA
This sequence comes from Ampelocalamus luodianensis, assembly GCA_036346255.1. Classification (NCBI taxonomy): domain Eukaryota; kingdom Viridiplantae; phylum Streptophyta; class Magnoliopsida; order Poales; family Poaceae; genus Ampelocalamus; species Ampelocalamus luodianensis. The sequence goes on along the minus strand of CM070634.1, from coordinate 29,934,749 downwards.
TAGAATTCAAAAACAGCGAGCATGAGACCGTGTTGGCTCACAGGATCAGCGACCAACATGCTCATACCATCATTCAACGTCAATCACATCCATACAACATTCATATATTGGTAATAAAAAATACATACATCATAATAGTTAAGTCTATAACTATTACAAGTGGCTGACTGGCCAAATTCAAATAAGACATTAAGTAGCAGTAGAAACGATATAAATAAACCAAAAAGGTCCAGCATAGTGTGTCCCATAACCCATGGCAACCGACTGGGAGTTAAATAATAGCACTACTCGTCAGCGTCGCCTCAATCGACGCTAACGAGCTCATCAGGCTCGAAGTCTTCCTCACCTGAATTTACAGCAATTGGGTTGAGTATAAATGTACTCGCAAGTCTTACACAAATTTAAAATATTTATGCTAGAGATTATTCCAAAGGATGGCATTTAGTGGTTAAGTTTTACGAAAAACGCAACAACTTACATTCCTAAACCAACTAGTTTTCAAAAGCCATTTTGTAAACCATTGCTTAAGAAAAGGAGTTCACAAGACATAGATAATTGTATAGATCAATCAATATCTAAGTGGTTGCTCACTTTGATAAACTAAGATGCATGAATGTCCTATTCATGCCGAAACCAAGTTATAACCATGTCAACTTTTAGTTACAAGTATAACGATAACGTCTCCCAAACCAAGTGGTGTCCATAACCGTAGACACGGCTATTCGAATAGTTTGAACTCTGTAGAGGTGTACTACTTTACCTATATGACTCGATTAGCCCGTAAGCCTCCGTATATTGACACACTTCCTTAGGTATGTCGGCCAAAGAAATCGAGATTTGGTATTGTTTAGCAAAAAAATCCTATTGAGATAAGTCCCCCTTGCGAGATGATTTCCATACTTAGTACAAGCTACGGATAGCACTTGCTAAGAGGGCTCACAAGTTGTATCGGAAATACCGATGCAATGTAAATAACAAAAAAATGGTGCTCCCATCCACACTATAGAAAATTACATCGGCTCCTACGGACAAATAATCAAACACAAGTGTCCTCACACCACCTGGGACTTCACACAATAAAACTTTCCCCTTACTTAACCGAACGGTACCCATATCCCACGTGTGATGGCACGATCATTACTTGAAATGACAGCCCATGGCTCGGTCCTTAATGGTCCGGGCAAGACAACCACGATCCCGAATCTTGTGCATAACAACACTCACACTATCAATCACTTGTCTAGACCAAAAAATCATTTGAAATAACTAAGTTTAACTCAAGAATTAGATACGAAGGTCTGGATAAAAAAGATAAGAAAGGTTATATGTCTACCACAATTGACGAGCTAATCCCGTCAATTGATCTAATGCGTTTTCTAGACCCACAATGGCTAAACATTCAACACACAATCCTTAGATCAACACAAGCATCTAATCTTAAGCATATTTACAAAGGAATTATCAAGGATATCCAGCAAGTATAGGACATAACTAACTAACTCACAATATATATATATATATATATATATATATATATATACATATATACAAAAATAGCATGCAAGCAATATTATTGCATTTCAAACACTAGCTTATTATAACTGGGATCAATATGATGCAAAAGAAAGTTCAAATGATGCTTGCCTTGTTGGAAGTCAAGTTGCTCATTCTCGGTGGCGAAGGATTCTACGTCGATTACTTCGGACTCTAGAGAATTAAGGATATTGATAAACACCGAGAAATACTATAAAATTCAAATTGCTCAAAAATGCATGAATTTTCTACAGTGGCTAGTTCATGATTTTAGATGAATTTAGGTAAAAGAATTATTCCATTTGTATTTATCATGTGAGAGTTATAGCAGTTTGAACTCAGATTTCTCGAAAATCCAATTAAACAACAATCTGTCACTATTCATTCAAATTTAATTATTTGGTGAAATTTTTCATAGCAGTTGTGGATACAAGGATTACATAGGTAAAATATGGATAAAATTATAAGATCAAAATAACTTGGTTCATCTCATTTTGAGTTCAAATGAATTAGTTATGAATTTTCAAAGTTAATAGCAGTTTCTAGTTCAAAAATAAATCAGTTTTGGATTACTTTCCAAAAAAACTATATTTTCTTGGAATAGAGACATGTTTAAAACTTATTTTAAAATAAAGTTCAGTTAAATAACAAAATTGGTTTCACTAGATTTGGAGTTAAGATGATTTAGTTATGTATTTTTGAAGTTATTCAATTTTTCAGTGTGCAAATAAATGATTTCTGGAATTTCTAAAGCATTTAAGACTTTTTCTACCATGCGCTGCGCTAGCCACAGGCACTGACTGGTGGGGTCTAACCTACAGATTTAATCGAACTGACAAGTGGGACCCAACGGTCATAGACTCAGATCGATGAACTAAGTCCACCGGTGCTCATGTAGAGCTCGCAGCGCGCTTAAGGGCTAGGCCCACACGTCAGTCTCTAACGCGTTTCACTTATCACGTCCGATTTCTGTGCATGGGGCCCACATGTAAGCGGCACATTAACACGTTAAGACAACACTTAATTGCTAATCATCACCGTTACGCTTAATTGTTGTGCTACAGTGTTGTCGGCATACGACAACGCTCTTGAGCTCAATGTCGAGCTCGCCACCGACGATTCTGGCCACGGTGGTGTGAACCAAGGGCAGGTATGGGTTCCTAATAGTGATGCACATCTAATAAGGGTGGTGGCGACGGCTGAGCCGGCCCGTATCGGCGGCTAGCCAGAGAGAAGCGACAGTGAAACTACGGCAAAAGTACAAGCAGCGATAGAGCTCCACAGCGTGCATACAAGCGGGTGCCAAAGCTTCTACGAGGTTTACTGAGGCTACCTGAAGCTATGAGAGAGTTTGTGGCTGGTTGGAGTGGCTTGACGTCGAGGAGGTCCACGACGGCGGCATAGCTTCACGTGGAGAGAAGATACTGAGGAGAACTAAGACAAATGAATGCACGGGAAAGTACTAGAGAGTTACGGAGATACTAGGGGTGAAAGGAATCGGACAATGCTTTACCCGAACGAAGTGGGAGACGAAGGGTTGTTCTTTAGCCGAAACTGGACAAAGCTTCAAATTCACGAGTTCCTGTCGTGCATTGTCTAAATAGGTTTAGGGGTTTTCAATGTCATACCAAATGACATGATATGATGCACAAGATTTAGGACAATACTGACTGGAGGTGAAGAAGGCTCGGGGTTGGCTTTCGAAGCATGCTTTGGAACTGACGACGGCACGAAGATGGTCCGAGAACTACAAAGCAAGGTAAGAGTTGACATTAGCCAAAATGGATATGGCGTCGAAGAAGAACGGCCAAGAACTCCTAGGGTTTAAGCTTACCCGAGTGTGGAGCTAGAGCGAGCATCCCTTTCCTCAGCCGAAACGAGGAAAAGCGAGGAATTGAGAGGCATGAAGTGGGTATTATCCTTAGGCGATGACGGATTTGACAACAGGACGAAATGGCGACGCGCTGGATAGGTGAAGCTGGGTGGCGGATTCACAGCATCAATCAGAGCTGCTCAGGGTGTCGCGACTGCGTGGCGAGCTCGCCCTGAACGCGCCCTACGCGAGGAGGAAGACAGAGTTGATGAGTGGGCCCGCATCGTCAGCAGCTCAAACGCGTGCCCGAATGCGGTTCAGACTAGGTTCATCTAGTTGGTTTGGCTCAGCTAAGTGGCTCAGGTCGGAGACATTCGGACCGTCCAAACGTGTGGGTCAGTTTCATTCGAACTGGTCCGATCGGAGTCAAAATAATTGACTAGGATTTAAAAATCAAAGCCCTACTTTGACCAAGCTACTAAAAATAGCAATAAAAATCCTAAAAGTATGAAATAAATCAAAGAGGTTCCTGGGAAGGTCTAGTACTCATAAAAATTCTTAAACCTCACTTTTTGAGTTTTATTTGCTTAATTTAAACTCAAACCTACAGTAGGTTATTGAATTGAGTTTGAATTTTAAGAAGGTTGAATTGAGTTCCAAAAATTTAGAAAAAATTATATTTAATTATGATAAATAATATAGGATTTTAATAAATTATTTCCAGTAGATGATCATATGTTTTTATTTCTGTTTTCTTTTGGGAGTTCCTTTTGAGTTCTATGTTTTAAACTTTGGTTTAAGATTTTTCAAGTGCAATAAATGATACAAATGTCTTAAAAACACAATGCATGCTCGTGAGGTACATAATAATTCTATTTATTAAAATGGGGATGCGACACTTAGTATTTCACTTTCACAAAACCATAGTCACTTTTCTATACTAAACATTTAAATACACGGTTAATTCGCAGATAGAAATTGAATGACAGTATAGTACACGAGAACATATAGTGCTCTCAACATATTTCGTGCTACCCATTCTCCCATTCATTCAAAAAGGTATCACTGAGATTTTACATAAACTTTGTCCACGAAAAAGGACAAATAGAAGTAACAGAAGTTCAAGTAAGAATGACGCTATAGTGTCCATGCATAAATCATGGTATTATTGAGATTTTAAACAGTAGAAATAGAAGTATTGCTAACTGTAACATCCCCATTTTTGACTTGTGTTTCAAATGTAAGAAATTGAGGGTAAATTAAAACTTTTCTTACATCCTTGTGCTTTTGAACTTTTCTGAAAATTCTTGTAAAAGAATTTTGGAAAATTCAAAATCAAAAGCCTCATTTATCAAGTCAACAACCTCCTTGGTCAAATCCTTTGTTAAACCCTTGGAAATAATTTTCCTTGGTTCTAAGGTTGCTTGGTAACACCTCTGAATTATTTCATAATTTTTGGAAATTATTTGAAATATTTTAGAGGCAAGTCAAACCTTGGTCAAACCTTTGTTTTAACCTTCTGAAATTTTTGAGAAAATTCCAGTGCACAAAAATCTCTGGAAATTTTATGGAAGGTTAACCTAAGGTCAGAAGCTCCGGTTAAAATTTCATAAATTTTGGAGTTGATTTGATGCCTCAATTAAATCCCCAAAGTTTCAGTTCAAAAATCAAACCCTAATCGGTTTGCACTGTTTCTCTGTGCGAGTTAGACTCGCTCGAGTCACTTGACTCGACCGAGCCAACTAATCGCACTCGCACGTCGAGCGGCGCGCGTGTCGCCACCGTTGGATCTCCATCGAACGGCTCTCATTCGTAAGCATTCGGACAACTCCGCTGCCTCGATTCTCGGCCGTTGATTTCCATCGCACGCCCACGCTTGCCCGATGCCGCTTCAACGTGATCGCGCGCTAGCCCTTGATGCAAATCGGACGGCCGCCGCCGCCGCCTTCCTCGCCGCGCGCCGCGCCATGGCGGCCGAGCGTATGCGCGCAGCGCCTTGTCCCATCCGGCGACCGCAACGGGTGTCTGCAGCGCATTAAATGCCCGCCACCCACCGCCCCGCTTAGTCGTCGATCAACTACTCCCGCCGCCACGGCGCATCGCAGCGGCAGCTGGAACCCGAGGCGGAGCAACGGTGCTCCTCGCTCTTCCCGCTACTTAAGCCCCCATTGTCCTCCCTTATCCTCTTTACACACCCTTGAGCTCTCCCGCACCCACCGCCTTGTGGAGCTCCCGAGCGCCAAAATCTCTCGCCGCCATTGTTGCCCGTGGAGTTTCTGGTGAAGGCCGTGCTCAGTGGTTCCTCGCTCCCTCCTTGCTCCTATTGCTTCCTCACCTCGGTGGTGCTAACAACCGCTCCATTTCAGTTGCTTCAACGGAGCACCGGATTTTGATTTCCCACCCGCCGCGAGCACCCTTCTTCGCTCTCCAGCGCGGTGAGTGCTCCTCTTTCTAATTCCTTTCTGGGAGCTTCTCGTGCTCTCGAACCCATCGTGGTGACGCGCGCGGTTGATTTTGCCTAGGCCGCCTTCCCGCGCCATCTTCCTCGGTCCGTCGCGGAGCTTCGCCGCCGGAGCCGCCAGTCATCCTCTCGCACTCCGCGTCACTCGTAGCATCGCAGAGTCCCTAGATGCTCGCACCGCTTAAACGAATCCCGCGAGCTCCTTGTTGCTTGTCGACGTTGCCGCTTTTACCGCGCCGCCCGCCGCCGCTGCCGCCGCTCGTCCACCACCGCGGTGGTGGGTGGTACCAGGGTGCGCGATTCTATTGCGCACCCATTGCGGCATTCACCCCGCCGCGTTTTTTGGTCGCCGGCGTTGCGGCGAAGCCGGCCGCGCTGTCGGGACGACAACGCCGCGGAGCGACGTGGCCGGTCTTCGCCGTTGGATCCGAGATCAACGACCGGAGCCTCCACGCCGCCCTCGTTCTCGCTCGCGCTGCCTCGTGTCGCCGGATTCAACCGGGACGTCCGATCCGAGATCGACGGCTCTCAATCGTCCACGTCACCGAGTGTTAGGAAAATCTCCGAAAATGCTAAGTCCAAAAACTGCAGAACTTTAGGGTCTTGTCAATTTTGTATCTCTGTAATTATAGATCCAAATTAGACGATTCCAGTTTTGTTAGCTTCCTTATAACTTGAAATTAAATGGAAAAATAATTGTGGACCATGATCAAACCTGGAAAACCATTTTCAAAAATAGTAAACAAGTGAACTTAATACTGTTTTTCAGAACTTTTAGCAAATTTGTAAAATGCATAACTTTTTATCTATATCTGATTTTTATGAATCCAATTGGATTAGCTTCCACTAATAGTGTCTTTGCTAGGAAAATTTGTTTCGCAAATTTTACTGTTTTTAAAAATCATAAGGATCATATTTTAGTTTAATGCCCTAAACAATTTAGACAAATCATAACTCTTTCAATATAACTCCAAATGACCTGAAATTTTATATGGCTTATCACTATACCAGTAGGTAGCTACCATAAAAGTTTCAGCTTCAAAATCTTTCTAGAAAATATTTTTGCTACAGTACCTAATTATGGTAAAAATAGGTTTTTAGGGAATATCTTTGCACCACAAATCCAAATTAGGTTTTTCCAGTTCCTATGTCTAGGTATATTAGTATTTTACCTTGTGTATAAATTTTGTCGCGTTTGGATAATTTTTTGCTTGCTCTTTCGTTTAAGTGTTGCTTGTCTTATTGGTTGTTCTCGCTTCTTTTGCTTTTCGCTAGGCTTCGACATTTGCGGTAACCCCGAGAACGATCCTCCGCAATGTTTGAGCAACAACAAGCAGCAAGCGCTTGATCATTTCCCATTGATCCCATTACTTTTAAAGTCTAATATTTTGTTTAACTTCTATGTATGCATTGCTATTTTGTTGTTAAATTGATTAGTTAGACCTCTAGTTGCATAATCTGTAGGTAAATGATTATCCTCTACTACCGAGCCTAGGTTATTTGTCGTGATTAGAGTTCGTTGATGAGCTCTTGTCACTTAGTAAATTTCGAATAAATATTGCTTAGCCATGCCTAGTATCGGTAGTATTGGGCGATCATCGACTTAGTCGGTGATCTTGATCACACAAATGCTATTATTATTCCATTATGTCCAACCCTTGTGTTTTACCATTTTGCAAATCAAAACTGAAAACAAAAATTATATCTTGGCTTGGGCACAATGGTACGTTGGGTGATCTGTTGGGTGTGATTGAATGGTGCCTAAGTCCCTAAGGACCGAGTTACTTGTGCCATTGATCCAAGCAATTATTGCGTGCAACCACACGAGGGGATATGGAACCTCTCTGACTAAGTACTTTGGAAGGTGTTAATTATGAGCTGGTCGGTGGGTGTGTTCCTGTCAGGTGTGTTTGTGGTGTTGAGGAGCATTAGCGCACCTGGTTAGGGCTGTCTAATGTGTCTTTCTCCCGTGGGTTGCGGCTCTTAATTAGCATCGCCCATTGGAAAGCGCCTTGTTAGACTTAGCCATGCCTCGCATACCAAAGGAAGTGTGCTAACCGTGGCCGTGGAAAGGCGGTCTATCGTGTGGGTACATTGGTACACCCTCAGGTTAAAACTATTCGAATAGCCTCGCCCCAGGTTATGGACACGCTGGTTATTTCCCGCAAGAACTAGACTACAACCTTTTAAAAACTTAAACTTGACATGGGTGGTATGAAGGGGACTTCATGCTATTGTTGTGGTGACTATGGGTTAGTCACTTCTAGGTTGGTGTTGTCATCTATCTATTGTTATATTTGTCTCTCTTTATTTGAACAATAAAAGTTAATTGCAAACTTGCTTTGAATCTATTACCTTATTGCAAATGAAAACTTGCTTTATGTCAAAATCACCCGAGCCTCATCCACTTAAATAAAGCTTGCATGTAGTTAATTATAGTTCGTTATCTCACACGTCGCCTTGCGAGTACAAAAACAAGTTTTGTACTCATCCGCTGCTTAATATTAATTGTTGCAGAGGAAGAAGGTGAGCCCCAAGAGCCTCACTTTTTGAGCCGTGGTTATGCGCTGTTTGGGACGCATTAGCTTGGCGGTCCGGTTGGTTGCCTTGTGGGTAAAGGCACACCGATTGGCTTTTGTTTATCGCCATCTTATGGCCATTTTGCTTCACTGCTTAAATTAGTTACTTATGTGTTATTTGGCTAGTCGGCCTCTCTTTTGTAATAACTCCTTTATATTATCTATGTCTTTCGCTTGTTGCTTTGCTTAGCTCTATGTGTATGAATGGAATTGATGCATGATTTTGTAACGGGTGTGTATACTGCAGTGGGAAGTATACATATCTCGAGGCTTAGTTTATTTGATTTGTACTGTTAGGACCAAGTGGATGGTTAAACAGTACAAGCCGAATAAACCGGGGTCCTCACACTAACTTACAACTAACTATGTTATTTCAAGAATAATATCCTTGAGATGGTGAGTGGGGAATTAAGGAAAGACATGACCCTTTACTCAGCTTGGAGCTTCAGTGCTTCTGTTGTTATTTTGTATCTTTAGATCGCCTATAGTTTTGCAATACTACAAGAATAACCTAGCAATTTCAGTGAAAATTAGTGATACTTGTCATCTAAGATTTATGGCTGCAATAGTTATGTAACATCCCAAATTTTGGGCTTGTGTTTCAAATGTAATAAAATGAGGGTAAATTAAAACTTTTCCATCATCCTTTTGCTTTTGAAACTTTTCTGAAATTCTTGTAAAAGGATTTTGGAAAATTAAAAATCAAAGGCCTCATTTATCAAGTTAACAACCTCCTTGGTCAAATCTTTTGTCAAACCCTGGGAAATAATTTTCCCTGGTTCTAGGGTGGCTTAGTAACACCTCTGAATTATTTCATAATTTTTGGAAATTATTTGAAATATTTTAGAGGCAAGTCAAACCTTGGTCAAACCTCTGCTTTAACCTTCTGAATTTCTAAGAAAATTCCAGTGCACAAAACCCTCTGGAAATTTTATGGAAGGATAATCATTAAGTCAGCAAGCTCCAGTTAAAATTTCATAAATTTTGGAGTTGATTTGATGCCTCAATTAAATTCTCAAAGTTTCAGTTCAAAAATCAAAACCTAATGGGTTTGCACTCGTTCTCGCGCGGTCGACTCTGCTCGAGCCAACCGACTCGGTCGAGTCAACTAACTGTACCGCACGGTCAATCGGCGCGCGCTAGGCCTGGACCGTTGATCTCAATCGGACGGCTCGCGTTCGTATATGCATTCGGACAACTCGGCCGTTCTTTGATGCTCACCGTTGGATTTCAATCGGACGGTGGACGCCAGCGCGCCGTTTCATCGCGATCGTGTTCTCACCCTGATGCGACCGGACGGCCAGGCGTCGTCGTCCTCCTCTCGCCGCGCGGCGCAGCCGCCATGGCAGTAGCCGAGCGTGGCGCAGCGCTTGTCCCATCCGCGATCTCGCAACGGTGTCCGCAGCGCACAAATGCCCGCTACCCACCGCCTGCGCGAGTCGCCGCTCAATCGCTCCCGCCGCCACGCGCATCCGCAGCTGCAAGTGAGAACCCGAGGCGAGCAACGGCGCTTTCTTGCTTCGTGCCTACTTAAGCCCCCGGTCACCTCCGTTGGCTTCCTTTCCTCTCCCAGCCTCTCTGCACCTCTAAGCTTGAGCGAGCCTGCACAACCCCAGCGCCCATTTCCGCCATTGCCGAAGCTTGAGCTCCTGTCGCCGACGGTGCTCCAGCTGGTTCTTGGCTCCTTCTTGCTCTCGTTGCTTCCTCTCACCTCGGTGGTGCTTAACCCCACTCCATTTCGTGTTGCTTCAACGGGAGCGCCGAGATTTTGATTCCCCCAAATCGCCGCGAGCACCTTTCTTCGCCTCCGTAGCGGTGAGTCCTCCTCCTCCGATTCCTTGCTCTCGCAGCATCCTCGGAGTCGTTGGAATCCATCTTGATGACGCGTGTGGTTGGTTTTGCTCGTGCCGCCCGCTCCACGCCGTCTTCCTCGTCCGCCGCAACTTCGTCGCCGAGTCGCCCGACCACCTCTCGCACTCGCGCGGCCGTAGCTCCTCGGTAGCCTCTAGATGCTCGGCACCGCTGAATGAACCGCCGCGAGCTCCTTGTCGCTGTCGCCGTTGCCATCTTTTACCGCGCCTCGCCGCCGTCGCGCCGCTCTCGGTCCACCACCGCTGGTGTGGGTGGTACGGAGGCGCGCAACGCTATTGCGCACCCATTTCTCGCATTCACTCGCCGCCGTGCTTTTGGTCGCCGCGCGGTGCCGGTGAAGCCATCGGGCTCGCGTCGACGCGCCAGCGCGCGCAACGTGGGCTCGCTGCGCCGCCCATCCCTAGATCTCGCGTCGATTTTCGTTAGATTTGTGCTTTGCATCGTGTCACGTTGCTTGTGGGCCGCCCATCTTGAGATCGACGGTCCACGGCTCTGCTCGCCTCGCGCGCTGCTTCAAACGCGTTAGCGTGGTTCAATCGGGACGCCCGATCGGAGATCGACGGCTCTCAATCGCCCACGTCTCGGGTGTTAGGAAAATCCCGAAAGTGCTAAGTCCAAGTCGATGATCACATTTGGGTCTTGTCATTTTCATATCTTTGTCATATTAGCTCCAATTAGATGATTCCAATTTTGTTAGCTTCCTTATAACTTGAACTTAAATATAAAAATAATTGTAGACCATAATCAAACCTGGAACACCATTTTCAAAAATAGTAAACAAGTGAACATAATACTGTTTTTCGAACTTTAGCAAACTTGTAAAATGCATAACTTTTAATCTATAGATCATTTTTGTATGAATCCAATTGTGCTAGCTTCCCTGATAGTGTATTTGCTAGGAAAATTGGTTTCACAAACTTTACTGTTTTTAGAAATCATAAGGATCATAGTTTAGTTTAATACCTAAACAATTTAGACAAATCATAACTCTTTCAATATAACTCCAAATGAGCTGAAATTTCATATGGATTATCACTATACCAGTAGGTAGCTATCCTAAAATTTCAGCTCCAAAATATTTCTAGAAAATATTTTTTACTACAGTGCTAATTATGACCTAAAATAGGTTTTAGAGAATATCTTTTGCACCACAAATCCAAATTAGGTTTTTCCAGTTCCTATGTCTAGGTTTATTCCTATTCTACATTGTGTATGAATTTTGTCGCATTTGGATAATTTTTGCTTGCTCCTTTGTTGAAGTGTTGCTCGCCTTATTGGTTGTTTTCGCTCTTTCGCTTAGGGTTCGACATTTGCGGTAACCCCAGAACGACCCTCCGCAACAAATTGAGCCACAACAAGCAGCAAGCAGTTTGATCATTTCCATTAATCCCATTACTTTTAAAGTCTAATATTTTGTTTAACTTCTATGTATGCATTGCTATTTTGTTGTTAAATTGATTAGTTAAACCTCTAGTTGCAAAATCTGTAGGTAAATGGTTATCCTCTACTACCGAGCCTAGGTTATTTCTTTCGTGGTTAGAGTTCGATGGATGAACTCTTATCACTTAGTAGATTACTGAATGAATATTGCTTAGCCATGCCTAGTTATCGGTAGTATTGGGCATCATCGACTTAGTCGGTGATCCGGATCACACAACTACTTATACTACTCCATTATGTCCAACCCTTGTGTTTTATTGATTTACAAATCAAAAACCAAAACAAAACTATATCTTGACTTGGGCACAATGGTATGTTGATGTGATCTGTTGGGTGTGTGGAATGGTGCCTAAGTCCCCAAGGACCGAGTTACTTGTGTCACTAAGCCAAGCGCTTATTGCGTACAACCACACGAGGGGATATGGAACCTCTCTTGACTAAGTACTTTGGGAGGTGCCACTTATGAGTCGGTTGGTGGGTGTGTTCTTGTGTGTGGTGTTTGGAGGGAGCATTAGCGGGCCAGGTTAGGTCTGCCTAATGTGTCCTTCTCCCGTGGGTTCGGCTCTTAATTAGCATCGCCCATTGGAAAGCGCCTTGTTAGACTTAGCCATGCCTCGCATACCAAAGGAAGTGTGCTAACCGTGGTGGTGGAAAGGTGGTCTATCGTGTGGGTACATTGGTACACCCTGCAGGTTAAAACTATTCGAATAGCCTCGCCCTAGGTTATGGACATGCTTGGTAAGGTCGTGCAAGAACTAGACTACAACCTTTTAAAAACTTAAACTTGACATGGGTGGTATGAAGGGGTACTTCATGCTATTGTTGTGGTGACTATGGGTTAGTCACTTCTAGGTTGGTGTTGTCATCTATCTATTGTTATAATTGTCTCTCTTTTATTTGAACAATAAAAGTTAATTGCAAACTTGCTTTGAATCTATTACCTTATTGCAAATGAAAACTTGCTTTATGCTGAAAATAAGTCCAGAGCCTCATCCACTTAAATAAAGCTTGCATGTAGTTAATTATAGTTTTGTTATCTCACACGTCAGTCTTGCGAGTACAAAAACAAGTTTTGTACTCATCTGCTTTGCTTTATATTAATTGTTGCAGAGGAAGAAGGTGAGCCCCAAGGGCCTCACTTTTGTGAGTTGTGTTGCGGCGCCGTCTGGGACGATTAGCTTGGCGGTCCGGTTGGTTGCCTTGTGGGTAAAGGCACACCGATTGGCTTTTGTTTATCGCCATCTTATGGCCATTTTGCTTCACTGTGTATTTACTTATTTGTATGGCTTTTGGCCTCGGCCTCTCTTTTGTAATAACTCTCTTTATATTATCTATGTCTTTAAGTTGTTGCTTTTGCTTGCTCTATGTGTATGAATGGGATTGATGCATGATTTTGTAACAGGTGTATACTGCACTGGGAAGTATACATATCTCGAGGCTTAGTTTATTTGATTTGTACCGTTAGGACCAAGTGGATGGTTAAACAAAGACAAGCCGAATAAACCGGTCCTCACAAGTTGGTATCGTGAGCCATTCCGACCGTGGTAACCCAAGCTTGATCGTCTTTAGGATATTTTGAAAACCTTAATTTCAAAGTATCAAATGGTTTATGAAAGCTTAAGTAAGTTCTCGATTTTATTCCTTACCTATCTTAGCTTTCTATCTCATCTTACTCTAATTTGAGTTTTAAAAGTTGTTCTCCTTTCCTTCTCTCAAAAGATAGTTGTATCGACACTGGGTTTTGGGAACCAATGAGTTTGGCAAATTGAAGTGTTAGCTGTTCTCTACAAGGTTTTGAAGCTTCCGGTTGAAGATTTCGGCTTAGGAGCTTGATGCAAAATCTGACAGCGATCGCTCAATTTCCTGACAGCAGCTCAAAGGTTCTAAATAGGGTAGAAAACGAGAGGTTAATCAACTAAAACTTGTGGGAATAAAAGGGTAAGATGTGATACTAGTTAGCTAAGTATCTAACGTATGTTTATCGCTTTAACCTTGCTCATGAGTCTCGTTAAACTTGTTGTAGTGCGCTGAAATTTTTATCTTCTCACACTATTACTCGCTCATTCAATACTGTTAATGGCATGGAGAAGTTGAGCTTGGTTTGGAGTTTCCTTGCTGTTTTGGAGCTGCTTTGGAAATATTTAAAGTGTGTTTACTTGTTGTTTTGGCTTTCGGTTAGGTGATATCTCATTCCCTAATCGTTAACTTTTTTCATCAACTTCTAGTATTAGTGCTTTGGTTTCTAACCTAAATTTCTTGAACCAGATGGTGGAGGTACTCGTAGCGCCGTGGTCGCACTCGTTTGGATGAGGAGCTCGCCTCCTCCAACCATGGCCGAGGTCCGCCGATCGAGCGCAACCGCTCGTGAGGACAGGAGGGTCCCCGCCGATGTTATTGCGCCGCAACACCTCCGCCTCTTGCGCTGCCTCGTGATCTGGGCAGCGGGTGGACATCGCCTCGTGGGGTTTGGCCGAGTTTCTTCGCACTCAACCCCCACGCTCTCCGTGATCGAGGACCCTTTGGACGCAGATGACCGGTCGCGCTGTTGAGCGTAAGCTCGACGCTGCTCGCGCTCGACCGTGACGAGCACTCTTTGCCTCCCATCGCCTTCAGCAGCGCTCCCGTGGGAGAACTTCTTGGCCATGCAGCCCGCCGGCCACACCGCCTCTTGGGATGAGTTCCGACGGCGCTCCGTCGAGCTCACATCCTCGCCGCTTGATGAAGTCAAGAAGAAGGAATTTCTCGCGCTCAAGCAAGGGCGTAAGTCGTTGATGGAGTATCCGACGAGTTCAATCACTTGGCTCGTTATGCTCCATCCGAGGTGGCCACCGATGAGGCCAAGCGGAGAAGTTCATGGAGGGTTTGTCCGAGGAGCCGCAAGACAGGCTCCATTGTGGACTTTGTTGACTTTCGCACCTTGGTGGACAAGGCCATTGTTGCCGAGCACAAGGCGGCGCGCGGCGAGTCCCGCAAGCGCAAGTGGGAGGCCCAATGACCGCACAGCCGGCCTCTCCCTCCTCGTGTCGGGCCTATTCGAGGGCCGCTTCGGGCTTCACTACCACCGGCCGCCAAAGACTCCTCGCGCCTCGCAGCCGTGCCCGCCACGCGCGCCGCGAACCAGCAGGTGGCCCCGCAATCCGGCCGGGTCACTTGCTTTTGTGCAACCGGGGGGCATTATGCCAATAGTTGCCCTAATAGGATCGAGCGCCCTCGCCCTAATGGAGGACGCGGCAGGAGGTGGTTCTCCCGTGATCGGAAGGTTGTCCCCGCTACCCAAGGCATGGGTAGTGGCCGCAACCTCATCTCCGCGGAGGAGGCACAGAGGCACCGACGCCGTGTTGGGTACCCTTTGGTTAACTCTTTCCTCTCACAAGATATTTGATTCAGCGCATCTCATTCGCTTGTTTCAGTCTTTTGCCGCCGTGGGAGGTCTTCTTTTACTCCATTGTTGGTCCCGCTGCTCATTCGCTCTCCCGGCTGGAGTTGAGAGTCAACTGAGTGTAGGGATGTCCTCATGAGATAGAAGGGTAGGATTCTTGGCAAACCTTATCCTCCTTCTGGCCGGCGAGCTTAGATGTAATCCTAGGCATGGATTGGTTGTCTCAAAGACATGGGACAAATTGATTGCGCTAGGAGACTCATCTACCTCACTAGTCCTTCCGCGAGCGAGGTTCGCTTTCAAGTCGCAGGTCCGGTCGATCTCTTCGCACTCGCGAAGCCGCTCTAGATATTAGTGAAGTCCCAGTGGTATGTGACTTCGTTGATGTCTTCCCGACGACCTTCCGTGGATGCCACCAGCTCGAGACCTCGAGTTTGTCATTGAGTTGGTTCCTGCATCGCCCCGATTTCAAGAGGCCTTACTGGATGGATCCAATTGAGTTGGTGGAGTTGAAGAAGCACCGGGAGAGCTTCAAGAGAAGGGTTTCATCCGCCTAGCTCATCTCCCGGGATGCTCAGCAATCTTTGTCCCAAAAAGGACAAGACGCCAGCGCATGTGCGTTGATTACCGTCCCACTTAATGAAGTCACGGAAGAACAAATACCCTTTGCCCCGCATCGATGACCTCTTCGATCAATTAACTGGAGCTCGAGTCTTCTCCAAGATTGATTTGAGAGTGGATATCATCGAGTTCGGATTCGACCGAGGATATTCCAAAGACGCTTTTTCTACTCGTTATGGTTTGTACGAGTATACCGTCATGTCATTCGCTTAACCAATGCCCCGCCTTGTTCATGAACCTCATGAATTCGTGTTCATGGAGTATTTGGATAGGTTCGTTGTGGTCTTCATCGATGATATCCTTATCTACCCAAGAGTGATGAGGAACACACCGAGCATTTGAAGCTTGTGTTGGGCAAGCTTCACGAGCACAAGCCGTATGCAAAGTTCGCAAGTGCGCGCTCGTTGAAGGAAGTAGCCTTCTTAGGCCATACTCTTTCGGCAGGAGGCGAGGCGTGGATCCTAGCAAGGTCGACGACGTGCTTTCTCGAGTCACCACTTGGCCACCGAAGTTCGAGTTTTCTTGGTTTAGCGATATTATCGCCGCTTTATCGAGAACTTCTCCAAGATAGCGAAGCCTATGACGGAGTTGCTCAAGAAGGACAAGAAGTTCTCGTGGTCCGATTGCAGGAAAGTTTCAAGCACTTAAGAAGCGATTGACCACCGCCTCCGCTCTTGTTCTCCCGATGTCCGCCGGCTTCGATATCTTTTGTGACGCTTCTCGCCGAGGCCTCTGCTGTGTCCTTATGCAAGAAGGCAAGGTAGTGGCCTATGCATCAAGGCAATTGAGACCTCACGAACTCAACTATCCTACCCATGACTTGGAGTTGGCGGCGTGATTCATGCACTTAAGATTTGGCGACATTACTTAATCGTAATCGTTGTGAAGTGTATTCGGATCACAAAAGCCTAAAGTATTTGTTCACCCAACCGCACCTGAACCTCCGCAAAGGAGATGGTTGGAGTTGATCAAGGACTATGACATGGGTATTCACTACCATCCGGCAAGGCCAATGTCGCTGCGGATGCGCTTAGTCGCAAAGCGCGTTGCAATGCATTGTTGCTTCAGAGCATCACCCCTCTTCGAGGAGTTCCAGCTGCCTCAACTTGGGTTTAGTTGAGCATGGTTCCTCGCTTCCTTGGTTGTACAACCAACCTTGGTGGATCGGATCAAGTCCGCTCGCAGATCGGATGTTGGAGTGAACCGCATCAAGGAAAATGTCAAGAATGGAACAACCAAGTGCTTCTCCGTAGATGAGCTTGGTGTCGTGAGGTTCGCAACGCTCGTAGTTCCAAAGGGCATGGAGTTGCGGAGTTGATCCTCCGCTAAGCCCACGATTCTCCGTTATCCATTCATCCCGGCTACGAAGATGTACCGTGATCTTCGCCAGAGATTTTGGTGGACCCGAATGAAGAGGGAGATCGCAAGGTTCGTTGCGAGAGTGCGACGTGTGTCGCCGTGTCAAGGCGAACATCGACATCCGCCGATCGTCACAGCTTTTACCAATTCCGAGTGGAAGTGGGATTCGGCCGATGGACTTTATCACCGGTCTACCCGATCCCCAAAGAAGAATGATGCCATCCGGTCGCCATCGATCGATTGACTAAGGTGGCTCATTTTCTTCCCGCCAAGACCGACCTTCGAGTAGGTCTTCCGCGGATCTCTACATAGCCCGCATCGTGAGTTTGCATGGTGTACCAAAGACGATCGTGTCGATCGTGGTTCATTGCTCACGCCTCGATTTTGGCATAGCCGCAAGAGGCTATGGAACTGCTTTCTTTCAACTTTTCACCCCAAACGGATGGTCGACCGAGAGGGTCAACCAAGTTTTAGAGGACATGCTGCGAGCGTGTGTTCTTTCCTATGGGAAGCACTCGGGAGAAGTGCCTCGCCATTCGCCGAGTTTTCTTACAACAGCTTTCAAGCCGCTCTCGCATGGCACCATTTGAGGCCTTATACGGAGAAAGTGTAGAACCTCGTTGAACTGGTCCGAGACCTGAAAGACCTTTCTTTGGCCGACTCGATTAATGAGGCCGAGGGTCAAGTCCACTCATTCGTGATCGCCACGCACGTACTCAATCCAGCAAAAGAGCTATGCGGATCGCCGCCGCCGTGAGTTGAGCTTTGAGCCCAATGACTTCGCTTATCTCAAGGTTTCTCCTCCAAGGGTCACCGCGCTTTGGTGTCAAGGGCAAGTTGGCTCCTCGATATGTCGGTCCATACCGTGTTATCGAAGAAGGGAGCCGTTGCCTACAAGTTGGAGTTGCTCGCTGCACTTGCAGGGTACATGATGTGTTCCATGTGTCCCGGCTAAAGAAGTGCCTCCGTGTTCCAACAGAGGAAGCTCGCTGGAGACTCTTGATGTTCAGAGGATTTGACCTATCGCGAGCACCTGCTCGATACTCGAGAGACCGAGCGAAGAACAAGGAACAAGACCATCAAGTTCCTTAAAGTTCAGTGGTCAAACCATTCTGAGGACGAGGCTACTTGGGAGCGAGAAGATCGCCTCCGTGCACTCACCCTCATTCTTTTCGAGTGAACCAAATCTCGGACGAGATTTTTGTAAGGGGAGGTTTGTAACATCCCAAATTTTGGGCTTGTGTTTCAAATGTAATAAAATGAGGGTAAATTAAAACTTTTCCATCATCCTTTTGCTTTTGAAACTTTTCTGAAATTCTTGTAAAAGGATTTTGGAAAATTAAAAATCAAAGGCCTCATTTATCAAGTTAACAACCTCCTTGGTCAAATCTTTTGTCAAACCCTGGGAAATAATTTTCCCTGGTTCTAGGGTGGCTTAGTAACACCTCTGAATTATTTCATAATTTTTGGAAATTATTTGAAATATTTTAGAGGCAAGTCAAACCTTGGTCAAACCTCTGTTTTAACCTTCTGGAATTTCTTAAGAAAATTCCAGTGCACAAACCCTCTGGAAATTTTATGGAAGGATAATCATTAAGTCAGCAAGCTCCAGTTAAAATTTCATAAATTTTGGAGTTGATTTGATGCCTCAATTAAATTCTCAAAGTTTCAGTTCAAAAATCAAAACCTAATGGGTTTGCACTGTTCGGGCGCGGTCGACTCGGGCTCGAGCCAACCGACTTTCGGTCGAGTCAACTAAGCTGTACCGCAGACGGTCAATCGCGCGCGCGCTCGGACCGTTGGATCTCAATCGGACGGCTCGCGTTCGTGTATGCATTCGGACAACTCCGCTTGTTCTTTGATGCTCACCGTTGGATTTCAATCGGACGGTGGACGCTTGTCTTGCGCCGCTTCATCGCGATCGTGCCTCACCCTTGATGCGACCGGACGGTGCGGCGTCGCCGTCCCTCCTCGCCGCGCCGCGCAGCGCCATGGCGAAGCCGAAGCGTATGCGCAGCCGCTTGTCCCATCCGCGATCTCGCAACGGTGTCTGCAGCGCATTAAATGCCCGTCCACCACCGCCTTTAGTCGCCGTCTCAATCGCTCCCGCCGCCACGGCGATCAGCAGCGCAGCGAGAACCCGAGGCGAGCAACGGCGCTTGCTTCTCGTGCCTACTTAAGCCCCCGGTCACCTCCGTTGGCTTCCTTTCCTCTCCCGCAGCTCTCTCTTGCACCTCTAAGCTTGAGCGAGCCTGCACAACCCCAGCGCCATTTCCGCCATTGCCGAGCTTGGAGCTCCTGTCACGACGTGCTCCAGTGGTTCTTTGGCTCCCTTCTTGCTCTGTTGCTTCCTCTCACCTCGGTGGTGCTTAACCCCACTCCATTTCAGTTGCTTCAACGGAGCGCCGAGATTTTGGATTCCCCAAATCGCCGCGAGCACCTTTCTTCGCCTCAGCCACGTGAGTCCTCCTCCTCCGATTCCTTGCTCGTAGCATCCTCGAGTCGTTTGGAATCCATCTTGATGACGCGTGTGGTTGGTTTTGCTCAGCCGTCCGCTTCCACGCCGTCTTCCTCGGTCCGCCGCGAACTTCGTCGCCGAGTCGCCCGACCACCTCGCACTCCGCGTCGCCGTAGCTCCTGGTAGCCCCTAGATGCTCGGGCACCGCTTGAATGAACCGCCGCGAGCTCCTTGTCGCTTGTCGCCGTTGCCATCTTTTACCGTGCCGCCGCCGTCGCGCGCCGCTCGGGTCCACCACCGCCGGTGTGGTGGTACGAGAGGCGCGCAACGCCATTGCGCACCCATTTCTCGCATTCACTCGCGCCGCCGTGCTTTTGGTCGCCGCGCGTTGCCGGTGAAGCCATCGGGCTCGTTCGACGCGCCAGCGCGCGGCGCAACGTGGCTGCTGTGCGCCGCCCATCCCTAGATCTCGCGCCGGGATTTTCGTTAGATTTGTGCTGCATCGTGTCACGCTGCTTGTGGGCCGCCCATCTTGAGATCGACGGTCCACACCTCTGCTCCGCCTCACGCGCGCTTTTCAAGCGCGTTAGCGTGGTTCAATCGAGGACGCCCGATCGGAGATCGACGGCTCTCAATCGCCCACGCCTCGGGTGTTAGAAAATCCCGAAAGTGCTAAGTCCAGAAGTCAGTATCACATTTGGGTCTTGTCATTTTCATATCTTTGTCATATTAGCTCCGAATTAGATGATTCCAATTTTGTTAGCTTCCTTATAACTTGAACTTAAATATAAAAATAATTGTAGACCATAATCAAACCTGGAACACCATTTTCAAAAATAGTAAACAAGTGAACATAATACTGTTTTTCAGAACTTTAGCAAACTTGTAAAATGCATAACTTTTAATCTATAGATCATTTTTGTATGAATCCAATTGTGCTAGCTTCCCCTGATAGTGTATTTGCTAGGAAAATTGGTTTCACAAACTTTACTGTTTTTAGAAATCATAAGGATCATAGTTTAGTTTAATACCCTAAACAATTTAGACAAATCATAACTCTTTCAATATAACTCCAAATGAGCTGAAATTTCATATGGATTATCACTATACCAGTAGGTAGCTATCCTAAAAATTTCAGCTCCAAAATATTTCTAGAAAATATTTTTGCTAAGTGCTAATTATGACCAAAAATAGGTTTTAGAGAATATCTTTTGCACCACAAATCCAAATTAGGTTTTTCCAGTTCCTATGTCTAGGTTTATTCCTATTCTACATTGTGTATGAATTTTGTCGCATTTGGATAATTTTTGCTTGCTCCTTTGTTGAAGTGTTGCTCGTCTTATTGGTTGTTTTCGCTCTTTCGCTTAGGGTTCGACATTTGCGGTAACCCCAGAACGACCCTCCGCAACAAATTGAGCCACAACAAGCAGCAAGCAGTTTGATCATTTCCCATTAATCCCATTACTTTTAAAGTCTAATATTTTGTTTAACTTCTATGTATGCATTGCTATTTTGTTGTTAAATTGATTAGTTAAACCTCTAGTTGCAAAATCTGAGGTAAATGGTTATCCTCTACTACCGAGCCTAGGTTATTTGTTGTGGTTAGAGTTCGATGGATGAACTCTTATCACTTAGTAGATTACGAATGAATATTGCTTAGCCATGCCTAGTTATCGGTAGTATTGGGCGATCATCGACTTAGTCGGTGATCCGGATCACACAACTACTTATACTACTCCATTATGTCCAACCCTTGTGTTTTATTGATTTACAAATCAAAACTGAAAACAAAACTATATCTTGACTTGGGCACAATGGTATGTTGATGTGATCTGTTGGGTGTGTGGAATGGTGCCTAAGTCCCCAAGGACCGAGTTACTTGTGTCACTAAGCCAAGCGCTTATTGCGTACAACCACACGAGGGGATATGGAACCTCTCTTGACTAAGTACTTTGGGAGGTGCTAATTATGAGCTGGTTGGTGGGTGTGTTCTTGTGTGTGGTGTTTGGAGGGGAGCATTAGCGCACCGGTTAGGCTGCCTAATGTGTCCTTCTCCGTGGGTTGCGCTCTTAATTAGCATCGCCCATTGGAAAGCGCCTTGTTAGACTTAGCCATGCCTCGCATACCAAAGGAAGTGTGCTAACCGTGGTTTGGTGGAAAGGTGGTCTATCGTGTGGGTACATTGGTACACCCCTGCAGGGTTAAAACTATTCGAATAGCCTCGTCCTAGGTTATGGACATGCTTGGTAAGGTCGTGCAAGAACTAGACTACAACCTTTTAAAAACTTAAACTTGACATGGGTGGTATGAAGGGGTACTTCATGCTATTGTTGTGGTGACTATGGGTTAGTCACTTCTAGGTTGGTGTTGTCCTCTATCTATTGTTATTATTGTCTCTCTTTATTTGAACAATAAAAGTTAATTGCAAACTTGCTTTGAATCTATTACCTTATTGCAAATGAAAACTTGCTTTATGTCAAAATAAGTCCAGAGCCTCATCCACTTAAATAAAGCTTGCATGTAGTTAATTATAGTTTTGTTATCTCACACGTCAGTCTTAAGTAGTACAAAAACAAGTTTTGTACTCATCCGCTTGCTTTATATTAATTGTTGCAGAGGAAGAAGGTGAGCCCCAAGGGCCTCACTTTTGTGAGTTGTGTTGCGCGCTGTCTGGGACGATTAGCTTGGCGGTCCGGTTGGTTGCCTTGTGGTAAAGGCACACCGATTGGCTTTTGTTTATCGCCATCTTATGGCCATTTGCTTCCACTGTGTATTTACTTATTTGTATGGCTTTTGGCCTGGTCGGCCTCTCTTTGTAATAACTCTCTTATATTATCTATGTCTTTAAGTTGTTGCTTTTGCTTCGCTCTATGTGTATGAATGGGATTGATGCATGATTTTGTAACGGGTGTGTATACGCACTGGAAGTATACATATCTCGAGGCTTGGTTTATTTGATTTGTACTGTTAGGACCAAGTGGATGGTTAAACAGTACAAGCCGAATAAACCGGGGTCCTCACAAGTTATCACGCCGTTTTATCCATTTTGAGCGTGCAACAGTAACAAAGTTAGTTTAAAGAGTACCAAAAAGAACTATGCTTGAAACAACATATAAATAGCTTTAGTGAAACAATATGTAACGAAAAAAATGTTAGTTGAAAGGTTTTAATAACATATGCATCAAAACTAATAAAATGTAATTCTGAATGGTTTACTCGGATAAGTAACTGATGCATACATGCAGAAAAGTGTAATATAATAACTGGTCCTCTCATTTTAGTACACTAACCATCCTTCGTCTGAACATGAAAATAAAAAATTCCAAACCACCGCTCGTTGCTCGGCTTTGGTGACTATCTTCCCCATGCAGTCTTTCCACTGTCTGATGTTCAAATTTGCAACGCGCGACAAGGAGCCTCGGTCGAGTGGGGAGGTGAGGGGAGAAGAGTGGTGACAGTTGGGATTGAGAGGAAATCACGATGGGATTAATCAAGGGAGAGGGGTTACGACGGTTGATGCGAACGTGAGATGTAGGAGAGTGTAAGGCAGTTTTTGATCGGAGTATGAATCCACAAGTTGGTGTGAGTATTTTTTTTTGGGTGTGACGATTGTCTCCGCTGCACATGGATAAACTGGTTCTTTAGGCTGCCGTTCCGCGCGTAGCCTTGCCCTTGTGCCTATTAGCGTGGCGAATACAGTGCATGTATGCGCGGTGGGTTGGAACTCGGAAGAAGACGGGTGTGCACGCGCGCGCGTTCGGCGCGACATGTCAGAGATCGATTTCTACAGGTGTGCGTGCGCGACGAGTTTGACCGCGTGGCTAGCTGATCGTTTCTTTTCTCCCCGGGAATCTTTCGCTGGATTCGTCTCCACTCTCCATTGGACGGGACAAACCGTCCGCAGCGCCTGACCGGCCTGAGCACGCACGCATGATGCATGCATGAACGCATGAATGGTTGGCTCCTGCACGTCTTACGACATCTCTAATAGTAAAAAACTAATTTTATTTTTAACATATATTATATATTTTTAAGACAATATCTCCAATAGATTGTCTTTAGCATACTCTTTAATATTTATATTTTATAATTTTTCTTTGAAACAGATCTACATGTCATCTAAAGTAGATTAATGTATCATATCTTGTTTCACGTGCACAACAATCTCCTCAGAAAGAGACGATCTGTACTCTCTCTTCTTCACATAGGATTTTATTGATGTGACGTAGCTAAGAGACGATAATAAATACACTATTAGATACACCTTTACTGGATTCTTCTTGCCGCTGGATTAACGCCCTTACTGGATTCTTCTTGCCGCTGGATTAAGATCCAAGGATGTGTTGTCTCATTTTAAACTTGAGCTTTTTCGATGCATGGCATGTTTGGAACTTCTTGAGCAAGTCAACTTTCATTTAGGTTTTCGACATACACTGGTAATTTTCAGATAACCAGGTTTAATTTGACAAAACGTCTTTTAGACCAATTTGATAAAACTTCTTTGGCATGCTATGAACAACTGATTCAGAAAACCAATTAAGCCAGCTTTTTTGTTTAAGAAGAGTTCATCTATACTCCATCTTAACATCCTAAAGTGTTTTTTTCCCCGAAGAAATCATCCTAAGTGTTTGTGGTTATGGATAAAGCAAAGCAAACCCGATTAAGGGCATGTACAGTGGGGTGACATCAGCAGTCTATTATCTTTACCACGTAAGATTTTTAGTGATGTGGATGAGAGAGAACAAGGAGAGAGAATGAAGCTGTCTGGCATGCAACAGACAGTCTATAAGGCCTTTATAGACGACTGTTTTGCTGTTGTATATATGCCATCTGTAACCCACAGGTTTTATAGCCTCATTTTATGGAGGACATATATAGACAATTTAAAGACAATCCATTGTATAGGTTGTGTTTAGTTTTATCTATAGATGACATGGAAGGTACTACAGACAACCACTGTCTATACCACTGTACATGCCCTAATCTCCATGTGCTCTAAAACTGCAGTGCAAATTTCTTAACGGTTTTGCTGATTATCATACGCGCTTCATTCTTTTACCAAAGTCAAATTTTCTGATTGCTATATGTACTTCAGCTATTATCCTTTTGGGTGTTGATATATATATACGATGGACGGAAATTTGACTTATCCCTAACAAAAAAAAAGGCGCTTGAAGTGTGTGTGTGTGGAACACCCCTTTTCTTAGTGAAGTGAATAAGTAACTTTTTCTTCTTCTAATTTTCCCATCCATCCATTAATACAGTTTTCCTCCTTGAGCTGCTTATCCTAAAGAAACAAAACCATAACCACTACTACTCTCTTCTTATAAATACAGACCTCCTAGAACATTTCCCCTCCTCTCAGGTGGATATTTTTTCTGGCCTCTCCTGCCCTCTTCACATTGACCCAAAATGTACTGCTGCCTCTGAAAAGCTACACCTCCCCCTGTCAGCTTCAAAAAAAATTTAAATAATATAAATTTAAAATATAATTACAAAAATAAATATTCAAAAAAAATTATAAATATATATATGTCTGTCGCCAATTGGAGTGACGACAGGTTCCTATCGCCATTTCAATTGGCGTCAGGAACTCTGTCACCAATTGGAACAGTGGGAAGTGGTTCCTGTCACCAATTGAACTGGCGATAGGGGTCTATATGTAATTTTTTAAAATTTATGTCTAGAGAATTATGCCAAATGATTAAGTGTATTTCACGAAGTTTTTTTAGTAATACCTTATAGTGTTCGCGTAGTTCAGAATCCGAAATTAGAGAAGATAATGAAATGTGAAGTAGAGAATGCGTGATCGACAGTGCAATTTGGAACACGAGTTCAACGGTGTAATAACACAAATAGCCCCCTTCGGAGTGGAATGAAAAAAATATTTAGGTTTCGGGTTGTCATGCTCGTTGTTGTCCCGATTGTATTATTCGTGGAACCGATTTCTTCAGGAAAAGATTACGTAATATGTAATAGTCAAAATATTTGGAAAAAGATATTTAAGTTAGAAAGATTTCATAATTTAATTGCGAAATACATGGTGCACTTAGTTTAGTTACGTACATTAGAAATAACAACATGCACGAATGAGCCAACCGAAATACACCTACGACTATGATACATGCGCGCCTTTTTAGAATCCAATTTTTTTTTTATTAGAACAAAATCGATCAGTCCTGACGGCCCATCGCTCCCTTCTCTTTGTCTCTAGATTGTCCACGACGTTGGCCTGTCTCGAAGTCAACCATATTCTGCAAGATAGGCTGGACGATTGAATGATGTTAGGATAGTACAACATAGGGCCAAGTTAATATTCAGGATGCATACTGAACATAATTTACCTCTTCGATCTATATTACGCCCGGGGCAGCGGGGAGTGCTAGGACAACCACCGTTCTCACTAGCAGGAGCCTTCCCCTTGTGCACCATGCGCTTGGCCTGGTTGTGCTTAGCTTCCGATGCCTTTTCAGTTGGGTCAGGTACGTAGGGTTTTCAGCATTTGAAGGTCTCCGCTCGCATCGGATAGTTTAGCATGTGCTTTTGTTGGATGAACTCCCTATCGTGCATGTCCAGGCCGTCGATCCATTGGAAGAAGTTGCATCGCATCTCCGGCTGCTATTATGCGCAGATGTAGTTAGGGATTTGTAGAATTGAATGTAAGATGTGAAAAATTTATGTGTGTGTAAGATTCGCTTACGAGGTGATGACCGCACGTGTAGTACGCCTGGACAGTCGTCGCCGGGTGTGTAGACTGGATGGTCTTTGCCGTTCTTCGCACACACATTACGGGCGTGGAAACTCTGATGGTACCCACGCATCCTTCATAAAACAATCCGGGTAGAGTTTAGCTCTCTCGGTAAGCCACTTGCGCTTGCGCAAGATCTTCGCGTAGAAGTTCGCCGACGAGTCCGACATCTCCTTCCTCACAGTTGTGTGAATCAAACTTTGGTGAAGTGTTGGGTGTGGTGGTGTAGTGCTATCCTGTAGCTTTCTTCTCCTCCACTTCTCTTCTCCCTCCTTTTATAATGGGCTATTTCGCCCTAAAAAGGGGGCATGACCGAGTGTGGTCTTTTCGGTCTTAAAAGGTGGTGTTGCATAATGTGGCCTTGTCGGTCTGATAAGGTAGCATCGCAGTGTGTTGTCATCTCAGTCAGCAAAAGTTGTAGCATATGGCGCGATAGGGTGCGGTCTCTTTTGGCCTGAAAAGGGGGTGTGGTGGAGTGTGATATTTTCAGTCTAAAAAGGTGGTTTGACATCGTGTGGTCTTGTTGGTCTCATAAGGTAGCGTTACAGTGTGTTGTCAACTTGGTCTGCAAAACCTACAATGCGTGGCGTGACACGGTGCGGTCTTTTCGGTCTGAAAAGAGGGTGTGACGTAGTGTGGTCTTTTCGGTCTGAAAAGGTGGTTTGGCATAGTGTGGTGTCATCTCGGTCTACAAAAGCGGCAGTGTGTGCCGTGACCCAGTGCAGTCTTTAAGGTCCGAAATAAAGGGGTGTTGCGATGCTGACTCCCTCACGTGGTTACCTGTGCATGCAAGAACATACAATATCGGAACACAACACTACCATAAGGTATGTTGTACATAAATTTATATTTACATATAGCATGACTGATATTTACAACTAGGATCTACTTGCTGGCCCTCTTGGGGCGTACCCCATGCGTGGCTCCTGGACTCGTTCGAGGCACCTGTGGGCGCTGGTACTAGTAGGTCAAAGGCTCAGGCAGTCAAGGCGCCCTACCAGCACGAGTAGTCTGAGGGGGTTTCGTGAGAGGATCTTGCGTCGGTTGCGTCGCTCCGAGTGCACTGTGCGGCTGTGAAGCCCCCACGGAGACCTGGCTGCTCTCACAGCGCGAAGGCCCACCGCCATCGAGGTCAAAATCGTAGTCCCTTGAGCATGGCTCCTCGTGTAACACTAGCTCCTCCTCCCAAAGGGGTGCGTGAGCTATGAAACAGTAAGTTATGCATGTAAACATAGTGGACATACCGAGATAATATGTTCTGCATGCATGTAAACAAGATAGAGACATACCTAGGTGCATGAAGGTAGCGGATCGCTCTGTGTACACGTGTTGTGTGTACGGGTGGTACACATGACCTGCCAGAGAAAATTGTCGTTAGTAACTACTGGAGTTTGAAATAAACAACCATACGTGAGTGTGTCATGCTGACCTACGAATTATGCTGGTGTACTCCCAGCACGATGCCACGAGGACTCGCCTGCTCTGTCCGGGTGAGGAGCTGTGGTGCATGACGCACCGTGGCTCAGCCCCATCCACGCATAGGTGGGTCCTCCACCTCCCTCGGTGTACGGTAGGATGCTAGCTCGATGTCTCGCCTCGTCTTCTCGATGAACTAGTCCATGAGCCCTATGATGTCCTGCGATGTCATGCTGAAGCGCTCCCCAAGCGTCATACGACGTACAGAGGTCGCCAACTCGTGCATCTCCTAATGTAGATCGACCTGTACACGTAATTAACAAGTTAGGAATCGAAAACTTGCAAAGCAAATAATATGTACGGACCTTTTAATATGTACCATACGATGGAATACAGAGTCTAGCTAGGTGGGGTATGTGTCGAACATCGTGGGCCTTGTGTCATGGTGGATCGTCCACGACCCTGACTCAGCGAACCCTCGTCTGATTGGAGTACCACTCGATGTACTCGTCGTACGTCCCGGGCTCGTAGGGTGCATCCTCCTGGATGATGTTCTTCAAGGTGTGGAGCCACCCCTGAACCCTAGGGAACATCCTGTCCATCTTGGAGGTCGTAACATGGACTCCCTTCCTAGTGTACCCG
Organism: Ampelocalamus luodianensis; assembly: GCA_036346255.1. Taxonomy (NCBI): domain Eukaryota; kingdom Viridiplantae; phylum Streptophyta; class Magnoliopsida; order Poales; family Poaceae; genus Ampelocalamus; species Ampelocalamus luodianensis. The sequence continues at coordinate 29,906,428 of CM070634.1, read as the reverse complement.
TGGAAGGCCAAACGATTGTTTCGTACATACGTATGACAAATGGTACGACAGAAGTTAGTCCGGGTAAGACGCGTGCATAGTGATCGGAGTGAAGATGACCTGTCTAATGGAACAACATAAACTTTGCACAAGAAATTGAATTACATTACGAAAAATAATAAATGTTCAAAAAACTTACCCATCGGTGACACCACACCGTACCCATGATCGGCCGGTCCACGTTGTCGTCCTCGGTGTACATGGCGACTGCATAGGTGCCCTGGTCCAGCTGTGGTCGTCCGATCTTGAAACGCTCGAAATACCACAACTGAAGAAGCAGCGAGCATCCGGAGAGGACAGAGTTGTCCTGAACCCGGTGGCACATGTCAGTCCGTGGTACGTCGCGCACAGCACCACCGCTCCCAGGTGTAGGGCTGGATATCCTCTACCTCCTAGTCTGTCAGCTAGCGTGCGTACCGGATGTAGTGCTTATCAACGCTGTTGCCGTCGGACCCTAGGAGCATCTCCCACCCGAATAGCCACAGCAAGTAGACCTCGAAGTACCTCCTCACTGTGTGCTTGGGTGTGTCCTCTGCCATACGCTATGCCTACAAGAATACAACAAGACAGATACACATGAGCAAGGTGCATAAATCAATTGATGCAGAAGGATAAGAGTATGAAGACTTACGTAGAACTGGCAGATCCACTTCAACTTCAGCCCGTGGGTGCTGCTGAACTCTCTGTAGCCGCTGTTGGGCTGTAGCACTCCGTAGAACCTCACCAGGAACTCCGTGCACCATGTGGCCGGGATGCTGTGCGCCGCGAGAGGGAAGCCAGCGCAGGGCAATCTGGTCAAGAAGGTTACGTCCTAAAGCATTGACGTCATCTCCCTGCACGGGAGGTCAAACATGTGTGTCTCCGACCTCCAGCGGTCAACCAGCGCCGTCAGGAGGCATAGGTCATACGGAAAGCACCTAGACATACGACCACTGCCCACACAGTCCTGGTCGTCCTCCCACGACGCCTCAACCATCCTCACCAGTGAAAGAAGGTTTGCCTCCCTCAAACTGTGTTGAAAAGATTAAGAACAAACGTTAGTCCACCCAAAGTAGTCAAGCTGCAATTGAGTATATGAAGGTCGCAACTGCACGTACCTTAGAACCCAACGTGGGTCCACCCTTCACGCCCTCATGGGCGTGCGCATCCGCACCCTGCCAAGATCAATCGCCGCCTCGCCCTCCCGGAGGAGGATGGTACTGAGGCGGCTATGATGATGTGCGTCAATGACCAGGTCAAGTAGCTTGTACGACCACTTTGCAAGATATCCTGGGTCCGCCATACATGAAAATCCAGTACATACATTGTAAAAACTACGAAATATATACAAAAAGTAATAGGAAGCGGTATACCAAATTAATTCAATTTAAATAGTTAACTTGCTACATTCATTGTTTAAAATGTATCTCCAGCATTTACGAAATATTTACCATATACAAATAAAAACAATAAATAAGTTCATAATATTTTAATTCACATTTACATACCCTATGTACCATCTCTGGATTTCTTAGAGAATTTTTTTAGTTGTCTAGTTATTTTTCTAGTTTAAAAAGTTCTTTCGGCATTAACAGAATATTTAACGTGCACAAATGGAAAATAAAATTAAGTTGGGCAAAAAAAAAATGGGTCTCCAGCATTTACAAAATTTTTACCATGTACAAATAAAAATAAAAAATAAGTTCACAATATTTTAATTCAGCTCTACATGCCCTATGTACCTACTCTGTATTTCTTAGAGAATTTTTAGAGGTGTCTTGCTATTTTCCTAGTTCTAAAAGTATTTTCATCATTAACAAAATATTTACCATACACAAATGGAAATAAATATTAAGTTGGGACTAATATACCATATTTAACTACTCTGCAATATTTTCAGATTTTTAATAGGTATTCTTTTATTTTTACAGGTATCCTCCTATTTTCCTGGTTTAAAAAGTATTTTCGGCATTAGCAAAATTTTCTAATAACGTACTGAATACGGCTAAAATGATATAGTATATCAAACAGCAATAAACTCTTGTAATGTTGTTTCCTTAATGGAAATGGGGTGCAAACCTTCTTTCAAAAAAAAAAATCAAACAGCAATACAACTAAAAGTATCTCATACGTTGAATTCTCTATGTCGCTATTTTCATTTGCTAACCTACAAGGTTTCAAATTTATATACAAAGTTGCAAAAATATTTACCTGCCAAATAGGCGACCAGATCTGCTGCTCCGTCTGCTCCGCTATAAACTGACAGGGCTTCGCTATATTTCTTCTACCCTCTCCTCCGCTTTCTTATCTTTTTTTTGAATTAAAATAATTTTTCCCTAAATTTTGGGGGTTTATATAACCACTGCCCTATCGCCATCGTCAGTTGAGTTCAACTAGCGATATGCAGTAAATAGGTTCCTGTCGCCAATTGGAATGACGATAGGAGTCTGTATTTGTAAAAAAAAAATTAACTATTTTTGTAATTATCTTTTAAATTAATATTATTTAAAAAAAATTCTTTCAGCTTCCACCTTACATCCATCCTGCTCTGATCAGAAAGAAACCAACCCCTGTTCTATCGGCCCCCCTAGAATGGCTTCTGGAAACAACTGGCTCGGCTTCTCGCTCTCCGGCCAAGAAAACCCACAGCCTCATCAGGATAGCTCGCCTCCCGGCGCCACCGACTTCTATGGCCTGCCGACGCAGCCGGCGTCCGACACACACCTCGGCGTGCCAGGTCATCACGCTTCATACGGCATCATGGAGGCCTTCAATAGGGGCACTCAAGAAACCCAAGGTGAAAGGAAGAAGCTGCATGCACCCAGTTTATTACCTGACGATCGATCTCTGGCTAGCTTGTATATATGGCGCACTTCTCCTGTCATGGTTTCTTGATATTTGATGTGGGTGCAGATTGGAACATGAGAGGCTTGGACTACAACGGCGGCGCTTCGGAGCTCTCGATGCTCGTTGGGTCGAGCGGCGGCGGTGGTGGCAAGAGGGCCGTGGAGGAGAACGAGCCGAAGCTCGAGGACTTCCTCGGCGGCAACTCCTTCGTTTCCGAGCAAGACCAGGCCAGCGGCTTCTTGTTCTCCGGTGTCCCAATGGCCAGCAGCACCAACAGGAACAGCGGGAGCAACACCATGGAACTCTCCATGATCAAAACCTGGCTCCGTAACAACCAGGTGCCCCAGCCGCCCGCGCAGCAGCCGCAACCTCACGAGGAGATGAGCACCGACGCGAGTGCGAGCAGCTTCGGCTACTCCGATGCTCTAGGGAGGAACGGCACGGTGGCGGCGGGGAGTTCGCAGAGCCTGGCGCTCTCGATGAGCACGGGCTCGCACCTGCCCATGGTTGTGGCCGGCGGCAGCAGCGCCAGCGGGGGAGCCGCGGAGAGCACCTCGTCGGAGAATAAGCGGGCTAGCGGGGCCATGGATTCGCCCGGCGGTGCGATTGAAGCCGTCCCGAGGAAGTCCATCGACACGTTCGGGCAAAGGACCTCGATATATCGAGGTGTAAGTGTAACAAGGTTAGAACATCGGTTTCTGTCTACGCTACATATCTTTCATCGATGTTGTTGGTTCATTTCAAATTGGTCTAGTACTCCAGCGTTAGAAAATGATGATGTCCTTTGTTGAGTTGAGCGAGATCAATCTATCGATAACATAAGCTATCATCGGATCTATAGTAGCTACGAATATAACTAATAATGCAATCGTTCGATCGAGAGTTCGAGACAATGGCTATGCTACTTTGCTTTTGCGCTAGTAGTTTATGTGATACATGGAAATGAGGAGATTGAGTATATAGAGTTCATTTGACTAACAAGAGAGGACACAATCGAACTAGTTGTTCATGTGGAATGATGATTACTACTGCCATTCGATCCAGCAGGTGTTATGATCAAAGTATATAGTTCATTGACTAAGAAAAAAGAGTCACAATTGAAATACTAGTTCATACTGTTATTCCATTGACCGATGACGAAGATCAAAAGCCACATATATGAGTACGGTTTAGCTTATTTTTCTCAGTATTGCACACATGTACATACATAGAGTCATAGACCTACAATATAGTAACGAGTGTATTTCATATTTTTGGGGATGTGGTTTTGGTCTTGAGACAACACACATACATGAGCTTTTACCCTCTTCTTGAAATTTTCGATTTCAGACATAGATGGACAGGGCGTTACGAGGCTCATCTCTGGGACAATAGCTGTAGAAGAGAAGGGCAGAGTCGCAAGGGTAGGCAAGGTAATGAATGGATATACTTCTCCTTTTTTCCCCATCAATTGCATAACAATATATACAAAATTTATAGTACTGATTAAGCATTCTATCTTCTGTTCCATCAACACACTGCCTTCACCTATTGCCTCCGGGAATGACACTGTAATATCCTTGACAACGTGCAGTTTATCTGGGTATGCATGCACCTCTCTCTTGCCGTTTTATTTTAATTAATTTCATTTTATTATTTTAGTGATCGCACCTTATCATTGTATTCATGAACACTTAGGTGGCTATGACAAGGAGGACAAGGCAGCAAGGGCTTATGATCTGGCAGCTCTCAAGTATTGGGGCACAACTACAACAACAAATTTTCCAGTAAGCAAGTTCTATAATTTTTCAATTGATGTTCTTAATCGATTATTTTAAATGTCTCCCACTTATATATGTTGTATTAAAAACGTGTGCGCTTCTCGATTGCATTTGTTAATTTTTTCCCCTTTCTGTAAAATTTCACTGCAGATAAGTAACTATGAAAAGGAGCTGGAGGAAATGAAGCACATGACCAGGCAGGAGTATATTGCAGACCTAAGAAGGTACTAGCTAGTTGATGTTCATCATATATATTGGATCAAACTCTTGGAAGATTACCCTAACACTAACATGATCCATCACAGTGAAAATTCTATCACCGAAATTTCGCCGGCAACCGCCGATTACCAGTGTTATTGGTGGGGTCTGAAATTTTTTTATACCAGCCAAAAAAATTTGGATTTATTTAATTTTCATCCAAATTCAAAATTTAAATAAATTTTGTCTTTACATCTGAAAAATTCAAATTTTAATTAAAAAATCCCGTCCAAAATTTCCAGTAACTGGCGAAAACCGGTGTTATCGCTACCCTCTGATAAATTTTTCTTACCGGTAATGTTTTCCCTGGATCCAATGCAGGAACAGCAGTGGATTTTCTCGTGGTGCATCAAAATATCGCGGAGTAACTAGGTAATTCAATATCTCTACATAATGAACAAATATCAGGCAATATCTATCTGATATGTGCTTCTCCTTATTTTTCACATTGTTAGGCATCTAAACATGTGACTTAACATTTTTTTAGACCAACATGTAACTAACTGAGCAGTGCCAATATAGCTCATGCATGTTAGCTATCCAAAATTTTGTAATCTTGTTTCGATATTCTAATGTTGAGATCAATATTTTTATCAGGCACCATCAGCATGGGAGGTGGCAAGCAAGAATAGGAAGGGTTGCAGGAAACAAGGATCTCTACTTAGGCACCTTCAGTAAGCTACTCATACAACCTTTTCATTGAAACCAAATTGCTCGCCTAAGGTTGTTCCCAGTGCTCCACTTTGACTAGTATCTTAGCCTGCCATGTAGGCAAAATAATGATGTGGCATCATAGTTAATGAAGAGAGAGGGTTCTCTAGTATCTAATTTAGATACTAGTTCGGCTCAAAATCCAACGCAAAACAGCCTCATGCATGTAATTAAATGAAACAACTTAAGATACTACATCATAAGAAACTATACATTGGGAAGATAGTATCCTAACACTCCTCATGCACTAAGAAATTGTACTAAGATACTGCCCATTGGGAGCAGCCTAATGAAGATACTTAAACTAATTAATGACCACTCATAGTGCTAAATCTCCAAGATCTAAGTCATCGACCCGTACTTATTTAATCAATTTTCTTGAAATCTTCGATCGTCTCGTAGAACTAAAGATTAGATATTCTATATGTTGCCCTATGGTGCATAAAATAGTGATTCACTGCATTAACTATGTCCCAAATGCACCTTTCCAAGTTTTTGTCTCAAAGTTGCCTGAGAAAACCGGGGCATGGAGTATAGATGTCCAAACGGGTGGCCCGGGCACTACACGGCACGGGCACGCCCTGGCACGGCACTATCAGGCACGGCACTAACAGGCACGGTAACCTTGCCGCGCCGCGTCGCGTCAGTAGTGCCACCGCGCGCCTCCTTGGCCAGGCACGGCACTAAGTCCCCCAGATAGTGTCGTGCCGTGCCACTGGGCACTAAAACCACAACTCTACTTCAAAGTATCAGAATTCAATGACCAATTCAAATATTTGCAAATCACAAACACAACACAAACAGAGATCACAAAATATGAAATAAATGGAGCTGTGCAATGGCTGTCTCATTAAAAACCTGTCTAGGTAAAACTCACCCTTGTGAGAAACCCTAGACAGGAAAAAAGAGTGCAAATACTCCATATAAGATTATTAATTGTTCATTACATCCGTAACCAAAGGTCCAAAGCATCCAAAGTCTCAATAAGATTACGAACCATTACATAAATGACTAATCAAGATAGAGTTGTTCAAAGGCCTCCTCCACTCCTTATCCTCGACCATATGTCAGTAGCCTTGACTCGCAGCTTCCCACCTTGATGCATGTGAGTGCCTCCACGCTCGTGGTTCACCTCCTCCGCTGTTCTTCAATGATCCTCGCCAGGTGCCAAGGTAGCTTCAAGAAATGGTAGAAACAGCACACCAAAACATCTTTAGCAAGAGTAGAAAGAACTGGATAAGTTAGTTTATGCTGATGCCACCAGTTTAAGATGTTGAACTCATCATCTAACTGGCTGACTGTGTCACAGTCCAGGTAGGCTGCAAGTTCAGAACTACTGTTAGAGGAAGAACTTGCTGCATGTAGCAAGGTAGTAGCAGGAATAGTCCTGCACATATCAAGATTAGGAGGAAGGGCAGATCCAAGCACATCATCATCTTCATCATCATATATTTCATCCCAAGCAGTTCTTTTCTTACCAGATAGGTTTGGAGGGACAGCCCTTTTCTCCCTAACAGAGCCATACAGTTCATCATATTTATGATACAGTTTGAAAAGAAGAGTTCTAGTTTCCATCATCTTATTAGAATAATCATGATCGACGAATTGAACTTAGCTTTCTAAGCACTTTGTTAAAACCTTTCATTTTAGCTCTTGATCCAAGATAAATGCAATACAAGAAAGTTCGTAATGTTTTCCAAAGATTTATTGTACCTATCAATCATAGGTTGGACAATGCCTCTAATATGTTCATCATTTTGGTACCTATGTAGGTGTATAGCAATCTTAACAATATGATGAACCATAAGTGGGCGAGAGGATAGTAGACACTGGACAAAGCAACTGTTGAATCATAAAACAGTTCAAGGAATGCCGATTTTACTTGCCATAGCCCAATGATCATGAGTCAAAATAAAGGAGCCACCTCTAGCTCTAGGATAATTAGACTCAATAAAAGTATGAAAAATTTCCTGTGTGGTAGCAAATGCCTAAGCATCGTGTATGTAGAGTTCCACCTAACATCCATGTCCAACCCAAACTTCCTAGGTCTAATACTGGATGCCATGCAATAACTCTTATATGCAAGCAATTCTTTGGTTAGAAGAGTTAATAAATGATATTGCAGCTTCAAAGCATCAATCATAGGACTAACAATAACTAGAGCCTCCTTAACTATCGATTTATAATATGACAAGCACAAATGCTGATGCAAAAATAGATCAGACCCAAATACTCCCTAAGTACAGTTTCAGCTTATCTATGGCTTTTATATTAGCAGATGCATTGTCCAAAGTTACAGAAAACCTTTTCAAGATATACCATAATCATTCAAGACATTACTAACACGCTCAAGAATGTTTTCAGATTATGTGGTGCATCAATTAGCCTTAACCCAAACACCCTCTTTTCAAGTTGCCAATCAGAATTAATGTAATGACCCACAACACTCAAATAATCCTCTTTAGCATTTCCAGACCAAATATCAGAAGTAATAGCAACAGATGAAATTGCATTATTTTTCAAATCCTCTATCACAAAGATCACGCTTATCGTTGAAGTACTTAAGAAGATCTCTAGTCAGTAGTTTGCCTAGAAACGCTTGTATACCTAGGGTTATGAGCGCTTTTATGTATTCTTCCCAGCCCCGCTTTTCCCAAGACGGAGGGGAAGGTCTAGCCTAGCAAGCAAACGAACAAGCTGAACACGAGCTACCTCAGCAGAATAATCCCAATTACGAACAGTACCATCCTTATTGAAAGTAATATGGGACTGAGACAAGCGATTTTTCTCACATTTTTTAGGGCAACTTTCTTGATGACGGAGGAGGTGGCGAGTCCCAAATCTAGATAGAGCAGAGTACTCTTTACGGCAATGAAGACAACGAGCACCATACCCGACATGCTACCGCTTACCTTCTTGAAGAGCTTCTCAAAATCTTCCCAACAGGCAGAGGTAGAAGGGCGGTTAGGCTCTTTGAGTCCGCGAGCGATGGCGCCGCCGCCAAGATCGCCGCTGACGGAGCGCCGGTCCGGGGCCTCACCGTCCACGGAATGGGGTCGGCAGCAGACGGGCCAAGAGCGCCGCGGCATCCCAAAGAACATCGCCTCATCATCCGAACGAACCCGCAGATCCGCACTCGTTGTTGATGGTCATGGAGTGACCGATCTCGCCCCGCCGTCCGACATCTCGTGTGCCGGCCTCCGGTCCTCGACGGCTACCAAGAAAGGGAGGAGGAGTAGTGTTAGCAATGATCTAGGGTTAGGTTGAAGAAATCTAGGTTAGGGTTAGCCGATTAGGCTTACCTCTACACGGAGCACCAGAGACGACTTACGCTGCTGTCGCCGTGATAGATCCGGCCCTGGTACCTCAACGAGTTTGCCGAAACGACCTGCGAAAAAACACAAGTTAGAAGACGGAGCACCAAAACCAAACAGATCCGGGGGAAGGATGTGCTTACGGCGAATCCGGAGCCCCGAGATGCCGAGTCCGCGAGGTCGACGACGAGACGAGACAGAGACGATGAGGGCAAGATGTGGAGGACGAGACTACATCGCCGGCCGTAGAAAGAAGAGAGGTAGAGAAGGTCGTGCGTGCAGCTCGGCCGGCCGCCACTGCTCAACCAAACCACCGGAGGGCGGGAAGAAGAGAGAGACGAGCTAGGGTTCCAGCACATGGGCGGGCGAGCGAGAGCGCAGGAGCCAGAGCGAGAGAGGAGAGAGGAGAGAGAGAGAGAGAGAGGAGATGCAAATGAGCTAGGGTTCTAGAGCTGGGGGAGCGGCGCGCGGCGGGCGGCTTATATACCCTCCCCACGCGCACATCCAACGGTCAGGAGCGGGGGGGTGGCCGATCCAACGACTATAAGCCGTGCCGCCCCCTGGAGCGGGCCGTGCCCGTGCCGTGCCAACGTGCCGGCATTGTAGCCCAGGCACGGGCACGGTGCAGGCCGGGCCGGACCGTTCTTGGGCCGTGCTTTTTCGGATCGGGCCAGTGCCGGCCCAGCGGGCCAAGCCCGTTTGGACATTTATGAGTCAAGGGCCTAGTAGAAAACCCTAGTTCTTTGAATCACACAGCTTGAACCCTCCATGCATGCATGCATGCGATATGCAACATATAGTTAGCTAGAGCACATGCATTGGGAACCAACCCTAGCTAACCATCCATGCCGATCGTACACATTCTCTCGCACGTAGGCACCGAGGAGGAGGCGGCGAGGCCTACGACATCGCCGCGATCAAGTTCCGCGGCTCAACGCCGCTACCAACTTCGACATGAGCCGCTATGACGCCAAGAGCATTCTCGAGAGCAAGACGCCGCCGGTTGGCGGTGCGCCAGCGCTCAAGGAGGAGGCGAGCACCGAGGCCGCGCCACCATCCGGGGGCCGACATGGACGGCGGCGCATCTCCCACCGCCGACGTCGGGATGGGTGCCTCGCCTCACCACCACCACGGCTGGCCGACCATCGCGTTCCAAAGAACCGCCGCCGCTCTCGCACTACCCGTGACGCGCACTGCCCCGCGGTGGTGCAAGCCCGAGCAGACGCCGCTGCCGCCGCCGCGCCACACCAGCAGATCTCCAGCACCGACTCCTGCGGCAGCGCCACAACTTCTTCCGTGCATCGCCGAGCTCTACGGTCTACAATCGTTAGAATTAATCTCGTTTTTGAGTCCGCTTCGATTTACCTTTGGAAAGTCGAATCCGAGTGGGGTTCTTGGTCGTATGCGTGTGTGAGTCAAAGTCTGTTTCGCTTGTGTTTGCTTTGGTATATAAAGAGGTCATGGTGCCATGTAAGAGGTGAGAAGAGAAGTAATAAGAAAAGCCAAAAGAGAAGCTTTGCTCCGAGAGAAATCTGCTTCTTTGTTCGCTTTTGTGGTTTGTATCTCCGCAGAAGCAAGGACCGTGAGGCGCAGCTTTTACTAAGACATCACGTGAAGTCGAACAGCAGGGGCGCTTCATCACGTTAAGCAAATAGAGGGTAGAGGTGTCGCTATGCTTTAGTGCAATTCACGTTGGAAGACAAGGTGTTCAAGGGGTTGCTACTAGCATCCATCACGTGAAGGAAGACCAGTGAGTAACGCTGCTTTGCTTCGCCGTGCGTCAAGAATCGCCAGGACAAGCCGAGAGCTTCGGTTTCTCCGGAGCGAGCATAGAGACAGAAAGATTACAAAAATTCCAACAGTTGGTATCAGAGCGTTCTGATCTTGGTGGTACCTGAAGATCATGGGCGACAAGGTGAAGACCCGGGATGGACCGTTCTATCTCCTATATCCTGTCCTGACGACCGACAATTACCCGGTGTGGGCTATGAAGATGAAGGCGAACATGCGCGCCTAGGGGGTCTGGGGTGCAGTCGATCCGAAGGCAAAGGACAAGGAGGTGGACGACAAGGTGGACCAAACGGCTTTGGCCATCATCTACCAGGCGGTGCCAGACTCGATGATGCGGCAACTCATCGGCAAGGAGACGGCACATGAGGCGTGGGTGACGCTTCAGAAGATGCACGAAGGGGTTGATCGTGTGAAGGAGGTGCGGCTCCAGAATTTGCACACTGAGTTCGAGAATCTCCATATGGGAGAAACCCAGTCGGTGGACGAGTTCGCCGGCAAGCTGACTTCACTGTACAATCAGATTGTCTCTCTCGGCGGCAAGATGGAGGAATCTGTGGCAGTGAAGAAATACCTGCGTGTGCTACCGAGAAAAGTTCGTACTGCCGTCACCACGCCATGTACTCTCCGGATCCGAGACAAAGAAGATCGAGGAGATCACCGGTTCCTCAAGGCGCATGAGGAGCTCATCAAGGGTATCGGTCAGAATGAGCAGAGGTATCATCCCATAACGAGCGGTGTTGCCGTTAAAGGGAGATACAAGAAGCGAGCGTGGGCGGGCGTGAGCGAGGCGAGAGAGGAGGACATGGAGACGGGGCTAGGCAAGGCGGTGGTGACAGATCACGTGATAAGTCACATGTCAAGTGTTTTAAATGCGAAGAATTCGGTCACTACGCGGCGGAGTGTCGCAGTCACATAAAGTGTTTCAAATGCGACAAGTATGGGCACTATGCTTCGGATTGTCCAAACAAGAAGAAGAACGAGGAGGCAAACCTCACCCGAGCTTGTGAAGACGATGACGAGCCAGCCTTGCTTTTCTCCTTATGTGACAAAGAGGCGCCGATCATGGTGATGTTGAACGAGGAGAACGTAGTTCCTAAACTACGTACGGAGGAAGGCAACCGTGATCACACTGATTTATGGTACTTGGACAATGGAGCAAGCAATCACATGACAGGAGATCGCTCTATGTTCCATGAGCTCGACGAGAAGATTTCGGGGAAGGTCAAGTTTGCTGACGGCTCGACTGTGGAGATAAGAGGCAAAGGATCAATGCTACTGCAATGCAAGAACGGCGATCAGAAGGTGATGCCTGATATTTACTTTATACCAAGTCTGTGTAACAACATACTCGCCTTGGGCGCTTATGAACGGGGTGCAAGGTGGTGCCGCAGATGAGTTCTTGCGTGTTCATGACAAGAACAAAGATCTGTTGATGAAGGTGAAAAGGTCCCCTAACCGGTTGTACAAAATTTCTCTGAAGACTTGCAAACCGGTTTGTGTGAGGGACGATCTGGAGGAGCCAGAGTGGGACTTAGGTATCGAACCAAAACATGGCGGAACCCAGGAGTGGCACGCAGTTGGCGCAGGAGGCGCAGCAGCGAGCTCGGGGTGCAGACAGACGCAGAAGACACGCAGGCGCCAAGGACGGCGAGTTCCACGCGCATGCAGGTATAGCAGGAGGGAGAGGCGGTATAGCCTCAGCTAAGATGTATGCGGGGAAGTGGACAGACTTGGTCCAAGAGAGAGGAGCGAGAGGCTCAGGCAATGGCGAAGCCCTGGTGGTCGTGGGAGCGGGTGCTCCAGCCCAGGCGGGCTTGCAAGGAAGGACAAGTTCAGTCCAGGTGCGAGGCGCGGCAAGCGTTGGTTTGTGCATGGCTCAGGATGGAGCAAGCGCAAGTGGTAGGGCAGTATCAGCTCAGGAAGGAATGGCGTACGAGAGTGCAGGTAAAAGGGGAAGACTTGGAAGTTCAGATGAGAGAGAAGATCAGCATGATCAAGGTGAAGAAACGAGATTAAGGGGGTGATTGTTAGAATTAATCTCATTTTTTGAGTCCGTTTCTGATTTCTATCTTTGGAAAGTCGAATCCGAGTGGGGTTCTTGGTCGTATGCGTGTGTGAGTCAAAGTCTGTTTCGGCTTGTGTTTGCTGTGTATATAAAGAGGTCATGGTGCCATGTAAGAGGTGAGAAGAGAAGTAATATGAAAAGCCAAAAAGAGGAGCTTTGCTCCCGAGAGAAATCTGTTCTTGCTGTTCGCTTTTGTGGTTTGTATCTCCGGCAGGAAGCAAGGACCGGGAGGCGCAGCTTTTACTAAGACATCACGTGAAGTCCGAACAGGCGGGGCGCTTCATCACGTTAAGCAAATAGAGGGTAGAGGTGCTGCTATGCTTTAGTGCAATTCACGTTGGAAGACAAGGTGTTCAAGGGGTTGCTACTAGCATCCATCACGTGAAGGAAGACCGTGAGTAACGCTGCTTTGCTTCGCCGCGCGCCAAGAATCGCAGGACAAGCCGAGAGCTTCTCGGTTTCTCTGGAGCGAGCATAGAGATAGAAAGATTAAAAAAATTCCAACAACAACGGTGGTGGCGGCGGCGGCACCAGCGGGTACCAAAGCCTCGGTGGCAACGCCTTCTTGATGCCGGCGAGTACCGTCGTCACCGACCAGGGGCACAGCAGCACGGCCACCAACCAGGGAAGCACCTGCAGCTACGGAGACGAGGAGGGGAAGCTCATTGGGCACGACGCCATGGCGATGGCTAGCGCCGGCGACCCATACGCGGCGGCGAGGAGCGGGTACCATCTCTCGCAGGGCTCGGCGTCGACGGTGAGCATTGCGAGGGCGAACGGGTACTCGAACAACTGGAGCTCGCCTTTCAATGGCGTGGGATGATCGATGAAGAGGGCAGAAGCAGCTAGTAGCTAGTGATAGGTGATTAGCTAGCTAGAAAAGTCAAGTTTAGGTTAGAGTCTTGATCGTCGTTGTTGCCTTTCAATGCCTTCTCGAAGTCGTAATGGCGGTCGTAAGTAAAGTTTGTGTTGTAAGTTATCCCGAGTTGTTTGTTAGTTTTGGGTAGTTTCGTATGGGTCAAGTTAATCTTCAGAGGACAAACTGATCGTTGCAATGAGAATAACATCATCATAATTTCCGTGATCAGACTTACTTTAGTTAATTCTCCAGTTTGTGCCAGAATGAGGATCACTGCTGTGGGGACCCCGGAGTTATCTCCGTAAGACCGAAACTAAGCATGGTCTTAAGGACACAACTCTGGATCTCCGGTAAATGGATTCCAACTTAACTCCATCTCAATGAGCGGCTTAACTCAAACTAGAGCCCCGACGATCATGCGCGCCGCTCCTCTGCGAGCACTACATGATTGTCGGTTCTCCAACAAGTCAAACGCTACACTTAGTGAGTTAAATAGGAAGCCATGAACAGCGAGTACAACTTATATTGGCTCCCAAGATCAACGACCAATAAAGTCATACTCTCATACAACGTTGCTCACATCCATACAACATTCATACATAAATAGTTCAAAAGACATACAACATAGTTCCAAGTTTACAACTAATACAAGTGGCCGACCGGCCAAATTTAAAAGAGAGTATTAAGTAGCAATGAAACACATAAATAGACCAAAAGACCAGCAATGGTATGCCCCATAACCCATCGGCAACCAACCGGGAGTTAGATGATAGCAAACTACTCATCGGTGTCGCCTAAATCGACACCGACAAGCTCGTCGGTTTCAATATCCTCCTCACCGTAAAAGCCAAGAACACCGGCCGAGTACAAAGAGTACTGCAAGTCTTACACAAATGAAAATAGTTATGCATAAGGTCATTCAAAGGAAGGGCTCATATTGGCTTAATTTTGCGAAAGAGACGCACATCTTGAACAACCTACACATACTAGTTTTTCAGGTGTCATTTCAAAATCAGATTTGAAGTAGGAGTAAAGCATGTAAATAAGGAATGAATTCAATAACAAATGAATCATACCAACAACAAAGTGGCGGTCCACTTTGATACAACAATAAGCATGAACATTCCATTCATGTCGATACCAAGTTATAACCACAATTTTAATTCCAAGTCTAACAATAGTAACTCCCGAACTCAAGCGGTTGTCCATAACCATGACACGGCTATTCGAATAGATTTATACCTGCAGGGGTGTACTACTTACCCACACGACTTGATTAGCCCGTAAGCCTCCGGATGCCTCCGAATATAGCATACTTCCTATGGTATGCCTAAAGTAAATCAAGATACGGTCGTTTTTAGCAAGAATATCCCATTGAGCCAAGTCCTCAACCCATGGCTCCTAGGAAACACAAGACGTTAACGCCCATCCTATATATCCTAGGAAACACAAGACGTTAACGCCCCCATCCTATCGGCCCAAAGGAACACGGGATTTCACGGTCCCAATGCCCTTACAATTTCACCACCGTGGGACTCAACACAATAAAACCTTCCCCCTACTTAACCATACGGCTCCCAACCCGCGTGTGATAGCACGAATGTACTTGAATCAACGACGTTACCAAAGTTCGGTCCTTAATTGTCCGATAAGTCCAACCACGCACCCAATTCTCGTGCACGAAGGCACCATCACTAGCCATCACTTGTCCGACCAAAAACTCATTTAAAATGACAAAATTTAACTTAGAAAACAGATACAAAGATCTAAAACAAAAGTATATAAAGAGAGTGGTGTTTATCCCATAATTATCGTGTTATTCCGACAATGAAACTACCGCTTTCTAGACTTGCATGGCTAAGCAAACTCGAACAACATTATTTCATACATCCTATCATAAACATTTCAAGATCGGGTAATTCATGGATAGCCACAATGACAAGATAATAGGATGTGTCTAACTACTCATCACAAAAATAGCGACATTATAAAACTATCATGCAAGCAATTATCATTGCATCTACCCTAACAAAATTGGGATCAAATATGATGCACAAAGAAAGTTCAAATGATGCTTGCCTTGCTGGTAGGCTAATTGCTCTCCTCGAGAGCGTAAGAGTCGATATCAATGGGCTCTAATCTATATAAATACAATACCGAATAAACATCGAGAAATACTCCAAAATCAAGATGCTTAAAATGCATGATTTTTCTACAGTAGCTAAGTCATGATTTTGAATGATTTTTGGTGAAAGAATTATTTCATTTTGATTTATTATATGATAGTTATGGTGGTTTGAATTTCAGATTTCAATATGCCTTTATTTATGTAATTTAATTATGAGCTGAAATTTTGTAGAGCAGTGGTGAGTACAAGGATTACATGGTTAAATAGGCAATATTATTACAAGTTCAAAACAGTTGAGTTTGCTCCAATTGGAGTTTTCATGATTTAGTTATTGATTTATAAAGTTATCAGTATTAATAGTGTAAACATAAAGCCCTTAGGATCATTCTCCTCAAACTATAGTTTCTGTAACAGAGGTAAGTTTGGAACCATTTTTATAATTAAGTTTATTTGAAATAGAAATTATCAAAACTGATTTCACTGTTTTTGGAGTTTCCAAGAATTACTTATGAATTTTTGAAGTTATCAGCCCTATTTCTATTGTAAAAATAATAGTGTTAATGACTCATTTTCCAAAATAATGCTCTCTGTTACAGAGACATGTTTGAAACCAATTTTAATATTAAGTTCACTAAATATGAAAATTGTCAGAAGTGGTTTCACTCATTTTGGAGTTAAAATGATTTAGTTATGCTTTTTTAGAAGTTAATGCCAATTTTCAGTGTGCAAATTAATAGATTTCGAATTTCATAAAGCATTGGTTACTTCTTCTACCGAGTGCTAACTGTGGGGACCTCGGAGTTATCTCCGTAAGACCGAGACTAATCAAAGTCTTAGGGACATAACTCTGGATCTCCGGTGAATGGATTCCAACTTAACTCAGCCTAAATGAGAGGCTTGACTACAATCTAGAGCCCCGACGATCATGCTCGCCGCTCCTCTGCGGGCACTACATGATTGCCGGTTCTCCACAGATCAAGCACTGCACTTAGCGAGTTAAATAGGAATCCACGAACAGCGAGTATGACTTATATTGGCTCCCAAGATCAGCGACCAATATAACCATACTCTCATACAACGTTGATCACATCCATACAACGATCATACATTAATAGTTCAAAAGTTATACATCATCAGTTCCCAAGTTTACACTACATAAGTGGCCGACCAGCCAAATTAATAAGTTCAAAGCGGAAGCAACAATAAATCAAAAGCCGGCAGTGGTATACCCATAACCCATCGGCAACCGACTGGGAGCTAGAAATAGCACATTACTCATCGGTGTCGCCTAATTCGACACCGACAAGCTCATCGGTCTCAACATCCTCCTCACCTGTAAAAGCCAGCAAACACCTGGCTGAGTACAAAGAGTACTCGCAAGTCTTACACAAATAAAAGTAGTATGCATAAGGTCATTCAAAGGAAGGCTCATATGGGCTTAGTTTTGCGAAAGAGACGCAACAAAGTACAACCTACACATGCTAGTTTTTCAAGTGCCATTTCAAAATCAGATTTGAAGTAGAAGTAAAGCATGTGAATAAGTAGTCAATTCCATAACTAATGAATCATACCAAAAACAAAGTGGTGGTCCACTTTGATACAACACAAGCATGAACATCCCATTCATGTCGATACCAAGTTATAACTACAATTTTAATTCCAAGTCTAACAATAAGCAGCCACAAATTTCAAGCGGTCGTCCATAACCGTGGACACAGCTATTCGAATAGATTTATAGCCTGCAGGGGTGTACTACTTTACCCACACGACTTCATTAGCCCGTAAGCCTCCAGATGCCTCCGAATATAGCATACTTCCTATGGTATGCCGGCCGGGTAAATCAAGATACGGTCGTTTTTAGCAAGAAGATCCCACTGAGCTAAGTCCCTCAACCCATGGCTCCTAGGAAACACAAGACGTTAACGCCTCCATCCTATATATCCTAGGAAACACAAGACGTTAACGCCCCCATCCTATCGGCCCAAAAGGAACACGGGATTTCACGGTCCCATGCCCTTACAAGTTCACCACCGTGGGACTTAACACAATAAAACCTTCCCCCTACTTAACCATACGGCACCCATATACCGCGTGTGATAGCACAAGTTTTACTTGAATTGCAACAACCCAAAGTTCGGTCCTTAATTGTCCAGACAAGTCAACCGCTTACCCAAGGCTCGTGCACGAAGCACCATCACTAACCAACACTTGTCCAGACCAAAGGCTCATTTAAAATGACAAAATTTAATTCATAAAACATATACAAAGAACTGAAACAAAGGTATATAATGACAGTTGTGTGTATCCCATAATTGTCGGGTTATTCCCGACAATCAGCTACCGGTTCTAGACTTGCATGGCTAAGCAGACCCGGACAATATAACTTCACACATCCTATCATAACATTTCAGTAAAGGAATGATTCATGGATAGCCACAATGACAACATAATAGGATGTCTAACTATTCATCACAAAAATAGCGACATTATCAAAATAGCATGCAAGCAATTATCATTGCATCTATCCTAACAAAACTGGGATCAAATATGATGCAAAAAGAAAGTTCAAAGGATGCTTGCCTTGCTGGTAGCTCACTTTCTCACTCTCGGTTACTTACTCTCATACTTCCGGCAACTCGGAATCTAAAGAAATGCGATATCGAATAAACACCGAGAAATAGCCAAAAACTCAAATTGCTCAAAAATACATGAAATTTATACAGTAGCTAGATTATGATTTTATATGAATTTAGGTACAAAAATTATTCCATTTGGAGTTTATATGAGAGAGTTATAGTAGTTTGAAAATCAGATTTCTAGAAAATGTTTGAAAAATGGTGGTTCTTTCTCGCTCACCCGAATTTAATTATGTTGTGAAAATTTACAGAATTCTAGTGGAGATAAAAACTACATGGTTAGATATAGAATAATATTTTATGGACAACCCAATTGGATTCATCCCATTTGGAGTTCATATGAATTTTCTAAGAATTTTCAAAGTTAATTCAATTTCTAGTGTAAAAAAATAATTCTTTTCTGCATTTTAAATTGAAATTAAATCATTTTTATACACGGTCTGACCTAGCCTTTGTCAATGAAAGATAGGGCCCTTGTATTTTATTTTCCATATATTTCCTAAAGGAAAACATCTACCGACAATCTAATCTTCTCACACTCATATACTTAACCGATTCTCCGGTGTCGAACCCAATCACATGCATAACACTCTCCAATCATATTTCTCATATCTTGATCTAAATCCCATACTAACCTCCACTAGGACATTATCAAGGTAGTCAATCCATCGAGTGATGCCCGAACTCACGATCTTTCAAATATACAACCTATCCGATAACTACACGAAATCCACCGACTCATGGGCATATGACCATGATTGAATCCATCGATCGTTCTTCGATATACTATTTAAGCTAATGCTAACTATCCAGCTCTACTAGTCTCGCCTCGGCAAATCACAATCGCATACACTCGATTTTCCACCGATCAAGGTTTAATTGACAAACCGATACCTAATGATCTTTACAATTTAAGAACATGTCCAACATCTAATTGCTCACTAATCGATCGACTTATATCCATGCCACCGATCTTAGTTGTGAACGACATCTACCAATCCAATCACATATGCGTCTCTATGATCGACTAATAATCATTTAGCTATTAATCCAAAAGAGAGTACAATTGCATCGACTCGACACAAAGGATTTATCTACTAATTACATGGCAATCCAATTAGTTATCTAAAATTGAATAATCCATTCCTACCATCTCCAAATTCTAGCACAAATGACTCACACACTAATGCTAAAATCATCCGATCCATTTGCTCATGATTAAATAAATCCTCGATTCAATCTCCATAAATATCATCACAAGAGCTATCCATCAAGCAATAATTCATAAAATCCTTATGCGTGCTAACTCCAAAATTTACTAATCCAACGAGAGGATACCCTCCAATTAATTTATCATCTAAGATCACCACAATTTTGCACGTCACTCCAAAATAATATCATCCAATCAATTTATCCAATGTATTTTTAATTTACCATCCACCGACCAACAATACGCATAAACCGCTACAACAATCTAATCATTCGTATCCATAATATTTATCATATAATCCCGCCTACACACAAATAAGTCCTAACCAAAGAGTTACACCGGTTTTAAGCTACCAAAATATTTTACAAATAAACATGCATAAATAGATGCTATGCTCAAGACTAATATGCAACATGCACAACTAATATCGTACTGCGATAGCACAATTTAACACGAAATATTTTACCACGGCACTAGGCGTGCCTAAAATGGCCGGACGTCGTCTTCTTGGATCCCCATCCGTGTTCACCGTAGTCATCGCCGATGTTTGTCCGCTTCCGCGTCCACGTTGCTCTGTCGGAATAATCATGTCATGCTAAATATATTCAATGTGTGTACGTCATGCTAAATATATTCAATGTGTGTACGTTTACATGGTATTGAGGCCTTGCCGTGTCAAGTAGTAGACGACTTTGCATGTAGTTTGAGTTGTGCATGGTAGAAGAAGTCAAGGATTTGGTACTGTGATTAGTGTAGCATTAAAGATAGGAGAAACTTGCATGCATGATATGAGTCGTTGCTAGTGAGTGGTTAAGGCGCAAGAACCGGTCTTGTTCTATTAGCAAGCGTGTGGAGTGCATGCATGAATTGTTATGTGTATGTATCGAGTCTTTGGTTGAATAGTGGAGAGAAAACTAGTAGTTTAGGAAAAGGCAGTGTGTGCAAGTGTTTTGATGATCATTGTTCTCATCCCAAGGTCAAGGAAGACTAGTGTGTGTGTGCGAGAGCGCACCAACTAGTGAGAGAAAATAGTATGTGATTTCCTAACATGTAGACACGGTGGAAATGTGGGTGTGAAGCACATCAAGAAAAAGGAGTTCGGTGATTCAAATCCAATATGCTCTCCCTCGGCGCCACGCCGCTCGCCGCTTCCGCCGCATGGTCGCCGTCGGGTTGCCGTCGCGCCGCCGAGCCCCGGCCTCGCCGACGCCATTGAGCACCGAACCGCCCCGCCTCGCCTCGGCTTCTTGTCGCCGCTCCACGCCGCCGTTGCCGCAGCAAGCTCGACCGCTGCCGGCCGCCGCCGAGCCGCCGCGGCGCACGCAAGAGCCGAGCGGTATACAGCGCACGCCGCCGCTTTCCCTTCCTCTCACCCGCCAAAAGCATATGCATGCGAAGACTAATGATGAAAATGGGTTGCAGAGTGATGATGAACGCAGCCACATAACATGCATTGGAGGATTTATGGTTCTTGGTAGTGTTTGGGAGGAGAGAAGTAATGAAATGGACTTGTGTTCATGAAGAGAAGGAAGAAGGGCATGCTCTGTTGGGGAAGAAGAGAAGGCGTGGAGGTGGAAATGAGTGGCGTTGATTGCTCATGCGGTTGGGAATAAAGAATGGGAAGATGGATGTGTAGGCTTAGGTGTTGGAAGAATAAAAGAAATGGTAGTGACTTGGTTTGATAGTGGTGCTCACTGGGAATAAATCAAAGGAGGTGGTCGCTTGGTGTAGGTAGTGCAAAGTGATTCTACTGGGAGAGAGAATGGTGGAGTAGCAATTCGGATGAATAGTGAGCAAAGAACGAAAAAAATGGCAGAGAGAGTTAAAGAATATTTGGGCATAGAAGTTTAATTCCAAAATCATGAAATTTTTAGGGAGGTACCGACATAATGTTGGTGCTTAGGTAAAATTTTCAAGAATTTATACAGAGTGTGATGCTCTCTAAAATCTTTGAAGTTCTGTTTGCTCGGAAGAAGAATAGCAAGATGCTTCTTCCTCTTTTCTCCGGCTCGCTCCAACGACCTTGCATGTGCGAACTAACCGCCAAATTAGAAAGCTCTCGAGACCACGATCGCAACGGATAATATGCGTCGTTGGATTCTTGATTCTGCCAGATTGTGATTGCGAGAGAAGTTAGGAAAAGAAAGGACACGTGGGCGTCTACGCTGCGGTCGGTCGAATCGAAGCGACAAAGAATGATCTAAATGAATGACATGTCATGAGTTTTAAAATACACGCTAAAACAAGAAATCGAAATAATTTAATTTTTAAATGCGATCTTTGAACAATTCGATTTGATTTTAGAAGCAACATTTTCATTAAACAAGGAAATTTTTTAAAACATTGTCAAATAATTATTACATCGCTAAATTAAATATTAGCATACCGATTCTGAAAATCAGGATGTTACACTAACCTAGCCACAACTGCTGATGTGCGGGACCGGGGGCAAAGCTTTGACCCAGTCAACGTGGACTTAGCCTCGCCACGAAGAGTCAAGACGATTTCCAAGAATACGTTTTAGAACACTAAAACGTACACCTGTTCTAAGCATGCTAGGGATACGTTTTCCTTTTAGCGAAAACGTAGTTTACAAGCTACGCGTCCACTTAAACTACACTAGGGCCCACAAGTCAGTGATAGATTACTTCATAACCTCAACACTTAACCACGTCATTGACTTTAATTGCCGCTTACGATGTTTTGCGGACGAAACCGACAACAATGGCGCGTTGGTCGTGCTTGCTCGGCGCTTGCCGTGATTTCGCCCACGAGGCGCCACCAAGGCTCGAACGGAGCGCAATAGTCTCGCGCACCATACGGTGGTGGCGGCGACGACTGAAGTGGCCTGAATCGGCGGCTAGCCGGAGATGGGCGGAGCTAAAGCTTCGGCCAACAGTGGAGATACGAAACGAACTCCGCAAAGCCCAAATAATCTGGTGCCTTAGCATCACAGAGGTCCAAGGAAGCTACCTGAGTTGAAAGAAAGACCGGAGAAGCACTGGAGCTCGTCGGCGACGTGTGACCGAAAAGCAGCAACAAAGGCTCCATGACGACAAGATACCCTGAGCAAGGAAACACACCAAGGGTGGTCGCACTAGGTCACTTAGGCACATAAGGTGCTAACAAAGGGAGGAATCGAGAGGTAACTCACCCGGCCGGAGATGGAGGCGAAAGGGGTAAAATCAGTCGGAAACGTAAACCTTCCAAAATCCGACAACCCTGTTAAGCCATTTAAGCCATCAGAAGAGGGGTTTTACTCCTTATAACCTAGCACAAGAAGTGACGCGCGAGTAAAATGGAAAGGGCTCACCGAGGCGAAATGGCAAGACAAAGGTCTTGGTTCACGCCCTGAGTCCGTCCAGAGCGCCGATGGGGCTAGGAGCTACAAAGGAAATAAAAAGTTCGCATAAGCCAAAAATGGAAACGGCATGCAAATTAGGAGCTGAGGGACTCGGTGGTGAGGAGTTTTACAGAAGGAAAATGCCAGAGCAAGCTTCCCTCTCCTCGGCCGGCCAGAGGAGAAGTGAGCAAAAAGAAGAAGAGGAGGGGGTATTAAGCTCGGGTGATGACGGGAATGGAGGCGGCGTGAAGTGGGGAACGCTCCGGAGTGGTGGATGGGGCGGTGGATTGACGGCGTAAGCATCGCCGTCACTGTGCCTGTCGGAGCAGTGCGAGCGCGTGGCGCTAGCTTTCTGCGCCCGCAACGGGATGTAGGAGACGACTCTGACAGCGCGGTCCCACAGCGTCAGTCACACGGTGAGGTGGGGTTTAAGTGGTTTTCAATCGGCCGTTGGATTGCGAATGGACGGACGAGATTAGGGAGGGGTTCGGACAGGTCGATTGACGAGGAGATCTGGGCCGCTGATTCATGATCCAAGGGTTGCATGCGGAGGTGCAACTAGTTGACTCCACCGAGTCAAGTGACCGAGTCGGGTTCGAGCCCAAGGAACAGTAGCAGCCGGTTTAGGTCCAGGGTTTTGACTGAATTTTAATTGTTTTCCCTACTTTGACCAGGGGCTTAAAAATAGAAATAAATTTCCTAAAATTATGAAATAATTTGTGGAGGTTCCTGGGATAACCTAATGTCCATAAAAATTATTGAACCCTACTGTTATGAATATATTTTGTAATATATAAATTCAAACTTAGGCTAGGTCTTTCAATGATGTTTGAATTTTCTTGGGGCTCAAACCAGTCCCAAAAATTTGGAAAAAATTATATTAATTCGTGATAATTAAGATAGTATTTGAATAAATTATTTCCAGAGGATCTTCAGTAGCATTTATTTCAGTTTTTAGTTTGGGGTTCAATTTAAAGTGTATGTTGCATGTGTATTTCGAGATTTTCCAAGTACAATATGTAATTAAAAAGTTTCAAAACATGATGCATGCTAATGAGATGCATAATAAACCTCTTTATTAATTTGGGAATGTGACAACTGCTCTGTACGTAGTTCTTGATCATTTTTTTTTGAAGCAATGTTCTTGATCAGTTGCAACGCATAGAATGATACATTGATTCTGCATGCTAGGGTGAATGACGCATACGCATATATACTCCACGAATTTACCTCATATATCAATCGCATGTTTAGGTGATGTACTATGCATCACATCGTCGAGCTACACTCTGTTACCCCCTATATGGCTATATGGTTTCTCAACTGTCGTAGCAATGCAGCAGACAGTTTTTCTCCCACACCTCGACTGCCCGCTAACTTCTTGTAAAATCAACGTGCGTGCCTTGCTGCCCATCATAGCCCGTACTCTTAATTACTGACCTTATATATAACACGATACGCTATAGAGTTCTTTTCGCAGTGTTTTGCCTGGCTTGTTCATGCAATTAATGCGTAGAAGAAAGTTGTACGCATGCTAATTATGTTTAGCCATCAAACCCAGTGACAAAGCTTGAGAAAAATCTTAAGGGGAGCTAAAGATCAAAGCAAATTCAAAAGCATACCACTACTGGCTGCACGCCCTGCACAACGTACAGATTTGGCTCTCCGGCCATCGCTTGCGTATCTGTCGTCATCGCCGGGTCCGACCGTGGCTAGTGCCTTATCTGCTGCTTCCGTGCTTCGCCGCCGCACGATTGAACTCGTTGTCTCGCTGAGTAGTATTGTAACTAGTAGCAGGCAGTAACAATGTGCCTTCTAGATAGACCTAACCTAATCAAATTAGGCCGACTATGCATACATACTGTTTTTTTTCTTTTGAAATGCTGAGGGGCCATAACCAGTGACATAGCTAGCCTATTCCTGTGGGGTCAATTGACCCCACAGGTTTTTGCAAAAAAAACTAGTTAGTACTAATATTTATATGTAAATCTTTAAAAGTCTAGATATTTTATAATAGTTGACCCCACAGGTTTCAAACTACGCCACTGCCCATAACCCATGTTGACCGAGGGAAAGCTCTGTCCCTGATCAAACCGATAGTGTGGTAAGCTGACAAGAGGCTTCAACAAACAAGAAGATGAAATATAGGTCTATTTGGTTTCAAACCTAAATGCCTAATCTCGCTGAGCCTAAATATTAGACGTGCCATACTTTTCTAGGTGGGTGCACAATGTTTTCGTTCTTTTTCTCTCGTGAGACCGGTAGTGGGTTGGAAAAACTAAGACGTTTATATGATGCAATGTACAATGTTTTCTTTCCTTTTATTATTCTTCTTAGCATTGAGTCGCAACTTTTTTATTTTCTTTATTTCTTATTCTTCTTATCATTCAGTTTCAGTTGTTTTTCAATAATGGTCTCTGAATTGTTCCACGAGCACGTCCGATTTGTTCTACTAATATGATTTATTTCCTCTAAACATCGGCCATGATCTGTTAAAACCATACTTGTCAATACCATTCCAAAGGCTATACCGGTTTGTCTTTTGGAATGAAATATTCCGGTACTGGTCATACCCGCGTAGCGTTCTGGAGTTGAATATATATGTACACACATTTAACTATATGCACATTAAATTTCACTTAATATTATTCTAAATGCATAGTAGTAGGATATAATATAACTTATAGTTCAATGAGTACAAATAAACGGTATTATCAATTCCACCAGTATGACTAGTATTGTCTGGTATTGGCTGGTATCGAACCGGTATTGACCGATATCGAGGTCGGTACGGAATGCATGACTGCTTTGCACCGGTTTAGGTGGCAAAATAGTACACACCGGCCGATACTGGAATGATATTGATACATTTGGTTGGAACATCATCGACGAACTGTTGGAACATTGAAACCAAATACATGGAACATTGGCTAATTCCCCCTTACAATTTAATGCGTGAAACATGATCATTAATGAATTGTTGGAACATCGAAACCAAATGTGTGAAGTATTATATTTTACTTACCGAATCATCCAACACGCACACAATTAATTTCTCCTGCCCAATTCAAAATATACGTAGCAGGACATTGTCTATGAACCACTGAAACATTGATAGAGTAATGTATGTAATATTTTATTTTATCTACAGGAACATATGACATATATATTATTACTAAGCCGCAATATATGCAAAATAGATCTTGTTTTAAAGATCTCATCACAAAGAACACAATAGTTCAAACGGACTGTGAATTGAACGCCCGGTTTAATAGATACGATTATTTGAAATTTCAGATTGAAATAAAATGGTCTCGGCGTCAATGGTCACTAATCGCTGCCCGCTGCGCTGCGTCTGGCCCACGGTCCACCATGTGGGTGGCACTGGGCTAGCTGCCGCGCGGGCGATCCGTATCTTGTTTCCGTGCTGCAGTTCACAGCCGAGGGACCCCAGGGAGCAAAAGCAAGCAGGCGCGGCGTGGGCGCACGGGGCGACGGGAGCTAGGAGGCGGCGAGGCGCGGCGAGCGGCCAGGTGCCCAATTTGCCCCGGGTCTTCCGTATTCCTTGTTCCGCCACCCTTCTCCGGCGGCCGGCGAGGTGAACTCTTCTCCGCCTCTTCCCCGCCTCTTCTCCTCCCCCTCCTTCGTTTGCACCGTTCACCAGATCTGCCCCCCTCCCCCTTCTCCGACGGCCGGCGTGGTGAGCTCCACCCGGGGATCCCCCATCAACATCCTCGTGGGGGATCTTTTCTTTGCTGTGAGCAATCTCATCCAAATCTTTCTTTCTGGCATGGATACTCCAATACATGCAGTCTTTAGCGTTGTGGAGTACTAATAGCAGTTAGTTTTCCAAAATTTTTGGGGGTTCAACTGAACCCCCATGCCCCACGTTGGTCCGCGCCTGGCGGCTGCTCTAGGCTAATCGAATATCCCCTCCTTCCAGGCTTTGTCTAAGATTCTTCTTTGCACACGATGTTGCCCTGTCAAGGAGTAGCTACTGCGACTGCGAATGCTCAGCTATTTGATTTTCTTGCTGCGAACCGCTATGGTTATCCTGCAAGATCATCCGTTCGTGCTAGACCGTCCTTTCTGAATCTGCGGGGGCCTGCACTTCGTCAAGACAAGAAACCCCCCTCTTCGAGAGGTATTAATTTTCTTACTTATTATGGGTAGTCCTACTCAAGTATGCATTGTAGTTTATGCTCTTTTTTTCACGATTGTGAGGCTGTGACTGCATTCCTTTTGAGTTCCTGAGCACTGTGAAGTAGGAGATTTTCTTTTCTACAATAAAAATAGTGATTAAGTCCATATGTATTCTAATATATTGTCAATTGAATAATCATCTGTATATGTTAGATACGTTAGATGTAAGGAAAAAGTCTATTTCACCCCTTGAACTCTTCCTAAAGTCTAGAAATCAACTCTGACGAAACCGGGTATTGAACCCCCCTAACTATCACTACCGTTTACTTTACCCTTGAGACAAAAACCACCTCGGTTTCGCTGACGTGGCATTTAGGTCGACAAATTTTGTTGACATGGTGTCCACATGCGCATGTACAAGTGAGTCAGCAATTAATTCCTCAGTTTATTTCCTTTTTCTTTTCTTCTCCTATTTTCTTTTCCCTTGTCTTCCTCCTTTTTTTTTCCTTCTTCTCACCACCACCGAGTTGACCTCGTTGCCGCCCAAATCAGACGCTCCACCACCGTTGTCTCCCCCGACCGGCTTGTCTGGACTCTAGAGTTTCCTCAACAACTCGAGTGCCTTGCACTGGATCGAAAATGCCAATACCTTCCACCGGTTGGTCACCGAGCACCTTGACGTCTTCCTCAGCAGCGGTGCCGTCGGGGTGCTCGTTTGCGTCTACCTCTCCAAGTCTGCGTCGGATTGCGACACAGCCAAGCGGGCCATCTAATGCTTCATACCACCAAACACCGTGCTGCAGTTCTGTATAGCCCCAATGCTCATGGAGCTCTGCTGGTTGATTGGTTTGGGCACTGGAAGAAGCGCCTAACTCTACGAGGTAGCCCCGTTTTGCCAAGAGATGGCGGATGCGGTCATGGACCAGATCGACAGTGGAGCTAGAGCGTGACGGCGACGGCAATGAACTTGATCGAATTCAACAGCTTCTTCTCGGTGTTGTGCCGAGAAGTGCGTGCGCTGCCCGCCGACTCGTCGCCATCCTCGTCGCACTTCCCATGCCCACCGTCGCCACCATCATGGGTCACGCCACCGTGACCAGGAGGGACTAATTCTAACTTCTAAGAGTAGGGGTGCAAACAGAGCGAATAATTTTCGTCCGACTGATCGAAGGCTTGCAGAGAGAATACCGAAGGGATGAATGGGTATCCTGCACTGTTCGTGTCCATCTCCGGCTCCGAGGAAAAATTACAAAATAGGATACGGGATGAGTGATATCCGTCTGTATGTCAGGTGGTATGAGGAAGCCTGTTGTGACTTCACTTAGGAACATGATAACAGATATGCAAATTATTGCATTTGAGCAGTGAGAAATACTGAGTGCTCTTTCTTCGACATCTCGGCGATTAGTCTCTCCGTGTTTGCTTTGATTACACCCCTACTCTCCAATGTCCTATGTAGGAGTGCAAAAGAAGTGAATAATTTCTATCTGATCAAAAGCATGCGGAGCGAATACGGAATTGATAAATGGGTACCTGGTACTATCCATGACCGACTCCGACTCCGAGAAAAAAATGCGGAATAGGATACAGGATGAGCGATAGCCGTCCGTGTCCCCTCCGATTGCACCCCTACCTAAGAGGGGATAAGAATACGGCCAGAGCTATTGGGTCTAATCTGCGATGCCCACGGAAGATGAGCTAATTTGGCGACACCCACCACCGACAGACATGGATGGTAAGAGAGAGAAGAGGGGAGGAAGAAATAGGAGAGGAAGGATGTTGACGTGGATGCTAGGTTTGTGAAATTTGTCCACATAGATGCCACGTCAGCGAAACCAGGGTGGTTTTGATCTAAGGGAGGTAAAGTGAACGGTATTGTTAGTTGAGGGGGTCTAATACCCGGTTTTGTAATTCAAGGTTGATTTCTGGACTTTTCCTAGATGTAATCGCATTGTGCTTTACTGATTATTGCTACCACTCACTTTGTGGGCCAAGGTTACAATCCTTTATTAATCTTTCAAGAGAAAACTGGGCTTTAACATATTGCAGAACATTGTTGGACGGTGTTTTTTTCTTCTCGATCTATGTATTTTGGGAAAGCTTAAGCTTCCCTTGATTGTCTTTCTTCTTTCAGACCACCAAAGTTTCAGCACTGGTTTCTTTCAGGAAGTAGGAAGCTATGTGATGCGATCACTAAGTTAAGGGGGTGTCTATTTCTAAGGAAGTCACATTTTTTAACCATTGGATCAATCTAGAATTAGACACGCACATCTCAAAGCTAATCCAAAGGCCAAGGAAATTGACTTAAAGTTAACAAAAAATCAAACAACTTAGAAATAGCAAACCCGTTAAGTTAATTTCAAGTTCTTATGTTCTTCCTGGCAGAACAAGGACTGTGTAATTCTTTAAGCTCACTACAAAGATGTTATTGATAGAGTGAAACAAGTATCTATGTATACTCGTTATGTTATTTCTAAATAGCCAATGTGCTTGGTAGTCTGTGTTGCTGTTTTTCTGAAGACAAGGAGTGCTTAAGATTTGGAAGCACTAAATGTCTAAATCTGTCAGTGACAGCAAAAGTTTGCTACACTTCAGTCTGCAGTTCTGCACTTTATAACGATATGGCATTTACATCTTATCGTTAGCAATACATGATGACAATTGCTATCTATACAAAAGCAAACACAAGATTCGTTAGCGATACATGAGGGCAATTGCTATCTATACAAAAGCAAACACAAGATTCTAGTATTGTGCGGTCAAAATTGGTAAAATATACTGAAGACTATTCAATGTACATATATGGAATCTGGTCTGCAGGTCATGTCATATCGATAATATCTTACACCAAATAATCCATGTTAACTTTCTTGTAGTGAAATAATGAATGTTCTGAAATTCTACTTGTACATATTACAAGTATACAACTATAGAGTTATAATGAATACAATTTTCACATTATAGAGTAGTTGCCCTTTCCTAAACGGTGAATGATTTGTGCTAAAGTTACTTATCAATACTTTGGAAACTGAATAGTGTTATGTGGGGTATTCCATATCAACGTCGCAACACAAGGAGGAAGGATCGATCGTCACTACGAACATAGAATCAATTAACGGGTTATCTTCGCTAAAGAATATGTATTCAGGTTTTCTAGACTATCTCTAGTTATCGCTTTCCTTAGCGATAGGTTACCATAATTCGAGATAGGATACGAGTTATATTCGGACTTTACAGGAGTTGATCTAGCGCTATAAAAGGGAGCCTTACTCATTGTATTACGTGCAATAAAATACAATAGTCTTATTCCCAAACCCCGATTCCTCTGCTTCCTATCTCCCGCTTGTTGACAATCAAACTCATCACGCTCTCGACGCCACACCGCTCGCCGAGATTTCAAAGAACGCATCGCTATCCCTTGCGATCCCCGGACATACCAACCGTATCGAGCCACCCGGAAGATCCAATGGCGACATCGGAAGAAGCGGAAGAGACAACCATGGCACGCCTTGTTAAAACTCTCCGCAGGCTCACTGCTCGACTCGACGGCATGAATCGGCAAATGGGTGATGTGGTCACCGCCTCACTACCGCTGAGAAACAACCCGCAATGAGCGCCGGTCTCCGCAAACGCCACCAGATCGCAACCGCCGCTTCTTCCGCACACTGGGCACCCATCATCATCCGCAACACACCAACCCATCTTCGCATCATCTGCAACACACCAAACCATACCGTTTCCATATGGCACAGCTGCAACTGCAACATCCACACTTCCATATCAGCCAATTCAAGTGCCCTATCAGATGCAAGAGCTAAACGGCGGTTATCTACCGCCCACAGGGAACTCGTCCGCCGGGGTTCCACGCTATCACAAGTCGGAGTTTCCGTATATGATGGCAGGATGATCTCTAGTATGGATAAACAGTGCGAACAATTTTTTCGGGGCGAAGAACGGATGAAGCGCATAAAGTGTGGCTAGCTTCCTATCATCTCACGGATCGCCAATATTGGTACTTCCAACCGAACGGATTATGGTCAACCGACATGGCATCGTCTCAGGAGCCGCAACCTACGGTTGGACCACCTCTCGCAATCCGCCGAGCCCCGCCCGACTCCGCTTCCGACACGATTCAAGACTATATTGATCAATTTTTGGAGTTGTTATGTAGAACAGAGGCATTACACCCACTCCACTAGACGCAGCTTTTCACGGCAGGCCTTCCAGAGCAATTGCGCGTAGATGTCGAGCTCCAAAACCCACAAGACCTCCAGGTAGCCATCACCAGACGAGCCTATGAGCGCATGAATCGCCGGTGCCCACGCCACAACAAAGAAGTAACAATGGACGATTCTGCGACCTCCAGGAGGCCAACGTCCATCTATGCCCATACCAGTTGCACCGCGACAACCAGCGCCAGGCAGCGCACCGACGGCGACCTCGACCACCACCGCACAGCCAGGTCGTCCATTACGCCGCCTCAACCCAGCCGAGATGGCCGAACGATGCAAACAGGGACTCTGTTTCAACTGTGATGAGCAATATGTCCGCGGTCATCGCTGTCAGCGGCTGTTCTATATTGAAGTCGCGGATGATGACGGCGGCGCGACCGGAAGAAGCTCCGCCACCTGCAGCGAGCACCCACAAGATCTCTTCATGCCTTGACGGGCTATGGAGCATCCGAGCAACTAAACAATGCAAATCACGGCCACGGTGGGCACCAAGGAATTCATTGCACTCTTAGACACGAGTTCCACGCACAACTTCATCGGTGAAGAACCGGTTCCACACATGGTGCGCTTGAAGCCGGCACCGGTCTTCGCGTGGAGGTGGCCAATGGAGACAAGGTATCTAGTGGGGGTATAGCACGGCATCTACACTTCCAAGTAGCAGGCGAGACATTTACAATGGATGCGCTCGCTATTCCATTGGGAGGATTTGACATTGTCCTCGGCGTTCAATGGCTTCGCAGTCTTGGGCCTATCCTCTGGGATTTCAACAACTTACGCATTTCCTTTTGGCGGGAAGGACGACACATCTCTTGGGAAGGCATATTAGCGCCACCAGCAGCGGTTCATGTGGTCACAGGATCCAAGGAAGACCTCCTCACTGCCCTATTAACCGAGTTTGAGGATCGTTTTGCCGAACCAACAGGGTTACCACCTGCACGCTCGTTCGATCACCGAATTCGTCTTCGACAGGGTGCAGAACCTGTGGCAGTACGCCCATACAGATATCCTCAGTTGCAAAAAGATGAACTCGAACGCCAATGCGACGCTATGCTACAACTTGGCACAATCAGGCCAAGTACCTCGGCATTTTCCTCCCCAGTGCTCCTCGTCAAGAAGGCTGACAATTCTTGGCGCTTTTGTATTGATTACCGTGCACTTAATGAACTAACGGTTCGCGACAAATTTCCTATTCCGGTCGTCGACGAGCTCCTTGATGAATTGCGGGGTGCTTGCTTCTTCACCAAACTTGACCTGCTTGATATCATCAAGTGCGCATGCATCCCGACGATGTGGAGAAGACCGCTCGAGAACCCACCATGGTCACTTCGAGTTTTTGGTGATGCCGCTTTGGCCTGACCAATGCACCATCCACATTCCAGGCATTAATGAACGAGGTTTTACGACCTTATCTTCGCCGTTTTGTGCTCGTATTTTTTGATGATATTTTGATCTACAGCTCATCATGGTCTGAGCATTTACAACACCTATGGGCGGTTCTCCAAGTCATACGTGTCCATTGCTTATACCTGAAGCGATCCAAATGCAATTTTGGTACCACATCCGTAACATACCTCGGCCATGTCATCTCAGCGAAGGGGGTGGCCATGGATGAAGATAAGGTATCTGCGGTACAAACATGGCCACAACCACTGACAACACGTGGGCTACGTGGGTTCCTTGGTCTCGCAGGCTACTACCGCAAATTTATACGGGATTTTGGCACGATAGCAGCCCCCCTCACCAAATTACTCAAAAAGGAGACTTTTCAGTGGTCCGAGGCTGCCGATCAGGCTTTTACAACACTTAAAAAAGCTCTCTCCATGGCTCCGGTTCTTCATTTACCGGACTTCTCTGTGGATTTTATCGTCGAATGCGATGCCTCGGGTATCGGTTTCGGCGCCGTCTTGCACCAAGGTATGGGACCGGTGGCTTTCTTTAGCAAACCCGTCGCTGCACGTCATACAAAACTTGCTGCATATGAACGAGAACTCCTCGGTTTGGTGCATGCAATACGACACTGGCGACCATACCTTTGGGGTCGCTCTTTCATCGTACGTACAGATCATTACAGCTTGAAATTTTTGTTGGATCAACGTCTCTCAACCATCCCACAACACCAATGGGTGAGCAAGTTATTTGGGTATAGTTTTACGGTGGAATACCGCCCAGGACGTTTGAACACTGTGGCGGATGCACTTTCCCGTAGAGAAGGAGACACAGCAGTCAGTTTTGCTCTCTCTAGACCATCTTTTTCTCTCTTTGGGGAACTGCGGCAGGAGGTGGTTCTATCACCTGAGCTCCAGGCTATTTGCTCCCAGATTCGGTCTGGTGCATTGGGAGCGCCCTGGTCTTTTACAAATGGCCTCATTTTGCATGGAGGAAAGATATATGTTTCAGCGGTATCACCGTCCCTACAAGCAGTTTTATCAGCAGCTCATGCAGGACATGAAGGGTTCCAGAAAACGCTTCATCGGTTGCGGTCAGATTTTTATGTTCCACATGCAAGAAGGGAAGTCCAGAATTTCGTTAGAGCATGTGTAATTTGCCAACGAAATAAGACGGAACATCTCCACCCCGCGGGACTCTTACAACCACTAGTAGTACCAACAACGGTATGGGCAGATATTTCCATGGATTTCATTGAAGGGTTGCCTTGCGTACGGGAAATCAGAATTCGCTACCATCGATCGTTTTTCTAAATACGCTCACTTCATTCCAATCGGACATCCATATACAGCTACCACAGTTGCTCGTGTGGTCTTTCAAGAAATTGTACGACTCCATGGCATTCCACATTCTATTGTAAGCGACCGTGACCCAGTTTTTACTAGTGCTTTTTGGAAGGATTTATTCAGATTAACGGGTACTCATCTTCATATGAGTTCGGCGTTTCACCCACAGTCCGACGGCCAGACGGAGGCGGTCAATAAAGTTATTGCAATGTATCTTCGTTGTCTCACAGGGGATCGACCGCGAGCATGGGTCGAATGGCTTCCATGGGCCGAATATTGTTATAATACATCATATCATACGGCTCTACGCGACACTCCCTTCAAAATTGTATATGGGCGTTCACCTCCGACTTTGCAGACATATGATGAAGGAACTGCAAAAGTAGCTGCGGCAGAAGTTCAACTTCGGAACCGTGATGTCTTTCTGCAAGAGGTGCGTGATCGTCTCCTGCAGGCCCAGAACTATGCCAAGCAATACTATGATAAACATCATCGGGAGATTACATATGAAGTCGGTGACTGGGTGTGGTTAAGATTGCATCATCGTCAAGCAGCTTCACTGCCAGGTCGAAGAACAGACAAGTTGGGACCAAGGTATTATGGGCCATATCAAGTGTTGGCTAAAATTGGGACGGTAGCATATAGGCTTCAACTGCCGGAAGGCTCACGGCTTCACAATGTGTTCCACGTAGGTCTTCTCAAGAAGTTCTCAGGGACACCACCAACAGACATACCAGCGTTACCTCCTATGGATAATGGTCGTGCAATTCCGACTCCCGCAAAGATCTTAAAGGCCAGTCTTCGTCGAGATGTTTGGCATGTTCTTGTTCAATGGGTTGGTTTGCCTCCTGCTGATGCTTCATGGGTACCAGTGGATTATTTCAAGCTGTCTTATCCTTCTTTTCAGCTCGAGGACGAGCTGTTTGTCAAGGCGGGGAGAGATGTTATGTGGGGTATTCCATATCAACGTCGCAACACAAGGAGGAAGGATCAGTCGTCAGCTACAGAACATAGAATCAATTAACGGGTTATCTTCAGTTAAAGAATATGTATTCAGGTTTTCTAGACTATTATACTGAAGACTATTCAATGTACATATATGGAATCTGGTCTGCAGGTCATGTCATATCGATAATATCTTACACCAAATAATCCATGTTAACTTTCTTGTAGTGAAATAATGAATGTTCTGAAATTCTACTTGTACATATTACAAGTATACAACTATAGAGT
Organism: Ampelocalamus luodianensis; assembly: GCA_036346255.1. Taxonomy (NCBI): domain Eukaryota; kingdom Viridiplantae; phylum Streptophyta; class Magnoliopsida; order Poales; family Poaceae; genus Ampelocalamus; species Ampelocalamus luodianensis. Next base: position 29,871,148 of record CM070634.1, on the reverse strand, counting down.
TATAATGAATACAATTTTCACATTATAGAGTAGTTGCCCTTTCCTAAACGGTGAATGATTTGTGCTAAAGTTACTTATCAATACTTTGGAAACTGAATAGTCTGAATTATCTCAAGCCATAAACCATATTGTGCCGAAATTATGTTGGGCTTCAAATTAATCTTTGACACCATATGTAACAAGATATTTCTTGCTTTCAGCTGGTGCTGATTTTTCCGCACATGCCGTACCTTCGTCCTTCACAATGTATGATCCTATCATGGGCATCAATTCCATCAAATCATTGCCGTCAATCAGCAAGTTGCGCCCAAGAACTCAAGTTGGTTGTCAAGCATCTTTATCGTCATTCAGCTACCCTGAGTTATCTTCTAAACCTAGATGGTGGTGGAGGACCCTAGCATGTGTACCTTATCTTCTGCCACTACACAACATGTGGTCGCACGCAGATGCCGTGTACCAGCTTCATCCTTTCCTGCAACGGTTTGGGCTGTTTTATGCCTTCATTGATACAATGGCATTAATCCCGGGATGGCTTTTTCTGGTGATCTTCATGACTGTCTACTTCTTTGTGGTGAGACGGAAGTGGTCGCCACACTTTTTGCGGTATCACGTCATATTGGCTATTCTCCTTGACACTGGTTCTCAAGCTGTGGCAACCATGTGCAACTGGAATCCAAGCATCGTTTTTCAGGGTAAACCAATGGCGTATTTCTGGATGACAATGGCCTTCATTCAGATCTTCACAGTTCTCGAGTGCATGAGGTGTGCGCTTGCAGGCATTTATCCTAATGTTCCATTTGTATCCCACACGGCGTTCATCCATTCTGATATGAATCTGTTCAGGTAGTTGTCTAGCGCAATATGCATTTTTTGAATATAAGCAGGATTAAGGGATTGTGTGTGAGAGAGATTTGAATCTGCCAAGGCAGTAAAATGTTGTTAGCATGCATTCTGGGATACAAGAACGGGGATGCAAGGAGATGAAATCAGGGGTAATCGTTGTAGCTTGTCAGCACGTAATGTTGGCAGTGCTATTAACTGCATGTTTTCTTGTATTTAAGTTTCAGAGGCACCTGATTTGATTTTTATATCTTGGAGCTCCTAAGACTATTCTGCATCTTCTAATCGTGTACTGTTTCAGTTTCGGAGCCATTGAAGTTGGTTTCGATTCCCAACAATGGCACGTTGAGTCGTTGACGACAATGGCATGATTTCTTGTGAAAACCATGGTAATGATTTTCTGCCTGCAATTACTTGAGGCGGTCCAGGAGTATATGGTGAAGGTTTACATGCGGGTACACCGTGGGTAGCCGAATGCTTGCCGCTCAGGTCCGCAGCTAATGAAAGTTTCGCAGAACACAGGTAAAACAGCCACTTCCCACGGACAATACCATGTATCACAGTGCCAGACTAAACTCGATAGTCGATACAAAGGTGAAGACAAATATATGCAGTTACTGAATGGAATATTACGCTTTAAATTATATTCCCACTTAGCTGCTGACATATTTGCCGCCAATGTAAAGCCAGGGACATTTTGCGCACGTTCGAGCTCCAAACCGCCGCGGCGCCGCTGCACTTGAACCCTCAGTTTCAGTGAGCAGTGGTACAGCAATATGTTTGTACAGCTTAATTATGTGGTACTACTACTATAAGTACGAGTAATTATTCAATTCTTTAGGAAGCTTTCTCGATGTGGCTTGCGTACCACTTGAAGGGGAGTAAGGCACGGTGATCCCCTTTCTCCACTTCTTTTTGCCCTAGCTACTGCTGGCCTTCTGCAGTCCATCTTGAGTAAAGCAATGCAACTTCAGCTCATTTCATCCCCACTGCATCTCGGAGCATGCCCAGATTTTCCTGTGATACAATCAAGGATCAAAAACCCGTTTCTGGGGTAAATCCCGGTCGCCGGCCAGAAAAAAAAAAACCAGTCGGTTACCGGATTTTCCGAAAAAAAAAATCAGATGGAAATTGCTTAAATTTGATTAAAAATCATTCAAAATTAAAAAATTAGAATTTGAACTTGTAAAACCCGGAAAAACCGGTTGGGATCCAAAATCTTGGACCCCCCTGCCGGTGAGCGGTTACCGGTCGGGTTTCTTTTCCCTGGATACAATATGTTGATGACACTATCATTATGGCTGCTTGTGCTAAACAATTGTTTTGTATGAAGGCTATCATCAATACTTTTGCTGAATCTACAGGACTCAAAAGTTAATTATCACAAATCTTTCATGGTTCCAATCAATGTTTCAGAAGACAAAATGGACATTTTAACAAGAACTCTCAATTGTCAGCTAGGGAAATTCCCTTTCACTTGATAATCTTAAAAAAAGGGGTTGGAGAGGGGATAACAAGTGTGTGCTTTGTGGTTCTGAAGAAACCCTTAATCATGTTCTGTTCTCATGTTATCTAGCTAATTTCTTCTGACTCTGCATGAAGGAGGTGCTAAGTTGGGAAAGGATATCAAATTCTTTAGATGATTTCCAAATGAACTGGTTAGAGAATAGGGGAGCTAATGATTACAATTTTGTTTTGTTTAGTTTTACAACTTTGGTTTGGACTCTTTGGAATTGTAGGAATAGAATGACTTTTGACAAGTATTTTCCTAAGCAACCTATGGAAGTAATCTTCAATTTTCTATCTTGTTTACAGCGCTGAGTGTTCTCCTCAAAAACGGTAGAGACCAGATGAACTGCTTTATGAGGGTGGTCGAAAATTGGTCAAAAGACTTTTATAATCAAAGCTAGCTTGCTTTCAAGTTTGTAACTGGTAGTTTCGGCTGTGTTTGGGTGCTGGCCTGTTAGTGGTTTGTCTTTGTTAGCTGGTGTTCCCAGCTGATTTCGCTTTTGTTGGTTTGTATAAGACTGTTATGTGGCTTTCTATCAAAAGCTAGGGTTATCTCCCTTTTCAAAAAAAAAATAATCCCTTTCACTTATATTGTATTATCACTGGGGTTAACTAAGCCCAGGGTAGATGACTTCTTTCCCTTAGTTCAGAGAATTGAACGACGGTTAGCCAGCACATCAGCTTATTTGTCTTATGGAGCTAAGCTGGTCATGGTCAATTCAGTCTTTTCTCAGTTACCTACTTTTTACATGTGTTGTTTGAAGCTGCCTCTGAGGGTAATTGAACAGATTGACAAATATAGACGACATTGTCTATGGAGGGGATCAGATGTTGCAAATCACGGGCCATCTTTAGCTGCTTGGACCAAAGTCTGTCGGCCAAAATTACAAGGAGGTTTGGGAGTGCTTAATTGTTCAGCTCAAAACAATGCTCTGCTAGTGAAAAATCTCCAAAATTTTTTTAGTCATGCCGATCTGCCTTGGATCAAGTTGATTTGGGAAACGTATTATTATTATAACAATGACCATCCTCCAGATAATGTCACTGATGGTTCATTTTGGTGGAAAGATAATCTAAAGCTCATTCACTTGTACAAAGGTTTTGCTGCTTGGACAGTTGGAAATGGTAATTCAGTGCTGTTTTGGACAGATATCTGGAAGGTCAGTTACTATCTCATCAACATCCACATTTATACTCTTTTGTCAAAACGGAAAAGCAAACAGTGGCTCAGGTTTGTCAAACCTCTGATTTTCAAGATCTTTTAAATCTGCCGCTCTCTGTACAAGCTTTTGAACAATATCAGCGGCTGGAGACGTTAGTGCTGTTATGAATATTGCGTGTATATTCAAGAAGATCTAATGGACAATATATAGGGAGTACAAGGGGTACCATATACATATAAGGAAATACAAAGGGACTCCTATGCTAACACCCCATCAGGCCTCAAACTCATGGTGGATCATACACACTGAGTTTAGAGAGAAAATACAAATGTTGTGTTGAAAGTATGAGCATTTTTTGAATTACTTTAATCCAGAAATATAGTAGATAAATCATGAGAATTATTCTAGTCATTTTCACAAAGTAAATGAACAAGAACACTATAGCCATACTAAGATCCAGAAAGGCATAAACTAGTATACCTATCTCAGTGTTCAAGTTAACAACAGATAAGAAAATTAACCAACAAATATGTGTAAGATAGACATACCCGGATGCAGTAGAAGGAGTAGCAGCAGTAGGAGTTCCAGATCCAGTAGTAGCAGCAGGAGTCTTGTCGTTCGTCATGGCGTAGTGGTAGTAGTCGTGCAGTTGATGTAGACGTAGCAGAAAATCGAATGAAGAAGAAGAAGCGAGCAGTCGCGCGAACACTCCCCAAAAACCTTATTCGTCGTCGCTCGTGCAAGCCTTCGATGATGAGGGTTCCGGAGGCCTGCTCTCCCGGTGCGACCGTACACGCGCCTCGTCGGGATGGAGATCGCCGGAGACAGCAACAAAACCAGTGGTATACTATTGTCTTTCGTGGAGAATGTTAGAAAAAGCACAGAAGAACAAATGCTCTGCTCCATATACGGCAAAACCCGAGACCGAACGGTCGTCATTACTTACTAGTAACCGCAGCCATTACCCAGTCAGTAGTAACCGCAGCCATTACCCAGTCAGTAGTAACCGCAGCCATTACCCAGTCACTAGTAACCGCAGTCATTACTTAGAAACGATCACCATTATTCACTGGTAACTGAACCGTTACTGCCAGCCGTTTGTTAATGCTATTAACTGCGAGTCAGTGCGTTTCAATTTTCGAATAGATAAAGAAAACGCGCGACGCACTCCGACGCGCGCTGCGTGCCGCAAGACGCGCAAAGACGGCACGACACGGCTCGGCGGCGTGGCGTGGCGAGGCGAAGGCGAGCGCGCGTATTGGCTCTCTCCAATTCCACAAGGGGGTTACCACATTCCACCTTTTAAAGTGGTGTAACTCCCATTCAACTCTCCATATAGGACTAAATAGTTTTAGCACATGCACATGGGCCTTTGGGATTTTTCAGGAATTAATTAGAATTAAACATGGGCCCAGCCCGTATTAATTCCAACAATCCCCCACCAAATCCCAAGGGCATATGTCAAATGCCTTGATCCACAATATTGTTTTGATATACCAGTGTTTTGATGGAGACCGGTTAAGGTTGAACATCCACCTAGAACAGAAGCTACACTTATCCACAACTGCATAATGGACTGAGCCTTAAATTGACAGTTTTGTGTGAACAAGTTTTACTTAAGTCCTTAACTGATACCAGGCTGCCAGGCATCCCCGCGGGTTGGAGCATATGAGTCATACTCCTGGCCTATTCATGAGCTTCTTAGAGATTACCCTATCTCATAGACTGTGACTAGCAGTCGGGCTCATATAGGTGTGTTCTTTCAAGATCGCTCAGAGGACAAATCTTTGCTTAAACAAGCCACAGAACACATTAAGATAAAATCAACTCGCCATATGATTTAGGAGAGAATTGCATCTCCAATGGAGTGGGTCTATAAAAGTACTCTCCTCCCAGTTAACCAAAAGCTTGTTTCACCAATCCTACTTCACGGGATCTCCGATCATATAGGATGGGTTACCACTATGGTATAACTCACGTGGGTCTCAAACCCATCTCCTCGATGCATTGTCTATCATATTCCGTGATAAACCCTTTGTGAAGGGATCGCGATTCTTAGTCGTTTGGATATAATCCAAAGCTATTACTCCGAGTTTCTCATTTTTCTAACGATTTGATCTTCTCTTCACATGTCTTGATGCCTTCATATTATCCTTAGAATGTTTCACTTTGACGATCACACCGATTGTCACGCCATCGAATAGCCGGTACGGTTTTCAACCACCAACAAATCCATCAAGAGCTCACGAAGCCATTCGCCTTCAACGATGGCGATATCTAATGCCGTGAGTTCGCTTCCATTGTTGACCTCGTTATGATGGTCCGCTTGCAAGACTTCCATGAAACAGTCACCTCCAAGTGTGAAGACATATCCACTTGTGGCCTTAATCTCATCGAGATCGATATCCAATTTGAATCGCTATAACCTCCGGTACTGGGTACCCGGTATAGTGAATGCCATAACTCATAGTACCCTTTAGATAGTGCATTACCCTCTCAAGAGCATGCCAATGATCATCTCCTGATTAGAAACAAAGCGGCTTAGTTTGCTCACAAGAAACGAGATGTCGTGCCCGGTACCGCTAGCTAAATACATGAGTGAACCAATTATCTGAAATATCTCAATTGGTCTCTGGCTATTCTCCGATTCTTTCTAAGCAACATGCTAGGATCATAAGGTGTTGGAGAGGATTTGCAGTCGCTATAACCAAAACGACTCAGAACCTTTTTCACATAATGAGATTGCAACAATGTAATCCCACCATCATCACCTCTCAACAGCTTAATGTTCAAGATAACATCAGCTACTCCCAGATCTTTCATCTCAAAATTCTGAGACAAGAAATCCTTGACCTCCTTAATCACATTAAGGTTGGTCCCAAAGATCAGTATATCATCAACATACAGACATAGAATGACTCCCTCGCCCCCACCATGGCAATAATACACACATCTCGCGCCTTCATTCACAATAAAGCCTGCAGATGTTAAAGTTCTGTCAAACTTTTCATGCCACTGCTTAGGTGCTTGTTTAAGACCATACAAAGATTTCAATAACTTGCACACCTTTCCTTCTTGACCATCTACTACAAATCCATCTGGTTGTTCCATGTAAATTTCTTTGTCCAACTCTCCATTTAGGAAAGCCGTCTTAACGTCCATCTGATGAACGAGAAGACCGTGTGAGGCAGCCAGAGATAGTAGTACTCGAATAGTGGTCAATCTAGCCACAGGTGAATAAGTATCAAAGAAATCTTCGCCTTCCTTTTGGGTATAACCCTTGGTCACAAGCCGTGCCTTGTACTTCTCGATAGTACCATCAGGCCTAAGCTTCTTTTTGAACACCCACTTACATCTTACAGGTTTACAACCATAAGGATGCTCAGTGATCTCCCAAGTTCCATTAGAGATAATGGAATTCATTTCACTCCGGACCGCTTCCTTCCAGTATTCCGCATCTGGAGAAGTATATGCTTCAGAAATGGTACTTGGAGTATCATCCACAAGGTACACAATGAAATCAGGACCAAAAGACTTTGCAATCCTTTGTCTTTTACTCTTCCTCAGAGTTTTATTGTCTTGCTTCTCAGGAATTTGCTCAGGGGTTTGCTCAAAATATTCTATTGGACTGGCAGGTTCAGGAGTTGTATCAGGCTCCTGACTCGATGAACTAGGCATATCTTTCATCGGAAAAATATCCTCAAAGAATGTAGCATCTCTGGACTCCATAATTGTACCGACATGCACGTCAGGTACTCCAGATTTCACCACTAGAAATCTATATCCAACGCTATGGTGAGCATAGCCTAGAAAGACGCAATCCACGGTTTTTGGTCCAAGCTTACGCTTTTTGGAAATTGACACATTGACTTTCGCCAAACAACCCCAAGTGCGTAAGTACGAGAGTGATAGTCTTTTCTTCTCCCATTGTTCATATGGGGTTATCTCTTTATTCTTTGTGGGAACCCTGTTTAGGACATGACATGAAGTCAATATAGTGTAACATCCCAATTTTGGGCTTGTGTTTCAAATGTAAGAAAATGAGGGGAAATTAAAACTTTTTCTTACAGCTTGTATTTCCTGTATGCTTTGGACAATTGTTGTAAAGAGATTATGGGAATACAAAGATCACAAGTCATTTCGACCCACATCTTATTCGTCTTAGTCATCCTTGCTCCATCTTGTGATAATCTCCTGGAAATATTTTTCCTAAATTCTTGGGTTGGTATGTGACTCCCCTGGAAAATTCCACAATTTTTAGAAATTGTTTGAATGCTGTTGGAGGAAAGTCAACCCAATTCAAAATCTAGTCAAACCTTGGACCAACACCTTGTTAAATTTTTGGAGGAAAATCCACAGCATCAAAGCCTCTGAAAGTTTTATGCTAGGTCCTCGTTTGAGTCAGCCAGCTCCTGTAAAAATTTCGTAATTTTTGGAGTCGGTTTGCTGCCTCAAACAATTCTCCAAAGAGCAGCTCCTTCTAAAACCAGAAAAAACTAAATCTGGTTGAGTCAGACTCGGGCTCGGACCCGAGCCCAACTCAACCGACTTGGTTGGACCACGTCGCTAGCGCCGCACTCGGGCTCAAGTTTTTGCGCGCGCAAGCTGAGCCATTGGATCTCAATCCAATGCTCACGACCTCCCCCTGATCCGAGGAGCTCTTGAGCGCCCTCAGCGCTTTGGGGTGGTCCAAGCCGTGGGATATCCATCGCGTGGCTCACGACCTTCCAGGACCTCCTTGGCGCTGTGTTTCTTCCTCACGACCTCCCTGAGGTCTGCCCGCCATGAAATTTCGCACCTCTGTGCATGTGTTAGAACCAGGGCAGTTGGGAGCAGTGGCCTGTCACTTTTGGTCCTTCCCAACGTCTCTTTCTGTCATACATTAAATGTGTCAGGAGCCTAGCCCTAGAAGTCTTCCCTACCTACTGCTCTTGTCAAATCTAGCAAGTCATGGCAGGGCATGGACCTTGCTCACAGTGGGTTTGCCCTAGCCTTGTCCAGCGCCCGCCATGTATAGCCAGTGGTTCCTTCCTCCTTTTCTTTCCCGTCACTTGGTGCTGTTTAGACTCTCTCGGTTGTGAGTGTGAGTCCCAAACCCGAGCACCCGAGCGCCCTTCCTTACCTCCATTGCCACCTTTGGAGCTCCTCGCAAGCTCGAGCTCGAGTGGTTCCATCAACGTTCTTGCTGTTTTCCTTGTCATCTCGAGCACCTCGAGCATTCTCTAACTTGCCGTGGTTGTCCATCGCAGGTGGTCAAGTTGGGGAGCCGCTTGTCGGGTCGAGGTTGTCTTCTTCTCCTTCGCCGCAAACACATCACCGCGGGACTTCGTCGACCTTCTCCAAGTCCCTCCGTCTTCCTCTGGACCTTCCCTACACTCGGGTGAGTTCATTTTAGTCCCTTAGAGCTTAGGGTCTAGCTAGCTTAGCTCGTGGCGCTCGCTTTGCCGTTTCGGTTTTTGCCGAAAGGCTTGTCCTCCGCCATTCTCGGCTCGCGGCGTTTAAGGTCGCCGCCGTCGAGAGTGCCTCCGCTAGGTCCGCGACACTATTGCGAGTATATCGGTGCCCTTGGTCGGCGCCGGCGAGGTCCCCATCGCCGGCGGCAAACCGTTGAGCCCGCTCGGGATTTTGCTCGTTCAAAACTCCCGTTTTCGTCATCGTGTTAGGACATCTTAAATGCCCATTTATTACCAATCATCGATGCGAGTGAGTTGTCTTAGCCGCCACCTTTGTCGCCGTCCGGAGGTCCCGCGCCTTTAACAAAGACCTTGGACCTCCTCGGGTTCTTCGTGACCGTCTAGACCTCCCCAAGTTTAGATCTGGACCTTTAGATCTTTTCCGCGAAAACCTTTTTAGTATAAGACCTCATTCGGTCCTTTTGCAAAGAACACCTCTGAGCCTCTTCCGAGGTCCTCTTTGTAAAAAGACCACCCCTTGTCGTGTTGTCAAAACCACCCTCTCGGACCTCTTCCGAGGTCCTCTTTGCAAAAGACCTCCCCTTGGTCATTTTTGCAAAGACCACCCTCGGGGTCCTCTTTGTAAAAAGCCACCCCTGGCCTTTTGCAAGGAAGACCCCCGCTCAGACCTCCTAAGGCTCAATCCTAGCCGTACGCGACCTCCCCGGTTTTAGATCTGAGCGTTAGCTTTTATTTGTAAAATCTTTAGTCTTAGGACCTCCCTCGTTCATCTTGATCGCCCAGGACCTCCCTCTCGGGATCGTGTCCGTTAAAGACCTCCCTCTGGAGATCTAGACCGTTGAAGACCTCCTCCGCGAGCTCTTAGCCGTCTAGATCTCTCCGAAGGTTTACCCGTAGGACCTTCCCTAGTGCTCGGGACCGCGGATCTCGTCCGACGGCCACGACCTCTGCTAGCGCGTGAGACCTCCTTGCGTGCGCCGTACGCATCGGTCGTGATCGTTGGATCGATCTCAACGGTCCGAGCCTCCCGGTCGCGGGAGGAGGTCTTCCGTGCGGCTGTGCTGAGGTGCTGTGGCCTGCGATGCAAGATCGACGCCCACGACCTCTCCTTTGTCTTCCATTGGTTGGACCTCCGAGAGCTCAAAGTTTCCTAAGTCTTTTCTTGTTTCAAATTTCAAAAGTGCTTAACTTTGTCATTTTAACTCCTTTTGAATGATTCCATTCTTTGTAGCTTTGTTATAGTATGAACTTTAATCTGAGAATGAAATTAGGCCCTGTTTTGTAGCGAGAAAATGATTTTAATGAAGATGATCTTGTTTAATGAAAGATGATGTCTAGAAATTCATGGAAAAATTTGTAAAACACATAACTTCCTCATTGTAGTTGCAAATCGAGCAATCTCAACCTAGTAAATTTGGCCTGTAGACATGCTTTAATTTGAACTAGGCTTTGTCTTTATTCATGTTCCTGAGAAATGATATATGCTAGTTTTAGAACTTAGAAAAATCATAACTAAATCATTTTAACTCCAATTAAGATGAAACCACTTGTATTAGCCTTAAAATATCAGTAGCAACCTATCATAAAATTTTCAAGTCCAGAAAACCTCTAGAAAATATTTTTGCTACAGTACCTTATTATGGCCGAAAATGAGTTTTTAAGTAATATCTTTTGCACCACAAATCCAAATTAGGTTTTTCCAGTTTCTATGTCTAGGTATATTCGTATTCTACCTTATGTATAAATTTCGTCGCAATTGGATAATTTTTGCTTGCTCGTTTGTTTAAGTGTGGCTCGTCTTATTGGTTGTTCTTGGTTCGTTTTGCCTTTTCGCTAGGATTCGACATTTGCGGTAACCCGAGAACGACCCTCCACAATGATTTGAGCAACAACAAGAAGGCAAGCGCTTTGATCATGTTAATCCCAGATTTTAAGTATTTATGTTGATTACAACTTCTATGTATGCATTGCTACTTTGTGTTAATAGTTGGCCTAGTAGATGCATTTCCTTAGCAAATGATTATCCTCTACTACCATGAGCCTAGGTTACTTGTCGTGATTTAGAGTTCATGGATGGGCTCTTGTCACTTAGTAGTTGCGAATCAATTGCTTAGCCATGCTTAGTTTCGGTAGAAATGGGCGGTTATCGACTTGTCGATAATCTTGATCACATAAAACTTATTATGGATTATGATTTCCACCTTGTGCCATGTCTTCTTATGAAAACTAAAACTGAAAACAAAATGATTTAGACTTGGGCACAATGGTATGATGGTGTGATTTTTGGGTGTGACTGGAATGGTGCCCGAGTCAACAAGGACCGAACATCTTGTTACACTAAACCAAGCATTTTAGCGTGCTAACCACACTAGAGGGTATGGGACCTCTCTTGACTTAGTACTTTGGCGTGTATTGGCTCCGAGTCGCAGGGAGTCGCAGGAGGGATGGTGTTGGGAGCATTGTAGTGTCCGAAAGACTTCACCGTGATGGGATTTGTTGTCTTTCGCTTGCAATGTAAGCATATGGGTTTCTATCCATATGAGCGGCTCGTAGTTAATACACAAGATTGGAAATGTCTCGTAGGACTTAGCCGTGCGCAAGCATACCTTCTAAGTGTGCTTTGTGGCTTAAAGGCGGTGCGGTGTGGGTACATTGGTACACCGTAGGGTTAAAACTATTCGAATAGCCTCGTCCTAGGTTATGGACACGCTTGGCAAAGTCTTTCAAGAGTTAGACTACAACCTTTTAAATTAAAACTTGATGGGTGGTACGAATCGGGATTCGTGCTATGTTGTGGTGGCTATTGAGTTAGTCACTTCGGTGGTTACTTGTATGTATCTTTACTTATCATTACTTTGATAACAAAATAGATTTGCAAACTTGCTTTTAAAATGTATTACATTATTGCAAATAAAGTTGGCTTCATGCAAAATGAGACATACAACCTCCACCTAAATAAGCTTGCATGTAGTTTATGAATAGGTCTCTATTCCACACGTCGAGTCTTGGGTACAAAGACAATCTTTGTACTCGGTTGCTACGCTTAATTGTTTTGTTGCAGAGGAAGAAGGTGAGCCTAAGGGCCTCACTTTTGTGAGTCGTGTTGTGGTAGCTATGGGCGACTAGCTTGGCGCCTGGCGGTTGCCTTGTGGGTGTGTGGCTAACCTGTCGACTTTTGTTCTAGCCATCTTATGGCGCTTTTTCTTCATTGTCATTCTTGTATATTGTTCTATTTGGCGGTCGGCTCTCTTTTGTAATAACTTTACTTTATGAATATCGTTGTTGAACTTAGTGATAATTGTTGTATGGAAATGATGTATGATTTTGTGATGATGAGCGTGTCTTTGCATTTGGAAGCACATGTCCATCGAGGCTTAGAATGTTTAATTAGTAATGCTAGAACCATTTGGAGGTTAAGTGTTACTAGTTAAATATTCCGGGTCCTCACATATAGCCTCCCCCCACCATACTTTGGAAAGACCTGCTGTTTCTAACATGGCATTAACCAAATCAGTTAGAGTGCGGTTCTTTCTTTCAACAACCCCGTTTGACTGGGGTGAATAGGGAGGCGTCCTCTCATGGATTATACCATGTTCCTCACAGAATAAATTGAACTCATTAGAAAAGTACTCGCCACCACGATCAGACCTAACCCTTTTGATTTTCTTTTCAAGTTGGTTCTCACCTTCTGCTTTATAGATTTTAAAGTAGTGAAGAGCTTCATCTTTAGTTTTTAAAAGATACACATAACAGAACCTAGTGAAATCATCAATCAAAGTCATGAAATATCTATTACCACCTTTTGTCAACACACCATTCATCTCACACAGATCTGAATGTATGAGTTCTAATGGTGCCAAGTTTCTTACCTCCGCAACCTTATGAGGCTTACGAGGCTGTTTTGATTGAACACAAACTTGACACTTAGAACCTTTGGCAAGAGTGAATTTCGGGATTAACTCTAAACTGGCTAACCGCGTCATGCAACCAAAATTTATGTGACAAAGTCGTGAATGCCAAATAGTAGTCTCATTACCACTGAAAACATGATTCACAACATTATTACTCAAATCTGAAAGAGATAGGCAGAACAAGCCTCCGCACACATAGCCTTTACCAACAAATTGTCCACACTTGAACATTATAAATTTATTGGAATCAAATACCAGTCTAAAGCCATCTCTACACAGAAGAGATCCGCTCACGAGATTCTTATTGATAGATGGCACATGATGCACGTTCTTCGCTTGCACAATCTTTCCCGAAGTAAACTTCAGATCGACTGCCAACACCATGAACAAGGGCATGTGACCCGTTCCCCATTAGAACGGTGAATCCCGAGTGACCGGTAAGAAGAGAACAATGAAATATCAGCACACACATGTATATTAGCACCGATGTCTATCCACCAATCGGTTGATTGACATACGGAAAGAACAAAGAGGTAAATTACCATACCGATGTTCCGCCTCAAGAGTACCAACAACAACATTAGCGCACTTAGAATTCGCCTTGCCGATTCTTCCCACCCTTGCGTTGGATCGCAATCCTTGGCCCAATGTCCAGGTTCGCCACACACAAAGCAAAGGCTATCCTTTGTGTTCTTCTTCTTCTTCTTGAAGCTAGTTGTTTGTGCAATCTTGTTCTTGCCTTTGAACTTTTGAGCTTGGCCATTCTTCTTCTATACCACATGGGCACTAGAATGTCCCTCATTACCTCTGATGTGTGTATCTTTTGCCCTCGCCTTCTCTTTAACATCAAGAGACCTGATGAGATTTTCAACAGAAAACTCTTGTCTCTTGTGTTTCAGGGAAGTAACAAAATTCCTCCAAGAAGGAGGAAGCTTGGCAATAATGCCTCCCGCGACAAACTTGTCCGGTAACACACATTTGAAGTGCTCGAGTTCTTTGGTCATGGATTGTATCTCATGAGCCTGCTCAACTATAGAACGACTGTCAACCATTCTATAGTCATGGTATTGCTCTATGAGATACAATTCCATCGCTCGCATCCGAAACCCCAAACTTGGCCTCGAGTGCATCCCACATCTCTTTCCCAGTTTTGATCACCATGTATGCATCAACTAACTTCTCACCAAGAACGCTAATGACGGCACCTTTAAAGGTTATCGCACCTCGACGCTTGCTCTGCTCAGAGTAAGTGTTCCTTGAGCTTGCCACTTGCCACATGAAAACGTTCATGACAGATTAGCCAAGCACCATCTTGGTGCGCCACCTCTTGTAATTCGCGACCGTCGAATTCGGAGGGTTTTAGCGCAATGGCAAAACCAGTTGACGAAAAATGCCTAAAATAAGGTTTTTGGATTGTTGAAAGTATGAGCATTTTTCGAATTACTTTAATCCAGAAATATAGTAGATAAATCATGAGAATTATTCTAATCATTTTCACAAAGTAAATGAACAAGAACACTATAGTCATACTAAGATCCAGAAGGATATAAACTAGTATACCTATCTCAGTGTTCAAGTTAACAATAGATAAGAAAATTAACCAACAAATATGTGTAAGATAGACATACCCGGATGCAGTAGAAGGAGTAGCAGCAGTAGGAGTTCCAGATCCAGTAGCAGCAGCAGGAGTCTTATTGTTCGTCATAGCGTAGTGGTAGTAGTCGTGCAGTTGATGTAGACGTAACAGAAAATCGAATGAAGAAGAAGAAGCGAGCAGTCGCGCGAACGCTCCCCAAAAACCTTATTCGTCGTCGCACGTGCAAGCCCTCGATGACGAGGGTTCCGGAGGCCTGCTCTCCCGGTGCGATCGTACATGCGCCTCGTCGGGATGGAGATCGCCGGAGACAGCAACAAAACCAGTGGTATACTATTGTCTTTCGTGGAGAGTGTTAGAAAAAGCACAGAAGAACAAATGCTCTGTTCCATATAATGGCAAAAACCCAGAGACCAGAAACGGTCGTCATTACTTACTAGTAACCGCAGCCATTACCCAGTCACTAGTAACCGCAGCCATTACCCGCCGAGTAATCGCAGCCATTATCGGTAGCGATTTCGAAGCAGCATATTCTACTTAATGGCAAAAACGAAGAGACTAGAAACGGTCACCATTACTCACCGTAATCGAACCGCATTACGTACCGCTTGTTAATGCCATTAATTGCGAGTCGATCGCGCTTTCAATTTTCGAATAGATAAAGAAAACGCGCGCGACGCACCCGACACGCCACAGACGCTACAAGCACACGCACCCGCACCGCACGGCACGGCTCGGCGAGGCGTGGCGTGGCGTGGCGAGGCGAGCGAGTGAGCGAGCGCGCGCGTGTATTGGCTCTCTCCAATTCCACAAGGGGGTTACCACATTCCACCTTTTAAAGTGGTGTAACTCCCATTCAACTCTCCATATGAGACTAAATAGTTTTAGCACATGCACATAGGCCTTTGGGATTTTCCAGGAATTAATTAGAATTAAACATGGGCCCAGCCCGTATTAATTCCAACATGTTGTACCCTAGTTTGTGGCTTCGTGAAGAAATCAACAATCTGTAACTCCGAGAGCACAAACTGTAAAGCAAGTACTCTCTCCTGCACCTGTGAGCGAGTGTGTGAAGCATCCACACCAATGTGCTTGGTGAGCTCATGCTTCATCGATCCCGGCACATCGATAGCACTGCATCGTCGGACAAAAGAGTAGTAGGTCCTATCATAGGCACTCCAAAATCTGCAAGTAACCACCTCAGCCAAGTAACCTCTACTGTCACTGCTGCCATAGCTCTCAACTCAGCCTCTGCATTTGAATAGGAAACTGCAGTCTGCTTCTTTGTCTTCCGGGCAATCAGGGAGGAGCCGGAAAAAAAAACATAGTAAGCAGAAAAAGAACGATGATCAGAAGGATCACTAGCCCAGGTCACATCGGAGTACGCCTGAAGTTGTAGTGAGGTGGAGCTAGGGAAAAACAAACAACGAGAGATAGTCCTACGCAAGTAGCGAATAACACAAAGAAGGTGACTGTAGTGTAGATAGGTAGGACGAATCATGAACTGACTCAAGATATGAACAACATAAGCAATACCAGGATAAGTGCTCACAAGGTACATCAAACTCTCAACAAGGTGACAAACATCGAGTAGGATCCTCAAGAAAATCACCATCAGTGGCACGAAGCTGGAGGGATAGCTCCATGGGAGTCTTAGTAGTGCGAGTATCAGTCAGACCAGACCGGTCAAGAAGATCCTAGACATACTTCTGCTGGGAGAGGTAGTAGTCCTCAGGTATAGAAGAGACCTCAACCCAAGAAAGTATGTAAGAGAACCAAGATCTGTCATCAAAAACTGCTCACTGAGATGCTTCTTCACATACGTGATGAATAAGGAATCATCATCAGTGATGAGCATATCATTAACATATAGAAGAAGTAGTGTTCTACCCCGATATGAGACATGGACAAAAAGAGCAGGATCATGGAAACTGACAACAGTAATCACTGAGGTAAAATGCGTAAACCAGGCACGAGGAGCTTGTTTGAGGCCGTAAAGAGCACGACGAAGACGACAGACGTGCCCATCAGGAACATAATACCCAGATGGTGGTTGCATGTAGACATCCTCATACAAAACACCATTAAAAAAAAATTCTTAACATCCAACTGAGAGATAGACCACCGGTGAACTAAAGCAACCGCAACAAGAGTGCGAACAGTGGTCATATGGGCAACAAGGGCAAAAGTCTCGTTGTAATCACGACCGTACTCCTGCTGAAAGCCGCAAGCCTTGTAGCGCTTGATAGTACCATCAGAACGGGTCTTAATCTTGTACACCCATTTGCACGTGATCGAACGAGCATGCACAAGTGTCGTTACAATATCCTAAGTCTTCGTACGTCGAAGAGCATCAAGCTCCTCTTCCATAATGAGCTGCCACTCCACTCAGAATGAGGAGCAGCCTCACGATAAGAACTAGGCTTAGTGACAGAGAGAGCATGAGCTATCGGAGCAAATCCAAGATGATCAGGAAGCCGAAGGGATGTCCAGTCACGAAGGATGTAACGAGGAGCATCACCATGAGGATCAGATGTGGGTATCAGCAAGATACCAGGAGAGGAGACTGGTGAAGTACGAGGACGCCTGGAGTAGTGAATACCAGAGAATCGAGACGGTAGTGCTGCAGGAACAAGAGGCGATGCTGCAGGAGGCAGCACCGGAGGCGGAGGTACAGAAGGAACCATTGGAGACATACTAGGAGATGACTATGATAGTGGAGAAATGGGTGAAGAGTCAGAAAGATACAATCATGAAATCGACTCAATGGTGGAAACATGAGAAGGAGTCGAATCTCCATAGAAGAAAGGTCGAGATTCGTCAAAGACAACGTCTCATGAAATCCTGATCCGTCGAGTAGAAGGATCATAGCAGCGATAACCCTTATACTCAGAACTACAATTAAGGACACACACTCAACTGACTGAGATGATAGTTTAGTACGCTCATGAGGCTGTAGCAGAACAAAATAAGTACAACAAAAAACATGAAGGTGAGTGTACTGGGGGGCTCGAGAGTAGAAACGCTCTATAGGACTGACACCCTTAAGAGCAGTGGAAGACTGCATATTGATGAGATATGCAGCCGTAGAAATAAGCTTAGTCCAGAACTGTGGTGGAATGTGAGAGGCAAGGAGAAAAATGTGGACAGTCTCAAGCAGATGGTGATGTTTGCGCTCACAACCCCATTCTGAGCATGTGCACCAGGACAAGAAGACTGGTAAAGAGTGTCCTGCTCAGAAAGAAATTGTCAAAAAGCGTCAGAGCAGTACTCACTAGCAGAATCACAGCAAAAGTACGAATAGGAGAATCAAACTGAGTACGAACCATCATTGCAAAACTACGATATATCACAAGAAACTGACCATGATTAGACATAGGGAAAATCCATATAAAACAGGAATAATCATTAATGAAGATCACATAAAGTTTATGCCTGCCTTTAGAGATAATGGGCGTAGGTCCCCATACATCTGAATGAACTAAGCCAAAAAGACGAGAAGACAAGGACTCACTAGAATGACAATGAAGCTGTAGCTGCTTGCCCAGCTTACAACCCTGACAAAATATGGTCGTGTCAACAGTAACACGTCCAAAAATACCTTGACGAACTAATGAAGAAAGATGGGATCCACACAAAATGACCTAAACGGTGATGCCACTGCACAAAAAGCACGAGAGGTGGTGGCAGTAGTGGCGGTGGAAGTAGACGTAGAGGTGACAGGAGCAACTGAAGTGGACGAAAGGTGGAGGCGATCAAGGATGTAGAGACCCTGACGATCCCTACGGCGTCGGCCAATCCTAAGTATCGTCCCTGTCTGTCGATCCTAGATAAAACAGGTGTGAGAGTCAAAACCAACCTTACAGTCAAGATTTGTGAGCTGACTCACCGAGAGAAGCTGTATGGTGAGTTGGGGAACATGAAAAACAACTGAAATAGAAAAGTCAGTGGACAAAAGAGTGTCCTGATAGCTGACAGACAGAGGAGTACCGTCAGCTGTCTGAACAGAGATAGAAAAAACAGGAGGTCCTATTGAAGTGAGAGATGTGGAGTTCGGTGTCATGTGGAAAGATGCATCAGAATCCAGAACCCAAGAAGTACCTGAAGGAGACGTCTAAGCTAGATCTTCTCAGCGAGGTGACTCTGTTCAGCAGTTCTGCTAAGCTCTACTTCAGCAGCTATGATACTATGTTATGAATATTGTGTGTATATTCAAGAGGACCCAATGGACAATATATATAGGGAGTACAAGAGAATATCATATACTGATAAGGAAATAAAAAAAAAACTCCTATTCTAACAAGTGCAACAAACAAATCTTACATTGGCTGTAGATACCTGGAGTTATATCTGGGGTTCTGGCGTCTATTCTTCAGTCAAAAGTGTACAAGTTATTGATTGGCCAAGTTCCGATGCCCAATGTTTTCAAATGACTTTGGAAATGCACATGTCAATCCAGGCACAAAGTTTTCTTCTGGCTCCTCCTCCATGATAGGCTGAACACAAGGAATTTGTTAAGAAGGAAGCATTTTCATATGAATGATTACACTTGTGTGCTATGTGATCAAAACACAGAAGAAACTTGACATCATCTCTTCTGGGGTTATCCATTTGTTCAAGATTGTTGGGATTATATATGTCCGCAAAGAACCCTGAATTTATCAGTTCATGAAGCTATAACAGATATGAAGCACTAGTTGGCAAAGCCATTTTACATGGAAATTATAATTCTTTCTTCATGGAATATTTGGACCACTCGATTTGATCCAACTATCCTAGATTGGAAGTCTTGCTTTAAGAAGGAATTTGCCATGGTTATCCAGAGGGCAAAAGCAAAGTACCTGCCTATGATTTCAGAATGGCTGAATGACTTGCATTAATTTTGCTCTCTTTTTGTAATTATGTTGTATCTTGATTTTATTTCTTCTCTTTTTAAAACAATCCTCCGGTCTTAATTAGAGGCGGGTTTGACGCGAGGGCACAGAGGCCACGTCGCCGTTTTTTCCGAGACCGTGCGATGCTGCGCTGCTCTCTCTCGCGTCCCTACGATTGTTTTTTGGATTTGCGCGCCTGCTGTCTCCTGGCTGCGTCTGCCGCGCCGTCCGATCACGCTGTCTTCGTCCGCACGCTGCTGCTTCGCTCCGCTCGCCACGCTTCTCTCTCTGGATTCTTCGGTGGCCTCGGTCAGAGAGAAAGAGTCTCCCCGAACGTGTTTCCTCCTCCGGTCCTATCGCCGCTGCTGCTTCATCCTCCTCCCCAGCGCCCGGCTCTTCTCTTTCTTCTTCACCGCACCCACCTTCTCGCTCTTTCCCACCAGCGCCTCGTGATTTACCTGTTCCTCAAAGGTGGGGCATTGGACAACGCACACAACTTGTTCGATGGAATGGCCAAGGAGGAGTCCCATCTGCTGGAATGCCATGATTGACGTTTACATGTTCGGCAGCTGAGCTGCTTCGGCACGACCTGGGCTACGCAATGGAGGAGAAGGCAGTTGCGGTGCAGTGAGAAGCTACCCATTGCATTGGGGCCCATGAGCATGCAGTCCGGAAGAACAATGGAGATTTTCAAGAACTACCAGGCATGCCCTGACTTCCATGCAGTGCTGAAGCTTCCGTGGAAGATCACAGGAAGGCAGGAAGCAAGGTTGTGTTCAGTGACGGCCTGACAGGAACAGTTTCGACGGGTGCTGCACTTGTTGGGATTAAAGCTGATGTGGCTCTGCCGTGATTATGCCATTTGAATCTTTTTCACAGTAGGTAGGACTGATTTGATCTGATGCGCTTTTCATTTATTCACATGCTATAGATTGATTTGACAAAAAAATGTTCTCTGAACTTTCAAGTTTTTTTTTTGTTATTTTTAACACGATAACTTCTGCATTTCACTCAAGATCAATTGATTTGGGGTATTGGGGTTGATATGTCATTATAGATCAATTGTTTGGGTCATTTTAGTCAGCTCTGAATTAGTGAGTTTTAATGCTAATTTGCATGCTGTAACTTATATATTTTACAAAATTTCACTGAATTCCAAACTTCTTAGTTTTGGAACAAATTTTCACAGAGCTCTTACTCATGATTCTGGTCAATTTTGATTCATTGTCTACTCCTAAGTTTTGGCGGTGACTTGGTTTAGTTCTGGGTGATTCTGAGCTTGTGATCCGTTTTGGCATGTGTCTCACATGGGTACAGACATTTTTAACAGAAATTAGTAACTGGAATTCTGAGCTTGTGAAAAAAATTTAACAGACATTTTCACATGGGTACAGAAATTAACCTATTTGCTTACTTGTTGACAACATCCTTTATCATTTTGATACGCAGATTGTTTTCACTGTGGTTGTGCTCCTATCCTATGCCATCTTTTGCAATATACTGGTCAAGCTGCCTTTATAGCTGCACACAACGATCATGTCTCACATGCCTTCTATTATTCTCTTCCAGGTAAAATCAGCCCTATGCACTCCTCAATTAGCATATCTAAAACAAATAAACAATACAAAACGACTTAGTTATTTGGCGCAGGTTGTATACTTGGTCCAGCATTTGTCGTTGCAACAGCTGCTTAAGAACGTTGCCGACCTTGAGCCCGTACACAATATACGCCCGGTTCACGGAGATCTGCCAGCCTAGCACCAGCCCCGGGTCTGAGGTGTACTTTATCTTAACGATTCCTTTACGTGCTAACTCCACTGCATAGATACATGAATAAACTTCGCCTCCTGTATGCATACAACAGTCCATCTATGTTTCATATTATGGTTTATATCACCACGTTATGTATTTCTGGCTGACATTATATGTCATCTAAACAAACAAACATCCCTATGATACATACAATCACTCTTCTATTACCTCCCACTGAAACACTGAAACGATGTCTGTTCTCATATGCCTGCGCAGGCTACTATAGTGTGTGTATATATATATATATATATATATATATATATATATATATATATATATATATATATATATATATATATATATATATATATATATATATATATAGGATGAGCTCTATTGTTTTTCCTCGAAACAAAAATCCCTGCCCTGCCTTCTGATCACTGTTGCATCCACCGGACAACAGTTCGATGATAAACACTGTATTTAGTGGAGGATATTAATTAGGCATGAGTTCGATTAGGATGTGAACTGATGATAATTGAGCCGTGACATTTGAAAGCCTACCACATTCTTGACATTGCCACATTGGCGTATACATGGGTTGACCAGCCGGGCACCCACATCACATGAACCTCTACTACAAGGAGGGTCCACTTGAGACCACTGGGAGAAAATGGCTAGAGGATAGCTGTAGAACAGAAGTCGCCATCTGAAACCATCAAGGATCACCATTTTTTTTTTTAAAAAAATCGCCATCAAGAACGATGAGCCATGTACTAGTGTACTACTACTAACCATGACAAATCTTTTTCTTGTGGACAAATGGAACATAATTTGGTATCCATGACAGACTTTGTTCATTGACTAATCACACTAACCTGCTAGTATACTTTGTTTCAGAATATGTAAGCGTGGAATTAATGGAACAGGTGTTGGTCTATTTCCTCCCACCACCTCTCACTTGCAAAACACCCCACAACTTATCTGAGTAGGGTCTCGTAGCGCAATTAATTGATTGATCGCTCATCAGCCAATGTCCTGTAAGTGAGAGGTGCTACTAATTGCACCCTCTACCAAGGCTCAAGAGGAGTTTGGTGCTGAGCTTACTTCACATGACCCACCACCGGGTGAGGTATGTCTGCACTACTGCATATTATGCTCGCGTTCCATCCGAGATGTTACATCCTTCCCACCGATGCAATCTTCCAATCCGATGATAAATGCAGAACAGCTTGCCCTTTTCAGGATCTTTGTACATATGTTACTGTCTAAATCCAAGTATCTAATAAAGATTGTAGCAATGAATCCTACATTTCATCCGGTGCTTAAACAATGTAGTACATGAGATTGTTGAGTCAGAGATAGCCAGATAGGTTAAAACTGGTTGGTTTCGGTACTGACGTGATGGCCTTTTTTCCTTTCATTTGAGTGAGATTTACATGTGCTTACCTAATTCCTGGAAAGAATATCGTGCTCCACATTTCTCTTGTGCTAGGACGATAGTTTATGAGTTCCCTCGCTTCCTTCAACTGGCGTCATGTACGGTTCAGTGGTTTGGTCTTAAACCTCAAAAGTTGACAGCATCCTTTGAACAAATTGTCTTCATTAGCCTAACACCCATGAGGTGCCACATCGACCCCCCGAAGAAAACTACCCAAGAAGCTTCTTAGGATAGGTAGTTCAGGTTGTGGCCTAGGGTGTAGGCCACAACAAGAATGCACACGATTTTTTTCTTGGGGAAAAAAATCTGCCTGTATCATGCATACCATTCTATGAACTCTTGGCACTAGTACTCAGCTTGGCTGTACAATTTCCATATCAAAGAACTCGTGACTTCGTTGCTCATTCCTCTAAGCCTACTGTATCCAACCAAGTCACATGCAATTCCGGACATTCCATGGTGATAGGCAGCTTGCTCGTCCGTGTCCGGAGGGGGATTTTGCGCAGGAAGAAGCCACTTTCCGGTGGGGTCGTGTGGTTGGACAGAACTTAACAATCCAACCGCTCTGGCTCTGAGTTTGACAGAATGCTTGCTTGAGCCACCAAACCCTCCTCGATCCATTGTCTTCTTCCCTCCACTCGCGCTGCACCCTTACGCTTTCCGCCTCCGTCCCAACCCCGCCTTAAGGCGCCGACCAAACTGCATAAACCTCACCAACAAGATGGCCTGGACTCCTGGAGATAGAGTGCCGCGAGCGACCAGGAGTGTGCTTCGGTAGCTGACTGTGTTCTCACTTCCTCCTCTGCCTCTCTGCTCTCTGCAGAGTGAGGTGCCATGAGCGCTTGTGGTGTGTGACGGATTTAAGCTCGTCGCAGGCATGTACTTAATACTATTTCTCATTTCCGTTTTGTATTTTTGCAGCAATTTACTGTTTTTTTAATCCTTTTGACTTCTTGGTTGTAACGTATGCGATTAGGTTGAACATTATGCTCCAGTTTTGCACTGAACTATAGATTTACAAACTGAAGTTGATACATATTGTGGGAAAGTCTATGCCCGCGCTCCGTGAGGCTCTGAAGCTTCTACAAAATTCCTATCGTGTTTGACTACATATGTGCATGTGTACCGTGAGTGCGGTGTGCGTCCTCCTTTACTCTCTCCAGAAAAGATTGCCAAGTTGCCTTTTTTTCTTTTTGGGTCAACAGTTTTAATGATATGTAGTGATTTTACTGAACACAATATAATGGCAAGGATACTTCTCTTAATATTTGTCATACAAGACAGCCTTGGTACAATAAAGTTCCACTCCAATATTTACTTCTCTTAATAGGCAGATAGAAAATTTAAAATTTCAATGCACCTTTGGTATAATGATACCAGTCCTGCAGTACAAAGGACTTCACTCTTAACCTTGGGAGCTAAGCACATTAGTTAGATATCTGCAGGTTGTCTCATAATGTGAGATTAAGAAAATATTGTAAACTTCAATGCTTCTGAAAACTAGTTCACGTTACAAGCAATTGAGATGTTGAGTTGCATCTAACAACTAGTAATCGTGGTTGCTTTAGAATCCACACAAATCTCCTTTAGAAAAGCATAGAAACCCACCTAGAATGAGACACATCAACTTTCAGAGATTAGTAGGCCATATTGGTTGAAACTGTTAATGTTATATGTGTCATGTGTATGTATCTTTTTTTCCTATTAGAAAAGCCCATTGGCCCATATTGGCATGTGTACATGTAACTTACAAATTAATTGACCATGCAATGTAAATTCTTGTTTATTTTTTTCCCATGGGTTCATTGTCTATGAATGAAAATTGAATCATGTGTTCAACTTGTCCTTGACTCAAGATTTCAGCATGGAGGAGTTACAAGAGGCTGTGTTCTCCATGGAGGCGAATAAAGCCCCTGGCCCAGACGGTTTCCCGGCTAAATTCTATCAGAGATTTTGGTCTTTAGTGAAGATAGATCTCAAAAACATGCTAGATGAGCTCTTTGTGCGAAAGCTAGATATCTCCAGACTTAACCACGGTGTGATTTCGCTGATCCCAAAAGAGAAAAATGCAGATAAAATCCAGAACTTTAGACCCATTTGCCTTTTGAATGTGACCTATAAAGTTCTAACTAAAGTATTAGCTACCAGATTGTTCAGAGTTATTAATAAAGTGATTACCGCAACTCAAACATCTTTTCTCAAAGGTAGATTTATCATGGATGGGGTGTTAACATTACATGAAAACTTGCACGAATTGCACAAAAAGAATTTGTCTGGGGTTTTGTTCAAAGTTGATTTTGAAAAAACTTACGATAAAGTGAAATGGCCTTTCCTCTTTCAAACCCTTAGTATGAAAGGTTTCCCACCTCAGTGGTGTGACTGGATTCTAAAAGTAGTTAGTGGTGGGAGAGTCTGTGTGAAGGTTAACAAGAATTTTGGCCCCTATTTCAGAACTTATAAAGGTCTTAGGCATGGTGATCCTCTTTCACCTCTGTTGTTTGACCTTGTAGGGGATATCTTAGCTCTTCTGGTCAGGAGAGCTCAAGGGTTGGGGTTGATTAAAGGTGTGAATTCTCATTTAGTTGATGGTGGTCTGGCCATGCTGTAGTATGCAGATGATACAATCTTCCTTGTTCAGGATGATGTAGAAAGTGCAAAAAAAAAATCTGAAGTTGATTCTCTGCTTATTTGAGCATATTTCAGGTCTGAAAATTAATTTTCATAAGAGTGAAATGTTCTGCTTTGGATCGGCAGGAATGAGGCAAGACATTTACGAGGAAATCTTCACATGTAAGGTGGGAGAATTACCTCTTAAATATCTAGGGATTCCTGTGGATAGGAAGAAAATTACAAATAGAGTTTGGAAGAGGATCGAGGATAAGTTTGAGCACAAGCTAAGTGGTTGGCAGGGGAAACTTTTATCAATAGGAGGGAGGTTGGTGCTAGTGAATTCATCTCTTAGTAGCCTCCCTTTATATATGATGTCTTTATACAAGATTCCGGTGGGGGTTAGGAAAAAAATGGATCTGTTTAGATCCATATTTTTATAGAACTCAGATGGAGGTAGGAAAAAAATACCATTTGGTTGGTTGACCAATGGTATGTATGTCTAAAGATCAGAGTCGATTGGGAATCCTAGACCTAGAAACTATGAATTTAGCTTTGCTAGGGAAATGGCTCTGGAGGCTAGAGAATGAGGATGGTCAATGGCAAGAGATGCTCAAGAGGAAGTATCTTAGTAAGAAAACCTTGGCACAAGTGGTGCTGAAGGTGGGAGATTCATGGTTTTGGAAAGGTATGTTAGGGATAAGAGACTTATTCCTATCTTGCTGCAAGAGAAAACTGAGAGATAGCGTTAGAACCAGATTCTAGGAGGATCTGTGGCTTGGGGATGTACCTCTCTTATTAAAGTATGCAAGGCTCTATAGCATTACCACTTCCAAAAATATCTCTGTAAGAAGGGTGTTCCAACAGAATTTTAGAAATGTCAGATTTAGAAGGTCGTTGGGGGGGGGGGGGGGGGGAGGACTTGCTCTATGGAACATGATCATAATAGAGTGAAAGGGGGTGCTCTTGAAGGAGGAACGGGATAGGTTGGTATGGCGTTGGTCGCCTTCGAAGATCTTTTCAGTTAAATCTTTCTATAAGGTGCTAAGGATGCAAAGTATCCAGTTCCCACAAAACTTCATTTGGGCTATTAAACTACCCCTAAAGATCAAGGTCTTTCTTTGGTTAGTGTTGAAGCAAAGCATTTTTACCAAAGACAATCTTGTGCACAGGGGTTAGGAGGGGGACAAAGGATGTATGTTTTGTAGGGCCGAAGAAAGTATTACTCATTTGTTTCTGCAGAGTCCTTTAGCGAGATACATTTGGAATATCGTGAGCTGCACTTTTGGCCTGCCTAGCCCTCCAGCAGATATTACCCTATTATTCTCTAGTTGGGTAGTTAAGTTTGCTAGGAAGATTAGAAAGCTGGTGGTGGTTGGTGTAGCAGCCATTTCGTAGAGCATTTAGAAAGTGTGCAACTTAACGTGTTTCAATAAAAAATATCTTGTGGAATCTATCTCAGTTATTCATACCTCTTGTCACTGGATTGAATTGTGGTCCCATTTACAGAAGGAGGAAGAACGGGAACTGCTCCGCAAGGACACTAGAGCAATTGGGAAGGTTGCTTCTGAAGTTTTTGGAGCTAGAGATAGATGGGCGCAATGGGCAAGTAGATTGGGTGATGGAGGCTATTAATACTCCATTTTGGTTTAGAGCTGTGAGCTCCACTTCTTAAAAACCTTTTAACCCTTTTAGGGTCAAGGCTGCTTGGTTAATGCATCTGTAGTTGTGGGTGCAGCTCAAACGTGTAATCCTGTTTAGTTTAATCAGTTTGTTAATTTTTTGTAATTTTGTTTTCTTTTAATGGAAATGGGGTGCAAACCTATTATAAAAAAAATGTGTTCAACTTGTCAAATAGGAAAGTGTGACTAAATTACCCCATGACCAGGTTAAGAAGAGTCATATCCTAAGACAATTGCTTTCAGGAAAAGTACTTGGTGATTCTTTTCAAGGGAAGAACTAAAAAAGAAGCATTTAGGAACAATGACTGAAATGCAAGATGCTCTGAGATCCTGCATGGAGAAGCTGCTCATTGCCAGAGAAGAACGGGAACAAATCATCATCGAATCAGCCAGCGAGATATCCTCCGAGCAGAAGAAAGTACGTGATTTACAGCACAAGCTAGAAGACGCAAACAAGAAGGCCGCGAAGCTAGCCGCCGAAAACAACAGTCTCTGCGAGGCCGTCGACGCAAAGGACAAGCTGATCAGAGAACTGAAGGAATCCAAGTCAGTCACAGATGAGAAGCTTACCGACGCGAAGGCGAAGCTCGATGCGGCGCAGAAGCAAAGCTCCTCGCTCCAGTACGAGGTGCGCATGCTTCAGAAGGAGCTGGACATCAGGAGCCAGGAGAGGGAGTACGACCTCAAGTCGGTGGATGCCGCTCACAGGCAGCAGACGGAGAACCTGAAGAAAATCGCCCAGCTGGACGGCGAGTGCCAACGGCTGCGTACGATGGTCCGCAAGCGGCTTCCCGGGCCGGCAGCCTTGGCGAAAATGAGAGATGAGGTTGAACAACCTGGGGCCAGTCCAAGAAGACCGCGTTCTGCGACGCCGATATCTCCACGGTCCGTGACGCCGATGACGCCACGGTCCGTAACGCCGATGTCATCACGGCCCATGACGCCACGGCGTGCTTCAGAGCCTGAAAGTTACACGATCAAGCTGCGTGCAGTCGAGGACGAGAACAAGGTTCTGAAGCAGATGCTGGCCAAGAGGGACAATGAGCTGCAGTTTGTGCAGATGAAGTACGCCGATGAGGCTTGCAAGCTCTCAGTAGTGCAGAGGCAGCTCAAGGACTTGACAGAAGAGAACAAACAGTTGAGTGATGCTAATGGTCAGTCTGAGTCATGGGCTTCTGCTTTGATTTCTGAACTGGAGCACTTCAGGGCCGGGAAGCTGGGAGCATCCGTCATGGCATCTGACATGAGCTTGCTTGACGATTTTGCTGAGATTGAGAAACTTGAGATGACATCAGGCGATCAAGCATTAAGGTCCTCACGTGCATCTCCGAAGAAGGCGGATTCGAGATCGGTTGTGTCAGAAAACAATGACAAAGATCCTATGCAGAATGGTAGTGTCTCCAACGGTCATCCTGAATGGGTTCAGAGTATTCAGAAACTCGTGATACATAAGCATGAAGCAAGTGGAGAAAGTATTGACACCATTCTTCAGGAAATAAGGCGTGCATTGGATCAGAGTGCTATTCATGCGAATGGAGACGCTTTGGATGTATTGTATGACCGGGCCAAAATAGAGATAGTGGTGACCAATCTGATTGACAATATCACTTTCGTGATTCGAAGATCCGCGGAAGACAATGTTGCTAAATGTGGACAATTGTTTCATGACAAGTCTGAATTTTGTGCTCGCCTTGAGTACCTGGTTCATGTCTGTTATGATCTACTTCATGGGAAAGCTAACCTTGAAAAATTCATTGATGAGGTTTGCCTGGTCCTAGAGTATATAGTGAGCCAATACTTCTCAAACCAAGATCGATCTGACACCGTGGATAATAATACAAAGAGTTTTGATGGAGATGAGTTATTAGGTACAGCAAATGCACACGGTGAACATGAAATGCAAAGTGCAAAATTAGCAGCAACTCTAGATATCCAAACAGAAGCACATAATGAATCATTTCAGTCAGCGCAAGGCCAGATACCTGATCACATTATGGTCGATCATCAAGAGAGTTGTCTTGATGAAGAACTCGCAAGAGTTATTCTAGATCAAGATGATAATATCCATCCGGAGATGAAGTCCTCATACTGTGAGATAGAAAGGTACTAACTACAACATCTGTTTTTTTTTTTTTTTTTTTTTAAAAAAAAAACAACTGTTGTTGGTATTTTTTCAATTATTCTTTGTCATGTAGTCCTGCTGCTGATGGAAGTGTGGAAGACTTGATAGAACAAAAGGCAAAACAATTAGCAAGAGTAAGTTCCCATGTCCTTGTTATTGTTTTTTTTTCAGTAAATATGTGCAGTCACCACTACTTTCATCGGTTTCTTATTTACAGTTATTACTACTTTCAGCTAGTTATCCATCAGGAACTGAATTCACAAAATTTGCACTTCATGCAGAACTCGGAGATATCAGCAGCAGCTGATAAGCTTGCAGAGTGCCAGGAGACCATCACAAATCTAAGCAGGCAGTTGCAGGCACTGAAGAGTCCGGCAAATTCAGGCACTCTAGATAGCCCAATGTCCAACCCGAGACCGAGCTCTGCTAAGTCTGACTACAAGTCACTTGCAACCATCCTTGCTGAAGAGGACGCCAACACTGAGGGTTCCAGTTCTCCTACACACAAAGAAGTGCGATGCAAGAAAGAACATGTTGAGCCTGATGCTGCACCAGAAAGGAGCATAGCACAAGAGCAGAATCCTGGCACTGCCCTCAACGGTGACGACGAGGAATCGACGCAAATCGTTGTTCATCCAGTGTTCACAGAGCCACGCTATGATGACATTTCTGCTGATCCTGAGAAGAAGAAGCGGAGTCCGAGCTTGCTGGGCAGGATGATCTTCAGAAAGAAAGCGGAAGGCAGCTACTAGACTGTGCTGAACCAGTGGATACACTGTGCTTGTACAAGTATGCGATCTAACTAGTACAACTATATTGTGACCAGTGAATTCGGAGCTTGTTTTGTTCAATCCGTGCATCCCTGTTCAAGGGTGCAACCTTTTTGTCTGTTATCCTCTGATACCCGTTTTATGCACCGCAACTTCAGATCAGATCACAGTTTGTAAGAATATGGCATAAGCGTGTACGGTATCAAGAACAAAGTAGATGAGTCTCGTAGAGAGACTACGAGATTCAAATAACGACAATGAAATAACCACGATGAGAGAGAAAGATTTGGCTAAGCCGACCGCAATTTTTTTTAAGCACAACCTCGAAAGAGTACACGGTATTATCGCTCTCTCACAACCTTTACGAACCTTTTAGGACTCTTGGATTCTTGTCCTATACAAGTATCTAAGAATAACCTAATATCTAATCATCTTGTATGTCTCTTGCTTTGGATGAGTTGCTTTATAGCTTATATTCTCCATGACCACCTCTCGTAACTTTACAGTACCCCCTAGTGCTCCTCCAAAAGGAAGTAGGAATTATAATCCTATTATGATTCATATAGGAATCCTTGTAGCACACTTCTCCAAATGTTAGTTGCTTAGCATATGAGTCACCTATACTTAACATATTCTCTTACAGAGCCTGACGAGTGATGGTAAGAGGGGTTCCAGCACATGTTGTGTGTTGGAGATATTAGAGTTTAGTTAAGAGTTCAAGTCGTGCGCGAGTCGGACTTAAGTTGTGTTAGAGTCGGACTGTAATATTTGACACTCTAAATAAAAGGTGTGAAGATCCCAAAAAGGACACACAGTTATTCCCCGAAATTCTACCTGGTATCAGAGCCAATCAACCCAAAAACCTAACTCGAGAAAAAACCCTTACCTCGGAACCGTCGTTGTCGTCGATCCGTCGGCCGCCGCTGTCCTGTCATGCGTGGTCCTCTGCGACTGTGTCTCACGGGAAAGGACCAACGGTCGGCCGGGTTGCGTGCAGGCGAGCCAAGGGAGACAGCCGATGGTGCAGGAGGCACGGTGCGGGTCGCGAGCAAGGAAGAAGAGCGGGCCAAGGGCTTCAGAGCGGCACAGTGCTGAGGGCAGCGGCAAAGGCGGTGGGATCCGGTGGATCCAGGACGGCTCGATCGGAAGGAGGTGGAGGAGGAGTAGCAGAAGGATCCGGCGGTGGAGTTGGCGCTCGGGGGGAGAGAAGGATCCCGCAGAGGAGCCGATGCTCGGGAGAGAGAAGGAATCCAGCGCTTTGCCAGTGGTGGAGATGGGGAGAAGGCGCTCCAGTAGAGGGCCGAAGGGATCCGGCGGTCGAATTTAGGCATGGACAAAGAAGGCGAGGAGGTGCGGTGCGAGTCTAGCGCCGGGTGGGGAGAGGATGGGAGGTTGGGCTCGGGAGGAAGAAGGCGCTTGGAGGAAGTTTGCTCGGGAAGGAAGAGCTCTGGAGGAGGACGGAAGAAGGTTTGCTTGCACTCGGGCTCGGGCTCGGACTCGAGGGGAGGAAAAGGAGGTCCTGATCCGGCGTGGTGTCAGTGTGAGGATCAGATGTGGAGGATTTTTTAGGAGGATCCAGTGTGGTGTTGCATGGATATTCGAGACCTGGATCCGGTGTGGTGTCGGTGTGGAGGATCCGATGTGGTGTTGGTGTGGAGGATCCGGTGTAGAGGATCTGATCTGGTGTGGATCCAGATTGGTGGAGGATCTGGTGTGGCTACATGTGTTGTGTTGGGGAAAGGAGAAAGATGACGGTGTGTTTGCTGAGAGTTCTAGCTACTGTGTTGCTTGGTGATGACAGTATCGAAGGTTACGATGGAAGACATGGAAGACAGGGGAGAAGATTAACATGGGATAGGCCAAATTTTAATTCTAATTAATTCCTGAAAAATCCCAAAGGCACATGTGCACGTGCTAAAACTGTTTAGTCCCACATGGAGAGTTGAAGGGGAGTTACACTATTTTACAAGGTGGAACATGGTAGCCCCCTTTGTGAAATTAGAGAGAGCCAATACACACACGTGCTCACTCGCTCGCCTCGCCATGCCTCACCTCGCCAAGCCGAGCCATGCCGTGACGTGCGGTGTGTTTGTGTGTGTGCGCGTGTGCGCAAGCATGTCGAGTGCGGGCGTATTTTTCTTTATCTATTCAAAAATCGAAACGCGCCGACTCATAGTAAATGGCATTAACGAATGGCTGGCAGTAACAGTTCAGTTACTAGTGAGTAATGGCTACGGTTAACACTGGTTGATGGCGAATCAATGGCGACCGTTTCCTTGGTGAATCAAAAGCCTCTGGCCTCTTTGTTTTTGGCTATCTCTATAGAATAGAGAAGAAACACACACACACACACACACACACACACACACACACACACACACACACACACACACACACACACACACACACACGCACGGCACGACACAACACGGTTCGACGAGGCGTGGCGAGGCGAGCGCACGCGTGTATTGTTTCTCTCTAATTTCACAAAGGGGACTACCACGTTCCACCTTTTAAAATGGTGTAACTCCCCTTCAACTCTCCGTGTGGGACTAAACAGTTTTAGCATGTGCACATGGGCTTTTGGGATTTTCAGGAATTAATTAGAATTAAAATTGGGCCTATCCTGTATTAATTCCAACAATCCCCACCAGATCCCAAGGGCACATGTCAAATGCCTTGATCCATAGTATTGTTTTAATATACCAGTGTTTCGATGGAGACCGGTTAAGGTTGAACATCCACCTAGAACAGAAGCTACACTTATCCACAACTACACAATGGACTAAGCCTTGAATTGACAGTTTTGTGTGAATAAGTTTCACTTATATCCTTAACTAATACTAGGCTGCCAGGCATCCCCGCAGGTTGGAGCATATAAGTCATACTCCTGGTCTATTCATGAGCTTCATAGAGATTACCCTATCTCATAGACTGTAACTAGCAGTCGGGCTTATATAGGTGTGTTCTTTCAAGACTACTCTGTAGGACAACATATTTGCTTAAACAAGCCACATAACACATTAAGATAAAAATTAGCCTGCCATACAGATTTAGGAGAGAATTGTATCTTCAATGGAGTGGGTCTATAAAAGTACTATCCTTCCAGTTAACCAATAGCTTGTTTCGCTAATCCTACTTCACAGGATATTCGATCACATAGGATAGGTTACCACTATGGTATAACTCACATGGGTCTCAAACCCATCTCCCTCGATGCATTGTCTATCACATTCCATGATAAACCCTTTGTGAAGGGATTTGTCAGATTCTTAGCTGTTTGGATATAATCCAAAGCTATTACTTCGGAGTTTCTTATTTTTCTGACAGACTTCAGTCTTATCTTCACATGTCTTGATGCCTTCATATTATCATTAGAACTATTCACTTTGACGATCACAGTCTGATTATCACAGTTCATCAGAATAGCCGGTACCGGTTTTTCAACCACTGGCAAATCCATCAAGGGCTCACAAAGCTATTTGGCTTGAACAGTGGCAGTATCTAATGTTGTGAGTTTTGTTTCTATTGTTGACCTCGTTAAGATAGTTTGTTTGCAAGACTTCCATGAAATAGCACCACCTCCAAGTATGAAGACATATCCACTTGTGGTCTTAATCTCATCAGCATTAGATATCCAGTTTGAATTGCTATAACCCTCCAGTACCCTGGGGTACCCGGTATAGTGAATGCCATAGCTTATAGTACCCTTTAGATAACGCATTACCCTCTCAAGAGCATGCCAATGATCATCTCTAGGATTGAAAACAAAACGACTTAGTTTGCTCACAACAAACGAGATGTCAGGCTTGGTACCGCTAGTTAAATACCTGAGTGAACCAATTATCTGAGAATATCTCAATTGGTCTCTAGCTATTCTCCAATTCTTCCTAAGCAACACGCTAGGATCATAAGGTGTTGGAGAGAATTTGCAGTCGCTATAACCAAAACGACTCAGAACCTTTTCTACATAATGGGATTGCAACAATGTAATCCCACCATCATCACCTCTCAACAGCTTGATGTTCAAGATAACATTAGCTACTCCCAGATCTTTCATCTCAAAATTCTGAGACAAGAAATCCTTGACTTCCTTAATCACATTAAGATTGGTCCAAAGATCAGTATGTCATCAATATACAAACATAGAATGACTCCCTCTCCCCCACCATGGCGATAATACACACATCTATCAGCTTTATTCACAATAAAGCCTGCAGATGTTAAAGTCCTGTCGAACTTTTCATGCCACTGCTTAGGTGCTTATTTAAGGTCATACAAAGATTTCAACAACTTGCACACCTTTCCTTCTTGACCATCTACTATAAATTTATCTGGTTGTTCCATGTAAATTTTCTTGTCTAACTTTCCGTTTAGGAAAGTCATCTTAACGTCCATCTGATGAATGAGAAGACTATATGAGGCAGCCAGAGATAGTAGTACTCGAATAGTAGTCAATCTAACTACAGGTGAATAAGTATCAAAGAAATCTTCACCTTCCTTTTGGGTATAACCCTTGGCCATAAGCCGTGCCTTATACTTCTCGATAGTACCATCAGACCTAAGCTTCTTTTTGAACACCCATTTACATCCTACAGGTTTACAACCATAAGGACGCTCAGTGATCTCCCAAGTTCCATTAGAGATAATGGAATCTATTTCACTACGGACTGCTTCCTTCTAGTATTCCACATCTGGAGAAGCATATGCTTTAGAAATAGTACTTGGAGTATTATCCATAAGGTACACAATGAAATCAGGACCAAAAGACTTTGCAGTCCTTTGTCTTTTACTCTTCCTCAGAGTTTCATCGTTTTCCTCCTCTGGAATTTGCTTAGGGGTTTGCTCAAAATATTCCATTAGAATGACAGGTTCAAGAGTTGTATCAAGCCCTGACTCGATGAACTAGGCATATCTTTTATCTAAAAATATCCTCAAAGAATGTAGTATCTCTGGACTCCATAATTGTACCGACATGCACGTCAGGTACTCCACATTTTACCACTAGAAAATCTATATCCAACGCTATGGTGAGCATAGCCTAGAAAGACGCAATCCACGATTTTTGGTCCAAGCTTACGCTTTTTGGGAATTGGCACATTGACTTTTGCCAAACAACCCCAAGTGTACAAGTATGAAAGTAATAGTCTTTTATTCTCTCATTGTTTATATAGGGTTATCTCTTTATTTTTTGTAGGAATCCTGTTTAGGACATAACATGAAGTCAATATAGCCTCCCCCACCATGTTTTGGAAAGACCTGCTATGTCTAACATGGCGTTAACCAAATTAGTTAGGGTGCGGTTTTTTCTTTCAGCAACCCTGTTTGACTGGGGTGAATAGGGAGGTGTCCTCTCATGGATTATACCATGTTTCTCACAAAAAATTGAACTCATTAGAAAAGTACTCGGCGCCAGACCTAACCCTTTTGATTTTTCTTTCATGTTGGTTCTCAACTTCTGCTTGATAGATTTTAAAGTAGTGAAGAGCTTCATCTTTAGTTTTCAAAAGATATACATAGCAGAACCTAGTGGAGTCATCAATCAAAGTCATGAAATATCTCTTACCACCTTTTGTCAACACATCATTCATCTCACACAGATCTGAATGTATGAGTTCTAATAGCGTCAAGTTTCTTACCTCCGCGGCCTTATGAGACTTACAAGGCTGCTTTGATTGCACACAAACTTGACACTTAGAACCTTTGGCAAGATGAATTTCGGGATTAACTCTAAACTGGCTAACCACGTCATGCAACCAAAATTTATGTGACAAAGTCGTGAATGCCAAATAGTAGTTTCATTACCATTACAAACATGATTCACAACATTGTTACACAAATCTGAAAGAGATAGACGGAACAAGCCTCCGCACACATAGCCTTTACCAACAAATTGTCCACACTTGGACACTACAAATTTATTGGACTCAAATACCAGTCTAAAGCCATCTCTGCATAGAAGAGATCCACTAACGAGATTCTTATTGATAGATGGCATATGATGCACGTTCTTCAGTTGCACGATCTTCCCCGATGTAAACTTCAGATTGATCATGCCAACACCATGAACAGTGGCATGTGACCCGTTCCCCATTAAAACGGCTGAATCCCGTGTGACCTGGTAAGAAAAGAACAATGAAATATCAGCACACACATATATATTAGCACCAGTGTCTATCCATCAATCGGTAGATTGACATACGGAAAGAACAGTAGGTAAATTACCATACCCTGATGTTCCCGTCTCAGTAGTACCAACAACAACATTAGCAGACTTGGAATTCTACCCTTATTGATTCTTCCCACCCTTGCGTTGGCTACAATCCTTGGCCTAATGACCAGGTTCGCCACACACAAAGCAAAGGCAATCCTTTGTGTTCTTCTTCTTCTTCTTGAAGCTAGTTGTTTGTGCAGTCTTATTCTCGCCTTTGAACTTTTGAGTTTGGCCATTCTTATTCTGCAGCACATTGGCACTAGAATGTCTCTCATTACCTCTAGTGTGTGTATCTTTTGCCCTCATCTTCTCTTCAACATCAAGAGACCCAATGAGATTTTTAACAGAAAACTCTTGTCTCTTGTGTTTCAGAGAAGTAGCAAAATTCCTCCAAGAAGGAGGAAGATTGGCAATAATACCTCCCGTGACAAACTTGTCCGGTAACACACACTTAAAGCGCTCAAGTTCTGTGGCCATGGATTGTATCTCATGAGTCTGCTCAACTACAGAATGGTCATCAACCATTCTATAGTCACGGTATTGCTCCATGAGATACAATTCACTATTTACATTCGAAACCCCAAACTTGGCTTCGAGTGCATCCCACATCTCTTTTCCAGTTTTAATCACTATATATGCATCAACTAACTTCTCACAAAGAACGCTAACCACGACACCTTTAAAGAGGTTATCAACAGCCTCGAACGCTTGCTCCTGTTCAGGAGTAAGTGTTCCTTCAGACTTTCCCTTTGCCACATGGAAAACTTTCATGGTAGTTAGCCAAAGAACCATCTTGGTGCGCCACCTCTTATAATTCGCACCATCGAACTCAAAAGGTTTGAGCGCAGCAACAAAGCCAGTTGACGAAAAATGCCTGTAATAAGGTTTTTGGATTGTTGAATATATGAGTATTTTTTGAATTACTTTAATCCAGAAATATACTAGATAAATCATGAAAATTACTCTAGCCATTTTCACAAAGCAGGTAAACAAGAACACTATAGACATACGAATTTCTAGAAAGACAAAAACTAGCATACTTATCTCAGTGTTCAAGGCAACAACAGATAATAAAGCTAACCAAGCAACAAGTGCGAGATAGCCGTACCCAGATCCAGTGGAAGGAGCAGCAGCAGCAGGAGTCTTGGTGAGATCATCGTTCGTCATGGCGTAGTGGACGTCGTGATAGTAATCGTGTAGTTGATGTAAACGTAGCAGAGAATCGGACGAAGAGGAAGAAGCAAGCAGTCACGCGAACGCTCTCCAAAAACCTTATTCGAAGCCTTCAAGGACGGGGGTTCCGGAGGCCTGCTCTCCTTGTGCGGCCGTACATGTGCCTCGCCGGGATGGAGATCGCCAGACTTGTTGCTTGGTTAGCTTTATTATCTGTTGTTGCCTTGAACACTGAGATATGTATGTTAGTTTCTGTCTTTCTAGAAATTTGTATGCCTATAGTGTTCTTGTTTACCTGTTTTGTGAAAATAGCTAGAGTAATTTTTCTGATTTATCTAGTATATTTATGGATTAAAGTAATTCGAAAAATGCTCATATATTCAACAAAGATTGCTTAGGTGGTGCTTTGGTGGTTGTGCTAATGGTGGTATGGATGCAAGAGATAGTGCTGCTGGAGATGTCTGAGAGAGGATTGGTTCTGGAGTGGTGTAGGTCGAGACTGGGGGCGTGTGGGCAGAGTGATGGAGGCCAGGGGTGGCTGGAGGTACGAGGGTAGAGGAAGATGAGGTTGAGGTCGAGGAGCTGGTAGATGGTGGAGATGGATTTGGTGACGCTACTGGTAGTATTGGCGGTGAGCAATTTTTGGTCTTTGTGATGATATTAGTTATAGAGTCGATGGTAGGTTTAGTATATTCTAGTAATAGTATTGCAATATGTAAGAAGATGGACATGATTGTTATCGCATACCCATCTTGAGGGGGGTGTTGGAGATATTAGAGTTTAGTTAAGAGTTCAAGTCGTGTGTGAGTCGTACTCAAGTTGTGTTAAAGTCGAACTGTAATATTTGACACTATAAATAAAAGGTGTAGGGATCCCACAAGAGACACACAATTATTCCCCAAAATCCTACACTATTTATCAGTTTTCCTTGACGTGAACATATTTTCCTTTGTGTATTTATGGACTTCGTGGTTGTGTAAATGTTAATTTATTAAAGAAAAAACCATTCTTTTCAGTTTTCACTGGAAACACGTAAAGTACTACAAGATTGGTATATCGGAGTGGTTCCAAAGTTCCAACATGATTTGAGGTCCATATACAGCGAAAAGGGCTTTGAATAAATCATACACCTATCAGATCCAGAGTGCTTGTGAAGCAGAGATCTATTGTTAGGGCATCTCCAATAGTGCATTTATTGTCGTCTCTTAGCTATGCCACATCAACAAAATTCTACGTGGATGAGAGAGAGGGGGAGAAGAGAGAGAACAGGTCGTCTATTCCTGAAGAGACGATCGTGCACGCGAAACAAGACATGATACATTAATTTACTCTAGTTGACATGTAGGCCCGTTTTAAAGAAAAATTATAAAATATAAGTGTTGGAGAATGTACTAGAGACTGTCTATTGGAGATGTTGTCTCTAAAGATGATGTAACATATGTTAGAGACAAGGTTGTCTCTAACTATTGGAGATGCCCTTAGTCGCGTGTAGGCATTTCAATGCAAAAGCATGTCAAGATTCTTTAGGTGGGGTAAGGTGGCTACAAGTGCTCATCCCAAGAAGTTTTTTTCCTCACAGGGAGGTGATCTTCTGACTTCTTCTTCCTTTCTTTTATATAAAAAATGATGTTCTGACTTTCTAAGCAGTTGAAAAATCTAATCGTTTTGGTGATCCTGTACAGCATGATTGACCCAGCTGATCTCTACAAAAAGAAGAGGAAACATAATTGCTCTAGATATCACATTCTAGAAGCAGTGTCGTCCAAATCCAAGTCATCCTACCGGTTAAATCTGGGAGCTTTGGGGCGAATCCAGGCACGCTACGCCACTCTTTTTCCCTCTGCCGCCCGATTCGCCGCTGCTGTCCTTCACGACCGTGTGATTTTATTTTCGTTTCGCATGCCCACGGTTCCTTCGCATTGACGCTGCTGCTTCGGTTCGCTTCCTCATCCTCATCCCCTCCGTGTCTCCATCCGCTCCCTACCTCCACGCTTTCTCCGCCATCGCTCCTCCCGTCCCCTCCCCCACCCCCGCCTCAGTCCCCTCCACCTCCCGCGCCGTCTCACGGCTCTCAGCCCGGTGTGTAGACCCGCTACTCCGCCGGTTGGACGCCCTCTTTGCTGACCAAGTTGATGTCGGCGTCGACCCGCACGGGCTACGCTGCGCGGCCACCAAGAAGATGGACTGCAAGGCGCGCAAGATGCAGCGCCTTGTCGCGGCCACAACCGAGCTCCTCGCCCTGCCGCTCGCCGAGATGGATGGCGTCTGCCGGGACCTCTCCCACGCCATCACACGGCTCTCGGACCTGTCCGCCCATGTGTAGACCCGCTGCTCCGCCGGTTGGACGTCCTCTTCGCCGGCCAAGCCGACGGTGGCGCCGGCCCGCACAGGCTGTGCTGCGCGGCCGCCAAGAAGATGGATCGCAAGGCTCGCAAGATGCAGTGCCTTGTTGCGGCCACGGCGCTCCTGTACCAGGAGCGCGTCGTGCTAGTTGAGCTCGAGCAGGGCCTGCACCGCCGACGTGGGCAGGGCACGGCTGGTGGAGGTGGCGACACCGTGCGCCGCATGACGCGGCAGAGACAGGAGGTCAATTTTATACGCGTGGCCTCCCTCTTGTTTATGTTCTTTCTTGGAACCGATCGAGAGATAGACGCTGAATATTTTATCCAGCATTTTTCCTAGAATGTTGGCCTTTTATCTCGTGTTTTGCTGAGGAGGTTAACCTGCAGTACTTTCTTCAGCGTTGATGGTTCATGTGTGTTCGTTCGTGCTGGTTGTTCGATTGCAGAAGCATGCCATCGGTGTAGCTCACTGTTTACGAGATTCAAATTAGCATATGATGCGTTTTGTATATATGTTCTATTGTTTGTCATGTTGGCTTATCAAAATGTTCCACTTCGAGCAGCTTCTTCCAAATGAGGATGATGGATTCATTCCCTGGTTGAGCACAATTCTGCTTTAGCAATTAGAATTTGTACCTACAACTCACTTCTTTTGACAAGTAGCACCTGTTTCGGATGATTTTTTTCTGGCTAAGTGGGAATGGAGCGTGTTGTGGTAGGGAGAGTGCATCCCTTCAGACAACAGTTGCCTCTTCAATGTTGTCGGGTGTGATTTTGAGCTTTGTCGTAGTACTATACCATTATTTTTTTTAGTGAATACTATACCATTATTGATTTTAGAAATGACATTTCTGATTATGCTTTTCGACACCTCTGTTTTGATACAGATATTTGATGGGGTATAATAGAAACAAGGGTTCTGTGCTCCGACAGGTAATTGATTCGAATAACTGCTTACCAATTTGGTACCTTCATTCCTTTCCCCTACATTTTTTCAGGTTCTTTAGGCTTTGATAGGACGCAGGTTGTAAGGCTTCTAAATGGTGAAGAATTGTAGTTCCTCGTGGTAGTTTGCAACCTTGGACAAGAACTAACATTGTGCTGATTAGCAAGGTTTGTCATTCTAAAATCTATTTGTAGTATTTGATAAATACGCTATGCTCTTTCTATAGTTTATTTAGACTATATCTATTCTGGTATCGATTTTCTACTGAAATTAGATGTACGCTCACATACAACTGCATTAGTTGGAATAGCTTGTTGTATGACAGAATCATGTCAACTTGAAAGATACAGGAATATCGTATATACGAGCTGCTGGCTATTAATTGAATTCATATAGATAAACTTCTTTTAGGGCTTCTTTCATGGCATGTTCTGATTAGCTAATAGGATGCGATCCAGTTAGCTCCAGGTGCATATCAGTCAGTTTGAGTGTTTTTTTCCCGTTATTTCCGCATTCTTCTACCACTTGGGTGCCACTACATGAGTGTATATCAGTCAGTTAGCTCCATTGTGTTCTTTACTTGTTAGTCCTTCTTTAATGTAATACCTATTACACTTTGTTCAGTACTACCTTTCTATACAGAACAAGAACCAACGCAAAAGATAACCTTATCACAGCTACGATAAATTAAGCACTGATTTGTGTTCCATGATATTCCTTTTAGCTAGAAATTGTTATATACATATCTCAAGCATTCTCTTTATCATGATCACAATCACGTGTGTGTCAAAATCTGACTTATTGTTAGTTTCGATTCCTGCTCATTAGCATGTGATTACCACTGTGGAGTTTCCCACCTAACTACCTCAGACTGCTCATGCTCTGTCCTTACAATATTTACAACAATTTTGCAGCACAGGAGTAGCACCATCCAAGGCTATGCCTGCTACCGAACTTGAAAAAAAGACTAGGCAGGATGCAGGAAACATCAACTAGCTCTAGGTGTGTCATCTATACCATCATCTATACACATCCCTGTTTGCTTGCTTGTCCTCTTACAAAATTAACCTACTAATCTGCAAAGTATTTATCTCTGAACAGTCACTCCGTTAGAAAATGGTGCAATAGCATACCTACCGTTTTGGTTCCACCTTTGAAATCCTTTTTTTTTACCCTATGCTACATCACCCACTGCTCTATCGTTTATGTAATATACTCTTTAGAACACATGTTGTGTCCTATGTTCGTTCTGGAATATTATAACCTCCTTCATTTTGTACTCTCTACTACATCACCCACTCTTCTGCCTTTTTATGTAATATACTCCTAAGAACGCATCAAGTGTTCTATGTTCGTCCTGTAATATTATGAAATTACTATATATGCTACTGAAGTACGCAAGATCTGACTTCGATTGAATTGTTTCTTTCAATTTATTCTCGGTTTCAATATGCTCCTTCTGCCTTTAAAATTTTGTTCAACTGAAAATGAAATCTGTTAGGTTTTAAAAGATGTTTATTGGTGCATATAGAACTGCCTTTATCTGATCATACTAAACACAGCTTCATCTCATCTTTCTATGCGTGTTTCATACAACGGTTTCTCATTTTAGTGTGCTCCTTTTGTACTTTATCTTTTATAAAAACTACGAAGCAAAAGTATCAAAATTTAGAACTATCTGTTTTTACTTATAGACATGTCTTTGTCTCTCTTTGTTTGCCCCATAAACTTTTCCTACATGCCTGTTTCGTTGGACTTCCTCTGTACAATTTTTTTTGATCGATTTTAAGATAAAAAAACCTCTCCTTTTGTCTGCAGACAAAACCTGTAACAAAAAAGAAAGGAAAAAGCACACACGCTGCGCCGCGCTTGCAGCGCCAGACTCTAGTCCTACCTAGAAGCGGGAGTCGGGTGGGTCCTTCGCGTTCGCCAGGTCCGCCGGCCAAGACGGCCAAGGGCGGCCCAAGCACGCCACGTGGTGGGCGGTGCTGGCACAAAGACGACGGCGGCCGGGTGGGCTGCGAAGACGACACGACGGGCGACGGCACGGCCCGATGAGGCGTGCTGCGTGCTCGGTCGGCCGGCCACGCCCGGCACGGCGGCACGCCGCGCAGGGAGAAGAGGAGAGGCGAGGAGGAGGTGAGAGCCATGCGTGGAGGACCGAGGTGCTGGCGGCGGAGGCCGGCCGTGCGCGTGGGGCGTAGGGCCGGCGAGCTCGCGAGTCGGTGCGGCGTGAGCGGCGTGGCGAGATGGCTGCGTTGCGCGGCGAGCCTCGCCCGGCGCCGCCTCGCGCCGCCACGCAGCCGCGCTCGTCCACCTCCTCGGGACCTCGGCACGCGCCGCGGCGGCGGCCTCGCCTCCGCCGCGCCTCCGCCGCCCGTCGCTTGGCCTCCTCCGCCGTGCCGCTCGCCGGCCGCGCGACCCAGCCGATGTCATGGGGAGCACCGCCGCCTCCTCCCGTCGATGGGGAGCACCGCCGGACCCGGGCCGATGCGGGAGCACCGCGCCGCCTCCTCGCCTCGCTCCCGCCGCCTCGAGAGCACCGCGGACCAAAGCCGATGGGAGCACCGCCTTTGCCGCAGCGCAGACGCAGTGAGCACAGCACGGGAAGCGGCGAGGCGAGAGGGCCCCGGGGAGGCGGAGCGGCGGGAGGCGCGAGAGGGCCTCGGGAGGCAGAGCGCGGGAGGCGGAGAGGGCGAGAGGCGCCGGGAGGCGGAGCGGCGGGAGGGCCGGGAGCGCGGGAGGGCGGAGAGGCGAGAGGGCCGGGAGGCGGAGAGCGGGGAGGGCCCCGGGAGCGGCGGGGAGGGCGGCAGCGGGCGCTCGGCTGGGGTCTGGGGAGTGGGGAAGGTTGAAGATTGGAAGAACCGAAGAAGGAACGAGGTGATTAGAAAAGTTTTTGGTGTTTGGTGTATGCAATAATGCAATGCAGGCTTTAGTCCGGTCAATGCCAGGGGACTGATATCAGTGATATGCCAGGAAAATTGACCGTGCATTGGGTTATTGGATTCCCAAATAAAGCTGCACTCTATGTCTCTATCTGCTTTCTCCAACGGAAAAAAGATGACCATGGTCATTACTCATTGGCGCTGGGAAGACATGGAGAGGGAATCACGGGAAAAAGATAGTGAGAGGCATCGTTCGAAAGCTCAACGGTCAGAAGCAACGTTCGGAATCTCAACGTTCGGAAGCAACTCACCGTGCTTATAAAATTGAACTCTCACCGAGCATTTGCCATCCACGCTCATCTCTTCTTCATT
This sequence comes from Ampelocalamus luodianensis, assembly GCA_036346255.1. Lineage (NCBI taxonomy): Eukaryota > Viridiplantae > Streptophyta > Magnoliopsida > Poales > Poaceae > Ampelocalamus > Ampelocalamus luodianensis. The sequence goes on along the minus strand of CM070634.1, from coordinate 29,827,537 downwards.
CATTTACTCTTCTCATTTCTTCAACAGCCATCTACTCTCCCCATTTATTCACCATCTATCCATTATGCTGCCAAGGAGTCGGAGCACCAAGGAGCTCCCGAGCGGTATGCTACCAAGGAGTCGGAGCACGAAAAGGACAGCAAGGCGACTTAGTGTAAGCTCTCGTCGTCGCTCCCCTAGTCCTCCTCCGGCTCCGACTCCCGTTGATGCTCGCCAGTTGTCGCCAAGCATGGGAGACTACGGCATGGATGACCGTCATATGGACTGTACAGAGGGCTACGAGGAGTACCAGGGCGGTTCGGAGCCAATGGGGACTCCAGAGTTCTCCCTCGCGTCCACAGACGACAACATTGGCGAGTCTGGACGAAGGGCGAACATTGATGATTTTAAGATAGATAATAAGATTGTTTCTATCACTCTTGATAACGCATCAGCGAACACTACTGCTATGAACACCCTCACCCCAAGATTGCAGACGTATATTGGTGGTTATGTTCTCGACCAGAGATGCGTATGCCATATCTTGAACCTTGTTGTTCAAGATGGTATGGAAGCGATTGACGGATATTTGAACAATGTCAGCAACGCCATTCGCTACCTCACAAATTCCCCACAAGTGATAGCCAGGTTCATGAGTATCTGCGCCCAATGGGAAGGAGCCAAGAAAATTCGGTCTTGACATGAAGGTGAGGTGGAACTCGACCTACATCATGTTAAAGAAGGTACAAGGGTACGAACATATTATATCTGTTTTTTGTCAATGCTAACTCTGAAAAAATGAATTGGTAGTTACCAATTCAGATTGGCAGAGTGCTAGTCATTTTTGTGGGGACCCCGGGATTTATTTAACTCGTAATACTTTAGCAAGCATTACCAATTAAATAAAACCCGCCCCAAGACATGTATACTTCCCAGAAGTGCAGTATACATACCCCTATACAAACATAAGCATCAATTCCATTCATCACATAGAACCAAAACATTACAGACGGAGAAAAGACATACATTAATTAAACAGAGTCACTACAAAAGGGGGGCCTTTCACCAAATGACAATAAGCACAAAAGTAAATAAGCGGCTGAAACAAAGCGCCATAAGATGGCTGAACCAAAGAGCCAACCGGTGTGCCTTTACCCACAAGGCAACCGACCGGACCGCTGGCTACTCGCTCTCCCAACCCAAGCACATCTCGCGAAGTACCTTGGCTTACGAGCAACCTCCTCTGCAACAAAAGATTAGCATGCAAAGCATGTGAGTACATCAACTTGTACTGCAAGACCGACGTGTGAGATAACAGATCTATAATGTAGCTATATGCGTTGTTTAATTGGAGGCCATATGGTTTATTTAAGCACAAAGCAACATTTATTTGCAATAAGGTAATACATTTAAAAGCAAGTTTACAATTCATTTTAAGGGTTCAAAATAATCATAAGCGACCAACTATACAATAAATAAAAGAGCACCAACACCTGGAAGTGACTCCCAAAGTCACCACAACAATAGCATGAACTCCCGTTCATACCACCGTCAAGTTTTAAGTTTTTAAACAGGTTATAACACTAGCTCTTGAAAAGCTTACCCAAGCACGTCCATAACCTAGGGCGAGGCTATTCGAATAGATTTATCCTGCAGGTGGTACCACTTTACCCACACTTCGCACCGCCTTTAAGCCACATGATTCAGCCCACTCACCGTAGGTAGGCGGCACGCAACTAAGTCCTACGAGACTTTTCCAATATTGTGTACTAGGCACGACCCGCTCAGATGGACCGAAATCCATACGCTCACGTTGCCCACCGAAAAGACAAGCGCCACAAAGGCCCGGCTTTTCGGACAACGCAACGCTCCCAAACAACAAAAACCACCTGCCACCCGCCCTAGCACACGCCAAAGTACTCGGTCAAGAGGGGTTCCATATGCCCCTAGTGTGGTTAGTACGCAAATAAATGCCCGAGTAACGGGGACTCACAAGATGCTCGGTCCTTAATTGACACGGGCACCAATCCGATCACACCCAAGAAAGAATCACACCAACATACCATTGTGCCCGCGTCGAAACCAGTTTTTCATTTTTAGTTTTGTTTTTAAATGGATTTGCAAAATTAATCAGGGCACCAAACACCAAGTGTTGGATAATAAGAGTAATAGTAGTTGTGTGATCCAGACCACCGACAGAGTCGATGATCGCCCGCACTCCGACACTAAGCATGGCTAAGCAATATAACACGTGACTACTAAGTGATGAGGGCCCCACCATGAACCCTAACCACAGCAAATAACCTAGGCTCATGTAGTAGAGGAATAAACATTTAGCTACAGGGGATGCAGCTAAAGGATTTCTAACCATAATTTAACACAAATTAGCAATGCATACATACAGTTGAAGCAAAGTATTAAACTTTGAAAATAATAGGATTAAGGGGATATGATCAAACTGCTTGCCTGGCTGCTGTTGCTCAAGAGGTTGCTCTGATGTGCTATCGGGCTCAACGGACTCTTCGTCACCTAATCGCATAAGCAAATACACGGCAAAAGAGCAATAAGGCAATAAACCCTAATCACAAAATTTGAGCAAAAAGCAACCAAAAGACACAAAAATTATACACAAGGTAAAACCAGCACCTATCTAGACATAGAATCTGGAAAAACTCAATTTGGATTTTTGGAGCAAAAGATATTAAGGAAATAGCTATTTTCGGCCATTTTTATTTTACTGTAGCAAAAATATTTTCCCTAATGATTTTGGAGCTGAAATTTTTATGGAAGCTAGCTACTGGTAGAGTGATAGCCCATATAAAATTTCAGGTCATTTGGAGTTATATTGCAAAAGTTATGATTTTTATGATTTAAAAGGGTATTAAAACTAAATTTTAGTCCTTATGATTTTAACAACAGTAGAATTTATGAAACTAATTTTCCTAGCAATTAGACTATCAGAGGAAACTACTCCCATTGATTCATACAAAAGAGCTATAGATAAAAAGATATGCATTTTACAAGTTTGTTAAAAGTTCTGAAAAACAGTATTAAGTTCACTTGTTTACTATTTTTGAAAATGGTTTTCAGGTTTGATCATAGCCTGAAACTATTTGTAACATCCCCATTTTCAACTTGTGTTTCAAATGTAAGAAAATGGGTAGAAATTAAAACTTTTTCTTACATCATGTATTTCTGCGTGTACTAAACAATTATTGTACAAGAGTATGGGAATACAAAGTCACAAGTCTTTTGGATCCAAATCTTGATCCTCCAAAAACAATCTTGTCGAATATCTTGATCATCTCCTGTAAATATTTTCCTAAGTTCTTGGGATGGTATGTGGCCCCTCTGGAAAATTTCACAATTTTTAGAAATTGTTTGAGTATTTTAGAGGCGATCAAAACAAACGAGCATTGTATAATTTACGGAGAAAAGTGCTCGACATAAAAACCTCTGAAAATTTTATACAAGATCCATCTCAAGGTTAGCAAGCCACTGTCAAAATTTCATAAAGTTTGGAGCTAGTTCTATCTCTTAAGACCCTTCAAAATCTCAATTCAAATTAAAACTCTAAACACAGTCAGAGTCAAACTTAGACTCAAACCAGTCCGGCTTCAGTCTTGGTCACACCGAGCCGCTTAGCCGTGTCGGGCTCGGTCGAGTTGGCGCGGTGGTGCAGGCGTTGGATCTTAAATCCGGCGCTCAAAGACATCCTCGGGTCTTTGTAAAGGACCTCCCACCCGCACGACCTCCTCGGGTTCTTTTACAAAGACAACCCTCGAGGCCTCCCGGGACCTCCTTTGCACCTTTGCAAAGACCACCACAGGCGACCTCCTCGGACCTCCACGACCACCCCTAGCGCTTGGGTGATCGTGGGCCATCTCTCTTGAGATCGTGGCTCGGACCTCCCTAGTGTTAGGACCTCTGTCTGGGCTCAAGATCCGAGCCCTTGGATTTCAATCCAACGACTCACGACCTCCCTAGTGGGAGCTCTGTGCTGATTTTAGCCGTTGAGCTCTTTTGACTGGTCCTCTCAGCATCGGGTGGGCACGGGCGTTATCAAATTTTGTGCATGGCGGTGAGAGCGGTGCCTTGTCAACTCTAAGGGTGACAAGCGGCTATGTCTTGCCAACATTAAATGTCTGCGGCACCTTTTGCTCAAAAGTCTCACGACAACCTACTCCCATCGGTTTAGTGTACTTGGGCTCGGTGCCGGGTGACTTTGCCATCCTTCCCACGGCTATATTTGAAGCTCAAGCTTCCTCTCATAGTTCCTTTAGTCACTCTCTTGCACCTAGCTCATCTCGGTTCTCTGTGCTCAAACACCAAAGCCATTGCCACCATTGCGGACATTGGAGCTCTCGGCGACCTCAGAGCCAGGTGGTTCAACATTGCAATAGTGGCGATCATCTTGTTCCCTTGGTCACCTCAAGCCTCCCTAACTCGCTTTGTTTGACCTTCACGAGAGGTTGGCGAGGTGGGCGCTTCTTGATTCGTGGCGGGGCCGTCTTCTTCATCTCGGCGACCTCCACCGTCACGGAGCTACGCGACCACTCCGGTTCTCCTTCAATCCGGGTGAGTACTTGATTCAAAACCCGATCCCATTAGACCTCTTCGGTTTTCATTTTTAGCGCATTGGTCCCGGCGGTTATCTCGGTTAGCCGCCGGTTGGTGGTGTTTTGGTGTAGCTTTTGGCACCTTTAGGTTCTCCTCCTATTTGGAACTCATCCGTGCCTTTGGTTTCCGCCGACGAGGTCCACATCGCGGCGGCAAGCTAATGAACCCTCTCGGGTTTTGCGATTCATAAATCCATTTCGTCATCTTCTTAGGACCACTTTAATGCTCAAATCATTGCTCATCATTGGTGCATTAATTGTGTCCTAATTTGTCTTAGTGGAGTCAGCATCGTGTAGGCGGGGCCTTAGTCATTAAGTGTTCCGTTAGATTCATTTATGGTCAATCATTAGATGCATTAAGTGTCTTAGCCGGCCCATTGCGGAGGTCTGCGCCATTAAAACCACCCGGGACCTCCTCGGGCTAATCTTAGCCGTTCACGACCTCTCAAGTTTAGATCGGGCCTTAGGATCTTTTAGAAAAATCCTAAGTCTCTGGACCTCCCACCATATAAAATCTGGCCGTTAAAGACCTCAGTAGGTTAAATCCCACCCGCTAGGATCACCCTCCTCCTTGGGGTCCTTTTGCAAAGACCTCCTTGAGGTCCTCTGTGCGAAAAGGTCACCCGTCGTTTTGTCAAAACCGCCCTCTCGGACCTCCTTGGGGTCCTCTTTGCAAAAGTCCTTCCTTAGTCGTTTTGAAAAACCACCCTGAGCCACCCCACCAAGGTCCTCTTGTGCAAAAGACCACCTGGTCATTTGTAAAGAGAACCTTCAAAACTACGTTTAGGGTCCTCTTTGCAAAAGACCACCTCGGCCCTTTGTGAAGAAGTCGTAGGACCTCCCTCGCTCGGATCTGGACCGTTCATGACCTCCCCACGGAGATCTGAGGCCGTCGGACCTCTCTCTGTTGAACACACATCGCGTAGGACCTCCGCGAGGATCATGGCCATCCATGACCTCCTCGGTGAAATCCTAGCCGTCCGGCTTCCTCGCTTCATCTTAGCCGTTCGGGACCTCCCACGGAGATCGTGACCGTCTAGGACCTCCACTGCCCGACTCTGGACCGTTAGATTTAGATCTAACGGGCTGGACCTCCTCGAGTAGATCTCAGCCGTCCGGGACCTCCTATGGGAGATCCGGCGTTAAGATCTCGTCGATCAATCGTTGACCTTTAGACCTCCCCTAGTGCTCGGGACCGCGGATCTTGATCGGCGGTCACGACCTCTGATAAGCGAGGACCTCCTTTGCGTCGCGTCGTGCGTGCACCGGTCGTAGCCATTGGATTCAAGATCTCGGCTTAGACCTCCTCGCTAGATCTTGCCGTCTAGGACCTCCTCGTTAGATTCGGACCATCAAGTCTAGATCTAACGGCTAAGACCTCCCTTGGCGCGATGAGGTCTTTGCGCCCGGTGCTCGTCGCGGGTTTTAGCATCGAGATCGTGGCCGTGCGATCTTTGATCAACGACCCACGACTCCCGATTTTATGGGTTTTCAGTTTAGTCAGAAAAGCTTTTATTTGCACATATTAATTGTTTTAAACTTCAAAATTGCATATCTTTTTCTCTGTAGCTCCAAATTTAACAAACTAAAGTTCGATAAATGCATCTGTTAAAGTACTTTAGCTTAGTATAGGTTTTGCGGTAATCTTTATCTGAAATTAATCATGTCTTAGATTTAAAACTTAGAAAAATCATAACTAAATCATTTTAACTCCAAATGACCTGAAATTTTATATGGGTTACCACTATACCAGTGGGTAGCTACCATAAAATTTCAGCTTCAAATCTTTCTAGAAAATATTTTTGCTACTGATTGCTAATTATGGCGAAATTAGGTTTTAGAGAATATCTTTTGCACCACAAATCCAAATTAAGTTTTCAGTTTCTATGTCTAGGTATGTTCGTATTTTACCTTGTGTATAAATTTCGTCACATTTGAATAAGTTTTGCTTGCTCTTTTGTTTAAGTGTTGCTCGTCTTATTGGTTGTTCTCGCTTCTTTTGCTTTTAAGCTTAGGATTAGACATTTGCGGTAACCACGAGCGACCCTCCGCAACAAATTGAGCAACGACAAGCGAACAAGCGATTTGATCATTTCCCATTGATCCCATTACTTTTAAAGTCTAATATTTTGTTTAACTTCTATGTATGCATTGCTATTTTGTTGTTAAATTGATTAGTTAATCCTCTAGTTGCATAATCTGTAGGTAAATAATTATCCTCTACTACGAGCCTAGGTTATTTCTTGTGATTAGAGTTAGTTGGATGAGCTCTTGTCACTTAGTAGATTCGAATAAATATTGCTTAGTCATGCCTAGTATCGGTAGTATTGGGCGATCATCGACTTAGTCGGTGATCTTGATCACACAATTACTTATACTACTCCATTATGTCCAACCCTTGTGTTTTACCATCTTACAAATCAAAATTCAAAACAAAAATTATATCTTGACTTGGGCACAATGGTATGTTGGTGTGATCTTTTGGGTGTGATTGGAATGGTGCCTAAGTCCCTAAGGACCGAGTTACTTGTGCCATTGATCCAAGCAATTGTGCGTGCTAACCACCGAGGGGATATGGAACCTCTCTTGACTAAGTACTTTGGGAGGTGCTAATTATGAGCTGGTCGGTGGGTGTGTGCGTGTGTGTGTTTGTGGTGTGCGAGGAGCATTAGCTGTCAGGTTAGGTGTCTAATGTATCCTTCTCCGTGGGTTGCGGCTCTTAATTAGCATCGTCCATTGGAAAGCGTCTTGTTAGACTTAGCCATGCACGCATACCAAAGGAAGTGTGCTAACCGTGGTGGTGGAAAGCGGTCTATCGTGTGGGTACATTGGTACACCTGCGGGTTAAAACTATTCGAATAGCCTCGTCTAGGTTATGGACACGCTTGGTTATTTCCCACAAGAACTAGACTACAACCTTTTAAAAACTTAAACTTGACATGGGTGGTATGAAGGGTACTTCATGCTATTGTTGTGGTGACTATGGGTTAGTCACTTCTAGGTTGGTGTTGTCTCTATCTATGTTATTATTGTCTCTCTTTTATTTGAACAATAAAAGTTAATTGCAAACTTGCTTTGAATCTATTACCTTATTGTAAATGAAAACTTGCTTTATCAGAAAATAAGTCCAAAGCCTCATCCACTTAAATAAAGCTTGCATGTAGTTAATTATAGTTACATTTATCTCACACGTCGGTCTTGCAGTACAAAAACAAGTTTTGTACTCATACGCTTTCTTAATATTAATTGTTGCAGAGGAAGAAGGTGAGCCCCAAGGGCCTCACTTTTGTGAGTGTGTTCTTGTGTTGTTTGGGACGATTAGCTTGGCGGTCGGTTGGTTGCCTTGTGGGTAAAGGCACACGATTGGCTTTTGTTTCGCCATCTTATGGCCATCTTGCTTCATTGTGTATTTACTTATCTTTATGAATTTTGGCAGTCGGCCTCTCTTTTATAATAACTCTCTTTATATTATCTATGTCTTTGATTATTGCTTTTGCTTGACTCTATGTGTATGAATGGAATTGATGCATGATTTTGTAGCGGGTGTGTATCTGCATTTAGGAAGTATACATATCTCGAGCTTAGTTTATTTGATTTGTCTTTGTTAGGACCAAGTGGATGGCTAAGCAGTACAAGCCGAATAAACAGGGGTCCTCACAAAGTTGGTATCAGAGCCATTCCGACCGTAGTAACCCAAGCTTGATCGTCTTTAGGATATTTTGGAAAACTTAATTTCAAAGTATCAAATGATTTATGAAAGCTTAAGTAAGTTCTCAGATTTTATTCCTTATCCATCTTAGCTTTCTATCTCATCTTGCTCTAATTGAGTTTTAAAAATTGTTTTCCTCTCATCCTCTTCTAAAAAGATAGTGTTATCGTTTAAATTGGGTTTTGGGAACCAATGAGTTTGGCAAATTGAAATGTTAGCCGCCCTCTACAAGATTTTGAAGCTTCCGAAGTTGAAGGTTTTGGCTAGGAGGCTTGGATGCAAAATCTGGACAGCGATCGTTCAATTTCCGGACAGCAAGCTCAAAGGTTTCTAAATAGGGTAGAAAATGAGAGGATAATCAACTAAAACTTGTGGGAATAAAAGGTAAGATGTGATATTAGTTGGCTAAGTATCTAACACCCCTTATTAGTGATTTTACCCTGTTATTTAGTTATGATAAGACTTAAGTGGTGTGCTGAAATTTGCATTCCTAAACCGATTGCTCGTTCTTTCCATACGAGTTAGTCGTACCGGGAAGTTGCTCTTGTGATTGAAACTTTGTGCTGATTTTGTGGTTGCTTTTGGGCCTTTAGAGTTCATCTCCTAATGAGTTATTGTTTCTTTGCCTTGAGCTTTGGGTTTAATCCTTGTCAGTCTTAGGATCTATCCCCACTCCACCTTTACTGCGAACTCCTAGTCCTTGGCTTTTCTTTGCACCTTTGACTTCTAGTTTCGGGTTGCGTTGCTAACCCATCCCTTAAATGCGAGGATGTTGGGACAGGACCAGCGGTGGCGGATTTTGGTCACGTGGCCCAGGAGCGGCAATTGCCTCCCTTTTTCATTGGTTATGGTGAAGGGAGCCATGTCGTCAAAGATCGTGAACTAGGAAAGGTCAAGGTGCATCGGCGATGTGGTGAGGAAGGACACTACAACAACGAGTGTACTCTGACTTGCCCAAAGCGTGGCGAAGACCACTTGCACAGGCTGTCCATTGTCAGAATCACTTGTTTCCTCTGCGAGAAACAATCACTATCCCAAAGTGTAGTTTGGACAAGGTAATCTCCAAGTCGTTAAAACTTCAACGGCTTGCTTCTTGATCGTCTGTAAGCACGGCAACCGCCAATGCCTCCAAACCAACGAAGTTCCTAGATGATTTGTCTCTGGTGCGGGACAAATTACCGATTTATACCTTCCCGACTTTCAGTTGTGGTCAAGATCCGTTGTTCTTTGGGGCTAGAAAGAAAGCTAAAGGATCGTCATAGCGTCGTGAATAGGCGATGTCACTTGTTTCTTTTGCAACAACAAGGGTCACTATCGCTAAATTGTCCTAAAGAGAGTGCAGCCACCCCTTGTCCTCAGAAGGTGTGTCTCGATTTTGGGCACTGCGAGTCGTGAGCGGCCTCAGTAACCTAGCGAAGTCACTTGTTTCCGCTGCAAACTCGGGGTCATTATGCTTTTAATTGTCCTAAGGAGCTTGCGGCAACCCTCGATTCTTTTCGCGGCTGTGATTCGATCGCATGCCGTGAAACATCGTGGTGGAGGGTCGTCGTGCTCAAGTCAATCCTATCTCTGTTGGGAAAGCTCGGGAGGTACCCGGCGTCGTGTAAGGTACACTTCTTAGCCTTTACCTAATACTATTGTATTCAATTCAGAGCATTTCATTCCCTTTTATCCCCATCTTTTGCTGCTTTTTGTGGAATTTGTTTCACTCTTTTATCTGGTGCTCGGTATCTCCCTAGTTTCGAAAGGTCTTGCTAATCTATCTCAAACCCCAATATACCTTCCGGGATGTCGTCATTTGTTCGACTAGCGGTAATCTTCCTTCCTTTATATCCTAGGGCATCGCATGCCGTTTTGCCTCAAATCCTGCGACCCCAAAGGGCGCGGCTCCTCTAATCAACTAGCTCGGAGGATGACTCGGTATAGCTAGTTAACCGACCGTGGTCTTGTTCGTTAGTGAAGTAACCAGGACAATTTGCTTCGCCAACTAAGAATGACCATAGTCACTCTAAGATAGCTAGGCTGCGGAGGATGACTCGTATAGGTAGTTAGCGGTGAGATTCCGTTGTTAGTGGAACTAACCGGACAAATCGCTCCACCAGCTAACAACGGCCCTGCACCACCACCCTTGGAACCAAGAAGAATCTCTCAATCTGTCAATCCTTGTTTTATCTGGACTTGGTAAGTTTCTCTGTGTCAACTAAAGTGGCACATTTTCTACAAGGTCAGAACCAAGATTCGTACCAATCACCTAGCGGAGCTCTATGTCGCCGGATCGTGAGCTTGCATGGGGTGCGAGCGATCATTTACGATCGTGGTTCCATCTTCACTTCGATTACGGCATAGCTTGCAAGAAGCTATGGGAACTCGTCTTTCTTCGGCCTGCGTATCACCCCCAAGCGGATGGTGGGGCCAGAGGGTCAGCCAAGTTTTGGAGGACATCTTTGCGAGCTTGTGTCCTTTCTATGGGAAGCATTGGGAGAAGTGCTTGCCATTCGCGAGTTTTCTTATAACAACGGTTTCCAAGCGGTCTCGGCATGGCACCATTTGAGGCCTTATACGGGAGAAAGTGTAGAACCCGTTGGTAGTGCGAGACGGTGAAAGACCTTTCTTTGGCGGGCTCGATTAATGAGGCGAGAGTCAAGTCCGGCTCATTCGTGACCGCTTGCGCCGCGGCTCAATCGAGCGAGAAGAGCTATGCGGATCGCCGTCGTCGTGAGTTGAGCTTTGAGCCCAATGACCGTTTATCTCAAGGTTTCTCCTCTGAAAGGTCACGAGCGTTTTGGTGCCAAGGGCAAGTTAGCTCCTCGATATGTCGGTCCATACCGTGTTATCGAGAAGAAAGGAGCTGTTGCCTACAAGTTGGAGTTGCCTGCCGCACTTGCGGGGGTACATGATGTGTTCCATGTGTCCCAGCTTAAGAAGTGCCTCCGTGTTCCAATAGAGGAAGCTCCGTTGGAAACTCTTGATGTTCAGGAGGATTTGACCTATCGCGAGCACCCTGTTCGCATACCCGAGGAGGCGGAGCGAAGAACAAGGAACAAGACCATCAAGTTCCTTAAAGTTCAGTGGTCAAACCATTCCGAGGATGAGGCTACTTGGGAGCGAGAAGATCGTCTTCGTGCAGACTACCCCTCTTTCTTTTCCGAGTGAACCAAATCTCGGGACGAGATTTTTGTAAGGGGGGGAGGTTTGTAACATCCCCATTTTCAACTTGTGTTTCAAATGTAAGAAAATGGGTAGAAATTAAAACTTTTTCTTACATCATGTATTTCCTGCGTGTACTAAACAATTATTGTACAAGAGTATGGGAATACAAAGTCACAAGTCTTTTGGATCCAAATCTTGATCCTCCAAAAACAATCTTGTCGAATATCTTGATCATCTCCTGTAAATATTTTTCCTAAGTTCTTGGGATGGTATGTGGCCCCTCTGGAAAATTTCACAATTTTTAGAAATTGTTTGAGTATTTTAGAGGGCGATCAAAACAAACAGAGCATTGTATAATTTACGGAGAAAAGTGCTCAACATAAAACCTCTGAAAATTTTATACAAGATCCATCTCAAGGTTAGCAAGCCATTTGTCAAAATTTCATAAAGTTTGGAGCTAGTTCTATCTCTTAAGACCCTTCAAAATCTCAATTCAAATTAAAACTCTAAACACAGTCCGAGTCAAACTTAGACTCAAACCAGTCAGGCTTCAGTCTTGGTCACACCGAGCCGCTTAGCCGTGTCGGGCTCGGTCGAGGTTGGCGCGGTGGTGCAGGCCGTTGGATCTTAAATCCGGCGCTCAAAGACATCCTCGGGTCTTTGTAAAGGACCTCCCACCGCCACGACCTCCTCGGGTTCTTTTACAAAGACAACCTCGAGGCCTCCCGGGACCTCCTTTGCACCTTTGCAAAGACCACCTGGGCGACCTCCTCGGACCTCCACGACCACCCCTAGCGCTTGGGTGATCGTGGGCCATCTCTCTTGAGATCGTGGCTCGGACCTCCCTAGTGTTAGGACCTCTAATCTGGGCTCAAGATCAGAGCCCTTGGATTTCAATCCAACGACTCACGACCTCCCTAGTGGGAGCTCTGTGCTGATTTTAGCCGTTGAGCTCTTTTGACTGGTCCTCTCAGCATCGGGTGGGCACGGGCGTTATCAAATTTTGTGCATGGCGGTGAGAGCGGTGCCTTGTCAACTCTAAGGTGACAAGCGGCTATGTCTTGCCAACATTAAATGTCTGCGGCACCTTTTGCTCAAAAGTCTCACGACAACCTACTCCCATCGGTTTAGTGTACTTGGGCTCGGTGCCACCGACTTTGCCATCCTTCCCACGGCTATATTTGAAGCTCAAGCTTCCTCTCATAGTTCCTTTAGTCACTCTCTTGCACCTAGCTCATCTCGGTTCTCGTGCTCAAACACCCGAAAGCCATTGCCACCATTGCCGGACATTGGAGCTCTCCGGCGACCTCAGAGCTTGGTGGTTCAACATTGCAATAGTGGCGATCATCTTGTTCCCTTGGTCACCTCAAGCCTCCCTAACTCGCTTTGTTTGACCTTCACGAGAGGTTGTGAGGTGGGCGCTTGCTGTTGATGGTCGTGGCGGGGCCGTCTTCTTCATCTCGGCGACCTCCACGCGTCACGGAGCTACGCGACCACTCCGGTTCTCCTTCAATCCGGGTGAGTACTTGATTCAAAAACCCGATCCCATTAGACCTCTTCGGTTTTCATTTTTAGCGCATTGGTCCCGCGGTTATCTCGGTTAGCCGCCCGGTTGGTGGTGTTTTGGTGTAGCTTTTGGCACCTTTAGGTTCTCCTCCTATTTGGAACTCATCAGTGCCTTTGGTTTCCGCCGACGAGGTCCACATCGCGGCGACAAGCTAATGAACCCTCTCGGGTTTTGCGATTCATAAATCCCATTTCGTCATCTTCTTAGGACCACTTTAATGCTCAAATCATTGCTCATCATTGGTGCATTAATTGTGTCCTAATTTGTCTTAGTGGAGTCAGCATGCGTGTAGGCGGGGCCTTAGTCATTAAGTGTTAGTTAGATTCATTTATGGTCAATCATTAGATGCATTAAGTGTCTTAGCGCCCATTGTATGCGGAGGTCTGCGCCATTAAAACCACCCGGGACCTCCTCGGGCTAATCTTAGCCGTTCACGACCTCTCAAGTTTAGATGCGGGCCTTAGGATCTTTTCAGAAAAATCCTAAGTCTCTGGACCTCCCACCATATAAAATCACGGCCGTTAAAGACCTCAGTAGGTTAAATCCCGGCCGCTAGGATCACCCTCCTCCTTGGGGTCCTTTTGCAAAAGACCTCCTTGAGGTCCTCTGTGCGAAAAGGTCACCCGTCGTTTTGTCAAAACCGCCCTCTCGGACCTCCTTGGGGTCCTCTTTGCAAAAGTCCTTCCTTAGTCGTTTTGAAAAACCACCTGAGCCACCCCACCAAGGTCCTCTTGTGCAAAAGACCACCTCATTTGTAAAGAGAACCTTCAAAACTACGTTTAGGGTCCTCTTTGCAAAAGACCACCTCGGCCCTTTGTGAAGAAGTCGTAGGACCTCCCTCCGCTCGGATCTGGACCGTTCATGACCTCCCCACGGAGATCTGAGGCGTCCGGACCTCTCTGTTGAACACACATCGCGTAGGACCTCCCGCGAGGATCATGGCCATCCATGACCTCCTCGGTGAAATCCTAGCCGTCCCGGCTTCCTCGCTTCATCTTAGCCGTTCGGGACCTCCCACTGGAGATCGTGACCGTCTAGGACCTCCTGCCCGACTCTGGACCGTTAGATTTAGATCTAACGGGCTGAACCTCCTCGAGTAGATCTCAGCCGTCCGGGACCTCCTATGGGAGATCCGGGCCGTTAAGATCTCGTCGATCAATCGTTGACCTTTAGACCTCCCTAGTGCTCGGGACGCGGATCTTGATCGGCGGTCACGACCTCTGATAGCGCGAGGACCTCCTTTGCGTCGCGTTGTGCGTGCGCTGCCGGTCGTAGCCATTGGATTCAAGATCTACGGCTTAGACCTCCTCGCTAGATCTTGCCGTCTAGGACCTCCTCGTTAGATTCAGACCATCAAGTCTAGATCTAACGGCTAAGACCTCCCCTTGGCGCGATGAGGTCTTTGCGCCCAGGTGCTCGTGCGGGTTTTAGCATCGAGATCGTGAGCGTGCGATCTTTGATCAACGACCCACGACCTCCCGATTTTATGGGTTTTCAGTTTAGTCAGAAAAGCTTTTATTTGCACATATTAATTGTTTTAAACTTCAAAATTGCATATCTTTTTCTCTGTAGCTCCAAATTTAACAAACTAAAGTTCGATAAATGCATCTGTTAAAGTACTTTAGCTTAGTATAGGTTTTGCAGTAATCTTTAATACTGAAATTAATCATGTCTTAGATTTAAAACTTAGAAAAATCATAACTAAATCATTTTAACTCCAAATGACCTGAAATTTTATATGGGTTACCACTATACCAGTGGGTAGCTACCATAAAAATTTCAGCTTCAAATCTTTCTAGAAAATATTTTTGCTACTGATGCTAATTATGGCCGAAATTAGGTTTTTAGAGAATATCTTTTGCACCACAAATCCAAATTAAGTTTTTCCAGTTTCTATGTCTAGGTATGTTCGTATTTTACCTTGTGTATAAATTTCGTCACATTTGAATAAGTTTTGCTTGCTCTTTTGTTTAAGTGTTGCTCGTCTTATTGGTTGTTCTCGCTTCTTTTTGCTTTTCGCTTAGGATTAGACATTTGCGGTAACCACGAGAACGACCCTCCGCAACAAATTGAGCAACGACAAGCGAACAAGCGATTTGATCATTTCCATTGATCCCATTACTTTTAAAGTCTAATATTTTGTTTAACTTCTATGTATGCATTGCTATTTTGTTGTTAAATTGATTAGTTAATCCTCTAGTTGCATAATCTGTAGGTAAATAATTATCCTCTACTACGAGCCTAGGTTATTTCTTTGTGATTAGAGTTCGTTGGATGAGCTCTTGTCACTTAGTAGATTCGAATAAATATTGCTTAGTCATGCCTAGTATCGGTAGTATTGGGCGATCATCGACTTAGTCGGTGATCTTGATCACCTGATTACTTATACTACTCCATTATGTCCAACCCTTGTGTTTTACCATCTTACAAATCAAAATTCAAAACAAAAATTATATCTTGACTTGGGCACAATGGTATGTTGGTGTGATCTTTTGGGTGTGATTGGAATGGTGCCTAAGTCCCTAAGGACCGAGTTACTTGTGCCATTGATCCAAGCAATTGTGCGTGCTAACCACACGAGGGGATATGGAACCTCTCTTGACTAAGTACTTTGGGAGGTGCTAATTATGAGCTGGTCGGTGGGTGTGTGCGTGTGTGTGTTTGTGGTGTGCGAGGAGCATTAGGTGTCAGGTTAGGGTCTAATGTATCCTTCTCCGTGGGTTGCGGCTCTTAATTAGCATCGTCCATTGGAAGCGTCTTGTTAGACTTAGCCATGCACATACCAAAGGAAGTGTGCTAACCGTGGGTGGTGGAAAGGCGGTCTATCGTGTGGGTACATTGGTACACCCTGCGAGTTAAAACTATTCGAATAGCCTCGTCCTAGGTTATGGACACGCTTGGTTATTTCCACAAGAACTAGACTACAACCTTTTAAAAACTTAAACTTGACATGGGTGGTATGAAGGGTACTTCATGCTATTGTTGTGGTGACTATGGGTTAGTCACTTCTAGGTTAGTGTTGTCTCTATCTATGTTATTATTGTCTCTCTTTTATTTGAACAATAAAAGTTAATTGCAAACTTGCTTTGAATCTATTACCTTATTGTAAATGAAAACTTGCTTTATGCAGAAAATAAGTCCAAAGCCTCATCCACTTAAATAAAGCTTGCATGTAGTTAATTATAGTTACTGTTATCTCACACGTCAGTCTTGCAGTACAAAAACAAGTTTTGTACTCATCGCTGCTTAATATTAATTGTTGCAGAGGAAGAAGGTGAGCCCCAAGGGCCTCACTTTTGTGAGTGTGTTCTTGTGTTGTTTGGGACGATTAGCTTGGCGGTCAGGTTGGTTGCCTTGTGGGTAAAGGCACACCGATTGGCTTTGTTTCTCGCCATCTTATGGCCATCTTGCTTCATTGTGTATTTACTTATCTTTATGAATTTTGGCAGTCGGCCTCTCTTTTGTAATAACTCTCTTTATATTATCTATGTCTTTGATTATTGCTTTTGCTTGGCTCTATGTGTATGAATGGAATTGATGCATGATTTTGTAGCGGGTGTGTATCTTTGCATTTAGGAAGTATACATATCTCGAGGCTTAGTTTATTTGATTTGTCTTGTTAGGACCAAGTGGATGGCTAAGCAGTACAAGCCTCACAATAGCAGAACACGGGGACTTCAACGGCTCTCTCTCTCTCTCTCATGGCGTGGCCGAGAAGGAGCCGGGAGAGCGAGGAAGGAGACGCAGGTGGCCTCGATCGATCCAACGGTGGTGTCGACCGCGTCAACTCCTTGCCGTTGAGCGGGAACCGCCCGATGGAAATCCAACGCCCCGATGAGCCACGTCCGACGAGCCCAACCGCCGCCACGCGTGCAGTTAGTTGGTTGGGTCGAGTCAAAGACTCAACCCGAGCCCGACTTCGCACAGATGAGCAGTGAAAACCAGATTGGGTTTGAATTTTGAGCTGAATATTTTGGGGATATAATTGGAGTATCAAATCAACTCCAAATTGAATGAAATTTTTACTGAAGCTAAATGGTTAGGTGATTGACCTTCCCAAAAATTTTCAGAAGTTTTTATGCATTAAATTTTATGTTAAAAATTCCAAGTGATAAATGGGTTTGACTAAATTTAAAATGGGTTTGACTGAGCAAAAGATGGCTCAAATAAATTCTAAAAATTTGGGAAAAAATCAGGGGTGCACAATATCACCCCAATAACTTATGATAAAAGTTTGAAAGGTTTTGGACTTGAGACAATACTCAAATATGTTTTTGGACTTGAGTTGAACTATGAATCTTGAAGGTTCAATTTAGGAATTTTCTTTACAAGAAATATAACAATAATTCTAGGAGGTGAAGATGTGTGAAAAGTTTCAAAATGTACACATTTTGATACATTTGAAACATGAACCAGTGTTAGGTTCTGATTTGACACACACACCTTATTAGGGTCATTTTGGGGCATACAAAACCTCCCTAACTTGAAAATCTCGTCCCGAGATTTTGGCTCACTCGGAAAAGAAAGAAGGGTAGTCCGCACGCATGACGATCCTCTCGTTCCCAAGTAGCCTCATCCTCTAATGGTTCGACCACCGAACCTTCAAGAACTTAATGGAGCGATTCCTAGTTCTTACGCCAAATTCCTCGAGGATGCGAACCGGATGCTCGCGATAGGTCAAATCTTCTTGGACGTCGAGGGCTTCCAACGGAGTTTCCTCAGTCGGAACACGGAGGCATCTCTTGAGCTGGGATACATGAAATACATCATGTACCCCCTCGAGACCCGCAGGTAAATCCAACTTTGTGGCGGCGGCTCCTATCTTCTCGATAATGCGGTGAGGACCCACATATCGAGGAGCTAACTTGCCCTTGACACCGAACGCGATGACCCCTCAAAGGAGAGACCTTGAGGTAAACATAGTCATCGAGCTCAAAGCTCAAGGGTCGGCGCCTGCGATCCGCATAGCTCTTTTGCCGGGATTGAGCTGTGCGTAAACGATCACGGATAAGCTGGACTCGACTCTCGGCCTCATTGATCGAGTCCGGACCAAAGAACGGTCTCTCACCGGTCTCAGACCAATACAACGGGGTTCTGCACTTTCTCCCGTACAAGGCCTCGAAAGGTGCCATGCCGAGACTGGCTTGAAAGCTGTTGTTGTAAGAAAACTCGGCGAATGGCAAGCATTTCTCCCAATGCTTCCCATGTCGAGAACACAAGCACGAAGCATGTCTTCCAAAACTGGTTGACCTCTCGGTGCGACCATCGGTTTGGGGATGATACGTGATCTTGAAAAGAAAGCCGAGTTCCATAGCCGCTGCGCACTCTTCAAAATCGTGCGGTGAATAGCGCACGGTCGAGACAATCGTCTTTGGTACACCATGCGAGCACGATACGGGAGAGGTAGAGGTGCGCTAGAAGTTTCACACTAAGGGTGGTTAAGATCTTGTGAGAAAATGAGCTACCTTGGTCAGCCGATCAACGGCGACCGGATAGCATCATTCTTCACGGGAGATGGGGGTAGACGGTAATGAAGTCCATCCCGATCGAATCCCACTTCCATTCTGGTATTGGCAGAGGCTGAAGCAGTCCCGCAGGACGCTGATGCTCGGCCTTCACGCGACAACATACGTCGCACTCGGCGACGAATCGCGCAATCTCTCTCTTCATTCGGTCCACCAAAACCTCTGTACGAGATCTTGATACATCTTGGTGGCCCCGGGTGAATAGAAAGCGCGAGTCATGGGCTTCGTGGAGAATCGCGTCCCGTAATTCCCTGACCCTAGGGACTACAAGACGCTGTCCGAACCTCACAATACCAAGGTCATCTACCGAGAATGCCGTGGTTCTTCCGCTCTGGACATTCTCCTTAATATGGCCCACTCCAACATCATGTGGCGGCCTTGATTTGATCTACCAGGGTTGGTTGCACAACTAAGGCCGCAAGGGAACCTGCTCGACCAAACCCGTGGTTGAGGCGAAAAATGCCTCAAAAGGGTGGTGATGTTCTTTGAGCCACAATACATTGCAATGCGCCTTCGACTAAGCGCATCGAGAACGACATTGGCCTTGCCGGATGGTAGTGAATACCCATGTCATAGTCCTTGATCGATTCCAACCACCTCCTGCGCGAGGTTGGATCCGGTTGGGTGAACAAGTACTTGAGGCTCCGGTGATCGAATAGACCTCGCAACGATTCCGATAAGGTAATGTCGCGGATCTTAAGCGCATGAATCACACCCGCAAGCTCTAAGTCATGGGTAGGGTAGTTAAGTTCATGGGTTCTCGGTTGCCTTGATGCATAGGCCACTACCTTGCCCTCTTGCATAAGGACACAACCGAGACCCCGAAGGAAGCATCGCGATGAGATATCAAACTGCGATGGATATCGTGAAGAACGAGAACAGCGCCGTGGTCAACGCTTCTTGAGTACTCGAAAACTTTCCTCACAAGCATCGGACCACGTGAACTTCTTGTCCTTCTTGAGAAGCTCCGCCATTGGCTTCAGCGATTTTGGAGAAGTTCTCGATAAGCGGCGATAATATCGCTAAACCCGAAAACTCCGCACCTCGGTCACGAACGGGCCGACTCGAGAAAGTACATGGCGACTTTGCTAGGGTCAGCGGCTCGCGCCTCATCGAAAGAACGGCCAAGGAATGCCACTTCCTTCAACGAAACTCGCACTTGCTAAACTTGTCAGACAACTGCTGCTCACGGCTTGCCTAACACAAGCGGATGCTCTGCGTGTTCTTCATCATCCTTAGAGTAGATAAGGATATCATCGATGAAGACCACCACGAACTTATCCAAATACTCCATAAAGACCGAGTTCATAAGGTTCATGAACAAGGTCGAGCATTGGTTAAGCGAAGACATGACGGTATACTCGCATGCACCGTAACGCAGTAGAAACGCCGTCTTTGGAATATCCTCGATCGGATACGTAACTCGTGATAACCAACTCTTAGATCAATCTTGGAAGACACGTACTCCTGCCAATTGATCAAAAAGATCGTCGATCCGAGGCAAGGGATACTTGTTCTTTATCGTCACTTCATTAAGTGGGCGATAATCAACACACATCCGTAGGGTATTATCCTTCTTCTTTACGAAGATGGCTGGGCAACCCCACGGAGACGAACTAGGCCGAATGAAACCCTTCGCTTGCAGGTCTTCAAGTTGCTTCTTCAGCTCCACTAGCTCATCCGTGTTCATTGGTAGGGACTTCTGCAATCGGGCGGTGCGGTACCAACTCAATGACGAACTCGGGGCTCGAGCAGGTGGCATTCCGGCAACTCGTCGGGAAGACCTCCACAAAGTCGCAAACAACGGGGACTTCACGTATCTCGGAGATGGCTTCGCTTCCGGTAGCGAAGAGACGCGGTCCTTGTAACCGGTGAGAACCCAACTCTTGCGCCGGACGGATGGTGAGAAAGACCATCTTTCTAGCACGCTATCGGCCTAGATGCGAGCTAACCAATCCATACCAAGGATCACATCTAAGCTAGCCGAGTTGAGGAGGATAAGATTCGCGAATCTCACTCCTCGATCTCGATGGGGACATCCTACACTCTAATTCAGCTCTCATTTCCGAACCAGAGAGCGAATCGAAGCGGGATAGACAATGGAGTAAACAAAAGGCCACACAATGCAGCAAAAGATGCAGATATAAAAGAATGCGATGCTCGAGAATCGAATAAAACGATGGCGGGTAGGAGTTAACAGAAGGGTACCCAACACCACGCCGGGCGCCTCTGAGCCTCCTCGGCGGTGACTAGGTTGACCCGCCACTACCCACTCCATGGGCGTAGGGGCAACCTTCTCGTCCCGGGATGAACCAGGCTCCATGCGCGCCCTCCATTAGGGCGAGGCTGCTCTCGCTCCGCTCTGTCCTTTGGGACAGTTGTTCGCGTAATGCCCCTTAAGGCCACACAGCGGTGTGACCTCCGCACTGGCCGCGGAAGCCACCACGGGAGGCTGCGGGGCACGTGGGCGATCTACGCCGCGACGAACGTCTGGAGATGCCACCCTCCTGAAGTGGTGCTGCTGGTCGGGACACGAACAGTAGGGCGAGGGCCACTCCTGCCGAGGCTTTGAGCCTCCCACTTGCGCTTGCGGGACTCGCCAGCTCCTACTAGAGTGCTCACCAACGATGGCCTTGTCCACCAAGGCCCGAAGTCCGAAGTCGACAATGGAGAGCTTGTCCGGCTCAAGGACAAGCCAACCACGAACTTCTCTGCTTGGCCGCATCGGTGGCCACCTCCTCCGAGCATAACGAGCCAAATGGTTGAACTCGTATAAATACTCCGAACGTGCGGCGCCCCGCAGGGCCAAAACTCCCTCTTCTTGGGCGTCATCACACCCGAGGGATGTGAGAGGCGTCGGAAGGCGAGCGGAACTCCTCGAGGAGACTACATGGCCACCGGCGCATAGCCGTAAAACTCTCCCACCAGAGAGAGCCGCTCCCTCCAATCGGTGGGGCGCAGCGATGCCTTCTCCGCTCCGCATCGCTGCGCGATCTTTGAGCTTCGCTCAACTCGACGCAACCGATCGTCGGCGTCGGCGGTCCTCGGACTCGAGAAGGTGGGGCCGAGTGCGGAGGAACTCGATAGTCCCCACGCGGTGGTGGCCACCCCAACTCCCGATCTGGCGCCGGCAGGAGGCGGTGTTCCGCCTGTCGCCTCCGTGATCCGCGTCGATCCATGCGGTTGCGCTCGATGCGAAGCAACACCTCGGCCATGGGCGGAGGAGGAAGCTCTCATCGGGTCCACTGACCGAGATCTAGTAACACGACGGGAGGCATCCTGTTTCATTTAAAATTTTATGTTAGCAACTAATACTTGAAAAGTAAGATTTAATAACAATAGAAGTAATGAAAGCAAAATCTTTAAAACAACTCTACAACGACGAGAAAGACCAAGGTTAAACGCCCACTTCTCGATACGACCCACTCGTATTGAATGAACGAGTAATCGATCAGGAAGACAAAATTCTAACAGGAAGATCTAGAGCAAACACAGCCATTAAGCAAAATAAATCAACCAAGATAGCGCTAGATACTTAGCTAACTATTATCACATCCTACCCTTTTATTCCTTCAAATTTTAGTCGCTTTATTCTTTCATTCTCTACCCTAATTAGAACCTCCGAGTCTGCTGTCCGGGAAATTGACGCTTTGTCCAGATTTTGCATCCAAGCTCCTAGTCGTAACCAAACCATTCCGAAGCTTCAAAACCTTGAGCAGACAGCTCACAATTCAATTTGCCAAACTCGTGGTCCCAAAACCCAATTAACTGTTAACATTATCTTTGAAAAGAAGAGAGGGAAAACAATTTTCAAAACTCAAATTAGAGTAAGAGGAGAGAAGAAAGCTAAGGTAGGTAAGGAGTAAACTGAGAATCAACTTAGGTTTTCACAAAACCATTTGGTACTTCAAATTTGGTTTTCCCAAAATATCCTAAGAGACGACTAGCTCTAGGTTATTACGGTCGGATGGCTCGATACCAAGCTTGTAGGGGACCAGGATTTATTTAACTCGTAATACTTTGCAAGCATTACCAATTAAATAAAACCCGCCCAAGACATGTATACTTCCCAGTCTGATATACATACCCCTATACAAACATAAGCATCAATTCCATTCATCACATAGAACCAAAACATTACAGACGGAGAAAAGACATACATTAATTAAACAGAGTCACTACAAAAGGGGGCCTTTCAGCCAAATGACAATAAGCACAAAAGTAAATAGCGGCGGAAACAAAAGCGCCATAAGATGGCTGAACTAAAGAGCCAACGGTGTGCCTTTACCCACAAGGCAACCGACGGACCGCGGTTACTCGCTCTCCCAACCCAAGCACATCTCGCGATACCTTGGCTTACGAGCAACCTCCTCTGCAACAAAAGATTAGCATGCAAAGCATGTGAGTACATCAACTTGTACTGCAAGGTAGCGTGTGAGATAACAGATCTATAATGTAGCTATATGCAAATTTGTTTAATTGGAGGCCATATGGTTTATTTAAGCACAAAGCAACATTTATTTGCAATAAGGTAATACATTTAAAAGCAAGTTTACAATTCATTTTAAGGGTTCAAAATAATCGCAAGCGACCAACTATACAATAAATAAAAGAGCACTAACACACGGAAGTGACTCCCAAAGTCACCACAACAATAGCATGAACTCCCGTTCATACCACCGTCAAGTTTTAAGTTTTAAACAGGTTATAACACTAGCTCTTGAAAAGCTTACCCAAGCACGTCCATAACCTAGGGCGAGGCTATTCGAATAGATTTATCCTGCAGGTGGTACCACTTTACCCACACTTCGCATCGCCTTTAAGCCACATGATTCACCCACTCACCGTAGGTAGGCCCGCACGCTAAGTCCTACGAGACTTTTCCAATATTGTGTACTAGGCACGACCGCTCGTATGGACCGAAATCCATACGCTCGTTGCCAAATTAAAAGACAAGCGCCACAAAGGCCCAGCTTTTTCGGACAACCGCACGCTCCCAATCAACAAAACCACTCGCCACCCGCCCTAGCACACGCCAAAGTACTCGGTCAAGAGGGTTCCATATGCCCCTAGTGTGGTTAGTACGCAAATAAATGCCCGAGTAACGGGACTCACAAGATGCTCGGTCCTTAATTGACACGGCACCAATCCGATCACACCCAAGAAAGAATCACACCAACATACCATTGTGCCCGTCGAAACCAGTTTTTCATTTTTAGTTTTGTTTTAAATGGATTTGCAAAATTAATCGGGCACCAAACACCAAGTGTTGGATAATAAGAGTAATAGTAGTTGTGTGATCCGCACCACCGACAGAGTCGATGATCGCCTGCACTACCGACACTAAGCATGGCTAAACAATATAACACGTGACTACTAAGTGATGAGGCCCCACCATGAACCCTAACCACAGCAAATAACCTAGGCTCATGTAGTAGAGGAATAAACATTTAGCTACAGGATGCAGCTAAAGGATTTCTAACCATAATTTAACACAAATTAGCAATGCATACATACAGTTGAAGCAAAGTATTAAACTTTGAAAATAATAGGATTAAGGGATATGATCAAACTGCTTGCCTGGCTGCTGTTGCTCAAGAGGTTGCTCTGATGTGCTATCGGGCTCAACGGACTCTTCACACCTAATCGCATAGCAAATACACGGCAAAAGAGCAATAAGGCAATAAACCCTAATCACAAAATTTGAGCAAAAAGCAACCAAAAGACACAAAAATTATACACAAGGTAAAACCAGCACCTATCTAGACATAGAATCTGGAAAAACTCAATTTGGATTTTTGGAGCAAAAGATATTAAGGAAATAGCTATTTTCGGCCATTTTTATTTTACTGTAGCAAAAATATTTTCCCTAATGATTTTGGAGCTGAAATTTTTATGGAAGCTAGCTACTGGTAGAGTGATAGCCCATATAAAATTTCAGGTCATTTGGAGTTATATTGCAAAAGTTATGATTTTTATGATTTAAAAAGGGTATTAAAACTAAATTTTAGTCCTTATGATTTTAACAACAGTAGAATTTATGAAACTAATTTTCCTAGAAATTAGACTATCAGAGGAAACTACTCCCATTGGATTCATACAAAAAGAGCTATAGATAAAAGATATGCATTTTACAAGTTTGTTAAAAGTTCTGAAAAACAGTATTAAGTTCACTTGTTTACTATTTTTGAAAATGGTTTTCCAGGTTTGATCATAGCCTGAAACTATTTTTATAATTAAGTTCAAGTTATATGGAAGTTAACAAAATTGGAATCATCTAAGTTGGAGCTAAGACGACAAAGATATGAAAATGAGAAGGCACTAACATTTTTCTGTTTTGAGACTTGGCCAAACCGAAAGTTTTCTACTCGGAGCGGCGTGGGCGATGAGAGCCGTCGATCACAGATCGGGCGTCCCGGTTGAATCCGGCGGCACGGCTGGCGCGCAGATGAGGCGGCGGCGTGGAGGCGAGGACCGCGAGATCTGGATCGGACGATCCCCTGCGAGCCACGTCGCTCGAGCACGGAGCTCCGTCAGACAATAGAGGAGCTCCGGCCGCGAGCTTGCGGCTTGTCGCCGGCGAGATCGCCATGGCGGCGCGGACAAGGCTTAAACGGAACCCTACAAATATTGCGCATCTAGTGGGGGGAGCTTCGCCGAGTGGACGGAGGCGCGCGACGGCGAGAGGCGGAAGAGGTGCTACGGCAAAAACAACGACGGATCGACTAAACTACGCGAACAGTGGCGGCTAAAGTTACTACGGGTCACACGAACCCAACGCGACCAACCGGAGCCCAAATGGTAGCGGCGGCAGGCGGAGGTTAACGGGGCGGCGCGGCGCGACCGAAGAAGGCTGCGGCCATGGTGCGGCAAAGGCCAAGCGGAGAAGAGCTTAAGCTCACCGGGGCTCGGAGGCGGTGGTGCAATCGATGAAGCCGAGGAGGCACAGAGATGACCGGCGATTTAAGCGCAGCCAAGCGGTGCGAGAGGCCCGCGGTGCCAAGCAACTGGGAGACACAGAGCTCCAATGAGTGGGGGCACTAGGTAGAGAGACACCGGGATGCTCGGAGCAAGGGATCGGTGAGAGGTCCTTACGGGACTTGAGGCGAAGGGGCACTTGCGCCCCGAGGGGAAAACTCAAATCGATGACCTCTGCGAAGATCCAAGGCCAACGAGGTTAGGGGTAATGCTCACGGGGATGAGGAGGTGGAGAAGGAACCAAATGCCGAGGGCAGGGGCCATCGGGCGAAGCTTCACGTGAAGCTCTGCGGCAATGGCGGAAGAGATCGCGGGAGTTTGGGGCTCGCTCAAGCTCGGTGAGTGCACGAGGGAGTAGCCGAGAAGGAAGAAAGCCAAAGGAGGGTCGCGAAGCTTAAGTAGCGGTGGGGGCACGGGGACTTCAGCGGCTCTCTCTCTCTCTCTCTCATGGCGCGGCGTCCGGGTTCTCGGCGGCGGGAGTGGGTGAGAGGTCGGGAGACGACCGAAGCGCGACGCCGTCGAGCATTCAATGCGTGGCGGCAGGTCGTTGAGGCCCCCATGCGGCGACTCCGGCCACAGCCGCGCTCGCTTGCGCGAGAGAAGGAGCCGGGGAGAGCCAGAGGAAGGAGGCGCAGGTGGCCCTCGATCTGGATCCAACGGTGTGTCGATCGCGTCAACTCCTTGCCGGTTGAGCGGAACCGCCCGATGGAAATCCAACGCCCCGATGAGCCACGTCGGCGAGCCCAACCGCGCGCCCGATGCGATTAGTTGGTTGGGTCGAGTCAAAAGACTCGAACGAGCGACTCGGACAGATGAGCAGTGAAAACCAGTTGGGTTTGAATTTTGAGTCGAATATTTTGGGGATATAATTGGAGTATCAAATCAACTCCAAATTGAATGAAATTTTACTGAAGCTAAATGGTTAGGTGATTGACCTTCCCAAAAATTTTCAGAAGTTTTTATGCATTAAATTTTATGTTAAAAATTCCAGAAGTGATAAACTGGGGTTTGACTAAATTTAAAATGGGTTTGACTTTGAGCAAAAGATGGCTCAAATAAATTCTAAAAATTTGGGAAAAAATCAGGGGTGCACAATATCACCCCAATAACTTATGATAAAAGTTTGAAAGGTTTTGGACTTGAGACAATACTCAAATATGTTTTTGGACTTGAGTTGAACTATGAATCTTGAAGGTTCAATTTAGGAATTTTCTTTACAAGAAATATAACAATAATTCTAGGAGGTGAAGATGTGTGAAAAGTTTCAAAATGTACACATTTTGATACATTTGAAACATGAACCCAGTGTTAGGTTACAGTTTGACACACACACCTTATTAGGGTCATTTTGGGGCTGTTACAATTTTCGACAGTTTTTACAACCTTTTTATAAAGCAACAAAGATGTTATCTGGTGTTTATTACCCTACCTCTTGCTTAGTTATAGAATTTATTTGGTTAATTGCAGACAAGATTGCCAAATCTAGGAAGGATCCCCTTTTAAATCATGCTGTCGCACTAATGGGGAAAAAATTTACTAAATATTTTGAGTTTATTTCACATGTGTATTGCTTTGCTATCATTTTCGATCCTACGAAAAAGTTGTCAGGTTTGAAGATCGGTATGGAGGGAATAGGTGAATGTCTTGATCTTGATTACTCGGAAGCTTTTGCACATGTCAAGAGGAACTTTTCGTGTTTTTAGTATGTATTATGACAAATTCAGCGATGTAGAGCGGGATCGGAGGCCTCACAACAAACACAACAAGGAAAGAAAAGCTTGACATCCCACTTGTGGAATAAGCTAAAGGGCAAGTCCAGATTCTTACGTCCTCTCGACCTCGCGGCGGCAAGCTGGAATTACGTCTGAGCTAAACCACTACACGAGCATGATTTTGCAAACATCGATCCCGATCTTTCGGTGGAAAGATAGACTTGCTCAGTGGTGGAAGAACAACAAGCGGATATTTCTGTACTATCACATTTCACGGGATGTTCTGTTGGTGCGGTGTCCACTTGTATCTTCGAAGCAACGTTGACATGGCGGGGAGAATAATTGAAGAAAGAAGATCATCCCTCACGCCTAGGATGGTGGAGGCAATCACATGCGCCAAGTTGGGAATTGGCTAAGAGCGACAACGACATCAATTGGAGGATCTTGAGATGTGTGGTGACTGCGACTTTGAACGCATGAACGATCTTGATATTGATGAGTAGTCGGTATGTACATGTTATTACATGACTATTTTCCTTACTCGGGAACCCCACTCTAGGCGTAAGGTTTTGATGAGGCGTATTGTATTTGTACTTTTCCCGAAATATTTTAGTGCCCATGTTTTTACAAATTAATTCCAATTTTAACTAGGTTTTTAATGAGTGCGCCACGCACCGCGAGAGGAATGAAGATGGCGGTCGCTGCCGCGTCAGCAGTAGCGCCTATGCGATCAATAGTTACTTAGGGCTGGGCTTGGTGTACGGCGCGACCACGGCACGGCGGGCTTAGGGCGATGTCGGGCTGTCGTCGAATCACGAGGTGGGCGGCCGCGGCACGACCACGGCAAAGTGGCCGGCCGAGCCGACGCAAGACGCCCAAAGCGTCGATGCGGCCCAAAACACAGTGAGCCCGGGCCATGCCGGCACGGCACGGTCCAATTCCCAGCTCTAGTCCTACTGGTTAAATCTTGGGAGCTTTGGGGCGATTCCAGGCAAGCTACGTCACTCTTTTTTCCTCTGCCGTCCGATTCTCCGCTGCTGTCCTTTGTGACTGTACGATTTTATTTTTCTTTCGTGTGCATGGTTCCAACGCATCGACGCTGCTGCTTCGGTTTGCTTTCTCATCCTCATCCCCTCCATGTCTCCATTCGCTCCATCCACGCTTTCTCCGCCGCCGCACCTCCCCTTCCCCTCCCCCGCCCCTCGCCTCAGTCCCCTCCACCTTCTTCTCCCCCGGCCCCTAGTGTGAGGACACCCGGTTATTGGAAATGTACTTAATTAAAATTATACTGTAGCACAATTCTTAATTAAGGAACAGTGCTGCCCCTTTATTAAAGATCATGCTAAAGGTATAAATTTAACAAGTGACAAATCCAATAAGCAGATTCCGGATATATATATTTCACAATGGTTCCCGTGATCAACGACCATTGCATATATATCCTTCAACAACATTGCATCAAATACATACAAGTCATACATTGGCATAATTAAACATAAGTTTACAACTTGCGGTTTTAGTACTACATTATGGGTGACTTGGTCACTACAACAGTTCAACGGTGGAAGCAAAATAAAAGATCAAAGTCCACCAATGGCCTCATCCACCATGAGCAATTGCGTGGAGGAAAGAAATAACTTTACTCGTTAGCGTCACCCCGATCGGCGCTAACTGGTGCTTCATAAAGATAACCATCCTCACTGCAACAATAGGTGATAGCACCTTAGTCGGAAGGTACTCAACAAGTCTTACACAAACTAATAAAAGAAAGTGGTTATTAGAACCTATTCAAAGGAGTAGAATTTATACATGCATAAGGCTACAACGGAAGATAAAATGGTTAAGTTTTGCATAAGCGGGACATCCTAACCTACAAAGACTAAATTTTGATAAAGCGGTTTAATAAATCAAAGTTGGATTAGAACGATAAGTAAATGACATAATGTAAGCGATGCGGTGCATGAATCCCTCATGCAAAGCCAAAAGCGAAACCAGATTTGTAAATCAAAATTTCTATCTGGTGACATCAACTCAAGTTATCGTCCATGACCGTGGACACGGCTATTCGAGCAGTTTATACCTGCGAGGTGTACATCTTTACCCACATGACTTAGCTAGCCCGTTGCCTTGGATGCCTCCGAATGATGACATACTTCCTTTGGTATGCGGCCGGAAACTAAGATTTGGTATTTTTCAACAAGCTAATACTATTGAGTTGGACCCCATGTGTGGCTGATCTCTTAAACAACGTCGATAGCATACTCGCTAACCGGGCACACATGTTGTGTCGATAATGCCGATCCAAACAATTTAATGCGAACCCGGGCTCACTACCCATATTAGGATGCAATCGGCATCTTTAAGGTACGTATATGCTACGGAGCACATATACGCCTCACCCTTCTAAGAACATCCGATCTTGACATACAAGCTCACATGGCATACAACGCATCATCGGACCTAAGCATCTATGCCATACAAGGTCAATACACATATTCTTACTTTCACATTCCAACCCAATAGTCTTAACATTTTACTAACCAAGCGCCCATACACATTGCATGTGGAAATGCGTGGGGACTTGAATTGAATAGTCGAGTTCGGTCCTTAATTAACCCGACAAGTCCACCACAATTCCCAATCTCGTGCACAAAAGCACCATCACTAGCTTCCTCTTGTCAGATCAAGTTAAATATAAAACTCATTTCTAAATAAGTAAACTGGACAAAGAGTTTCAAATAACAAAGTCATTTGTGATTCCCATGTTTGACAAGATATGCTTGTCAAACTCTAAAATATCTAAATGCATGTCTAAGCCAAATCTGAAAATATATGTTATAGTATACAGATCTTGAGCTAGGGTTAAGTGTATGATTATAATTAAGGTAATCCACCATGTTAGGTTATAGCTAGCTACTACAGATCACATTTTTGTATTTTCGAGAAAAATAGCATGCCTGAGATATCACTTGGATTTGTAAAGCTATTGTACCAAATTTGGGATCAATATGGTGCGAGAGGAAGCTTGCCTTGATAATA